>MU001678.1:1144108-1167890 GCA_010093515.1 Lineolata rhizophorae | reverse complement strand
TCACTCAGCCACTGGATGTTGGGTGTTTTGGGCCATTGAAAGTGGCTTATGGTGCTGAGATCAGCAGGCTCATGAGGCTTCGGATCAAGCACATCTCAAAAGAGCAGTTCTTACCAGCCTTCAAAACCTCATTTCTCAAGGCATTTACACCTGACAACATCCGAGGAGCCTTCAGAGGCTCTGGGTTGGTGCCATTGGATCCCGATCATGTCATTTCGAAGCTGGATATCAAGCTCAGGACTCCAACACCTCCTCTGGTCCATCCCTCCGCCTGGGAGTCTCAGACACCCCACAACCACCAGGAATTCGACTGTCAGACACAGCTGATCAAGAAACGGATTGAAAGACATCAAGATAGCTCTCCAACACCCATTCTGGATGCTCTGGATCAATTGAGAAAGGGCCAAGAGGAACAGGCCAAGTTGACGGTGCTGGTGGCGGAGGAGCTCCGCCATCTCCGAGAGGCAAATGACATGCTCTCAAGACGTCGGCAGCGCAAGAGGAAGCATATCAGCACTCAGAGACCTCTCAGCATGCTAGAAGGAAGGGAATTGGTCCATCATCCTACCATTGAGGCTCAATTGCAGCAAGAAATGCTGGTGGATGCTCCCATCGTGGTGGGCGTCACCACCAAAAGAAGGCGATGTGGTCACTGTGGCATTGAAGGACACAACAGTCGGACATGTCAGGCTGGTTCCCAAGCTGCTGGAGCTTCAAATGATGCTTAAAACGCTCGAATCCGATGAGTTTTGGTTGAGATATTGGCATTTTGCTGATGAAGATGCTGGTGGGAGTGCCACTCGCTTGGGAATGCCACTCGCTTGGGCATGCCACTCGCTTGTGGATTACGTTATACAGACCGGATTAATTAGTTTGGTTTTGACACAATCAAGGCTGTCAGGACAGTGCTACACGCGCCATGGGGACGAGCAGAAAATGGCCTCCCACAGTCCGAGCTAAGAAGATTTTCGTTACAAATCAGAACATCAGATGGCTTAATCACCTCGTGCTGTTTATTCTGCCAGTGGACCAAGCCCAGCCCGGAACCCAGGCAGCCGAAAGGATTTTAGACAACGTCCTGCTCTTCAGTGCCATCGTCGGAGCTTGGACTGGTCTGTTCCTCGTAGGTTAGGCCTGGGAAATCGGGCTACCTAATTACGAATAAGTGGGTACATCCCGAAGCGGGCGTGGCGCTGGGCGAAGTCTTTCAACTCGCGCAGGGATTGTACTTTATTTTCGATCTCTCTTCGCAGGTCTGGCTAGAACAACCGTCACAAAATATTCGGGCGCAAGAGGCCGAAAGCACAGTGGCGTAGGATTTGGAGGAACTGTACGCGCAAAGGCTGTGGGACTCATCGCAGCCAGCGCACTGGACTAGTTCCACGGCACTCACGAGTGGCTTAAGACAGAACTTGGAAAGGCTACACGAACAGGCTTCGCGATGATTACCTGAGCACATGTGCCTCGGCTTGCTCGGGCACGGAAGACCCCTTCACTGCGCCCCACTCCAACCCTCACGACACGCGAAGCCGGCCGGTCGTCAGCGGGAATGAACTTGAGCAGCCCGCACGGCTGCCCGTGGGTGAGGATTGCGATTCTGTGCCAGGGGCGACGACCTACCCCCTTCAGGCCGAGACCGTGCAATAGGCGGGCCGTCGGACGTCGAATGCGCTCTTCTGGCGCTTCGTCGCGCGTGCTGCTCGGACCCGCCGCAGCTTTTCCTGCCTTGCGTTTCTCCATGGCGCCCTTGCAAGTCATGACAAACCAGAGGGTGCGAAGCTTTGGCCAGACGAAGCGCTCCACCCCGGAAGTGCCGCGGCCAAGTGCGAGGTGCGTGTAGCGACGAGGCCGCGCTCGTCAGCAATCCCCAGAGCTCACACCTCGCATGATTCGTAGCGTCCTCCTCATCTCTCCGTCGAATCAGGTTCTTCTTCTCCACCGAGTCCAGACTTCGAGCTCCTTCCCTTCGGCGCACGTCTTCCCCGGTGGCAATCTATCCACGTACCATGAAGAGCACGTCCCGCAGCCGGATGACCCGGCGAGGCATCAGGACAGCGACGGCTACAGACGTGCTGCAATTCGCGAGACATTCGAGGAGAGTGGTATTCTGCTGGCAACTGGTCGTGATGGGCGTCTACTCGAGATAGACGAGACGGAAAGGGAACGAGCAAGGAAGTTAGTGCATACGAATAAGCTCAACTTCCGTGAGTGGGTTGCCGAGAAGGGTGGCAGGCCAGACATCGGTAGGAAGGCCATCGCGGCGGTATGGATATGTGAAAGTCGTGCCCGCTGAACTGTACTCGCTGCACAGATGGCCTGGTCCCCTTTACGCGATGGATCACGCCAACATACGTACGCAAACGCTTCACGACGCAAATGTACGTCTACTTTCTTCCTGTGTCTCCTCCGCGTGCCTCTAGCTCTGGGTCCTTGCCCACAAACGCAGAGGCTGTCATCCCGCTCCCTTCGCCAGACGGCGGCGTGGAGCACACGGCCGCTCGCTTCTTGCCCGCGGCGGACTGGCTGGCCCAGGCGCGTCACAACGAGATCATCTTGTTCCCGCCCCAATTCTTCCTTCTGCACCTTGTCGCGCCCTTTCTCGCTCAGCTAGAAGAAGACGACGGCAAGCATGCGTCGGAGTTGGAGCGGCGGCGGCGGCAGCTGCATGATTTCATCACGACAGGAGATCCGCCATGGGGAGAAAAGGTGATTTGCCCAGAGGTCATCATTGGGAAGAGGAGGAGCGACGGCCGGACTGTATTAGCGCTAGACAAGCCGGGCTGGGAGCTGAGGGGCAGCGGGAGGAGAGGCGATCTGGACTGGGCCGTCTTGGTCAAGTTCAGAAAGGAAGGGCCAAGGCACGTTGAGGTCGCGAAGAAGAAGGACATCCTAGACGAGGAGCGCATCGCGAGCGCGAGAGAGAGACTGTGATTCTGCTATACGACGTATGGCAGGGGGGTGTAGGTACGATCGGCAGCGAGCCTGTCCGGCGATTTGGTCGACTGATGTACTACGTACGGAGCTCCTTACGCAGTATGTACATAGGATCCACCCCGGCCGGAGCTATCTCCAGCCGGAGCGAACCGAATCAACGGACGACCAGGCGCACGTGACCCACACAAGAATAGCCGAGCGTTTCAACACCTCGCGCCTCGCACACGCCCCGCCTCTTCTCTCCAGCACCTCGTCGCTCTCAGCCAACTTCCTTGTCCTGCGCATCAGACACCATGGAGAACGAACGCGGCGAACTCGTCGATCTGTAAGTGTTTCCTCGTTGCGCGTTGCTGCGTGCCGGGCGCTCTCCGACAGCCGCTCTTGACAGCCTTACCTAGCCATCAGCAAGCTAACCGCCGCCCAGCTACGTCCCGCGCAAGTGCTCGGCGACCAACCGTATTATCAAGGCCAAGGACCATGCGTCGGTGCAGATCTCCATCGCCAAGGTGGACGAGAGCGGCCGCCACACAGGCGAGAACCAGACGTACGCACTGTGCGGCTTCGTACGCGCCATGGGCGAGAGCGACGACTCGCTCAACCGCCTCTCCCAGAAGGACGGCTTCCTTAAGAACGTTTGGAGCGCAAGCCGCTGATTGGCCTGGAGTTTGGGGCTGGGTGGATAGTGGTGGAACGTAACATCATAGAGGGCCCTTTGCTGTGGGTCGTGTCTGCCGGCTCTGCTTTCATTTTGGCTGACGGGCTTACAGATGGCTACTACGAAGTCTTGAGGTGCGGATTCTGGACTCTGGCAAGAATGTCAGTGCGAGCGGATAGGCTTTCAGATATGCGATCCTAGAGCGGATGAAAACGAGGATACTTCCACCAATACAACACTAGTTCAGCAAACGTTTCCCAGGCCGCCGTCTGCGCTCTTTTACTGCCCAGTGTACTTTCTACCGCTACTCGCCTCCCTAGCTCGCGCGAGTCAAACCTGTTCCGCGACTGCTGCTCCCACCACGTCCATTCTAAATACTTACTTCCATTTCCCACCCGGCCGATCAAGGCCTCCTTGCTCTACGCCGCGATGGTTTTGCCGGGGTTCGCTCCGAGACAGGACCGCGGGCGGTTGCCATGAGCTAGGAGGTAGAGACAAAATTGTGACCGGAGAATAAAATTGCTTCCTGATGACCTATTGCACCGCGGCCCTTGTGCTCTAGGACAGATACGAGCTAGACATTCCTCCACACCTAAATTTACTTGGGCGTGGAAACCGACGAATGTATCTACCTCCCAACTAGGTAGTTTCAAAAAATTTCATGTTTTCTGTTTCCCTTCTTTTCTCTTTTGGTTTGCAAGGTTGATCCTAGGAACGTGCAGTAAACGTGCAGTAAACGTGCAGTCAGGGGCCACCGCTGTCACAAGGCGAGCCAACATGTTTTCCGGCAATTTGACCTGCAGCAGGTATTTACACCAAGCATGTTAAACCTTTCATGTCCTTGCATCCGGTACCGCATGCACCAAAGGAATGGAATCAAAAGCGCCACGCAAGTCATAGTTAATTCATGTACATGCGAAATTGATAAAGCTTACATATCACCACGGATAGAAAATGCCCCGGTTAAAGATCTGGCACATGACCACGAGGCCATTCCCAAGAACCCGGCACCGCATATACTCCCTAACTGCCCTAACTTACAAACCTTGTCTATGGAGACGCAATGTATACCGCGTCAGGCTAATTTTACAGCCCTACGAAGATGCTCCACCTTAAAAAGGTCTCACGGCACGGCCCATTCTACCCGGTCCTTTCCCCCCGCGCTCCTTAAATCTTACAGCTTCCTCGCATATCCCCCGAACCCCGCAGCTTCGTCGCCTGGCTCCACGACGCGGACCCTTCTACCTTCGCCTAACCCCGTCGCCGTTGCGATTGTGTCGCTCCTGCCGAGGGCAGAAACTCCGATTCCGCCGCCGCCCGAGGCCCCACCACCGCCCGAGGCCTGACCGCCACCTCCAGCACCTCCAACCCCAGCTACCCCGGAGCGCACTCCAGATTGCAACGCGCCCCTCACCGCCCCAACCGCCTTACTTTCTCCGGCCCTCCGATCGTCTCCCAGCCTGACAGGCTTCGCCCGTTCCTTTTCTGCACGTCGCGCTTCCATGGCGGCGATGCGTTCGTCGCGGCGGGGCCCTCGTACGCAGTCGCATAGGCAGCCTGCAGTTGGGCATGCGCCACCACAGCCGTATGACGGATTGGAGAACCACACGGACAGACAAGACGCGTGACCGCCGTGGCCGCATAACGGACACCATGACCAAAGTGTCGGGTGTTGGGAAGGCGGAGGCGAGGCCATCGCGGAGCCTTCCGAATCCTCCAGTGGAGCTGTGGCCGGGGCAGCAGATTGCTGACGATGGCGGGCGCGCTCGATGTCGCCGGCTAGAAGGCCAGACGTAGAGGCGGCGATATCGACAGGGGTTGTAATGCCGTCCTTCCATGCGCTACCACTGGCGATGCCGCGCCGCAACTTCTCCTTACGCTGTCGTGGTGGGAACGGGCTTTGCGGCATCCAACACACGGGACAAGGCGCCTGGCTAGCCTGGCAGTTCTCACAGCGCATTTTTCCACGGGGGTTGTTAATTGGATTCTTGCAGGTGCGGCAGAGAAGACCAACTTCCACATCCTTCAACGCTCCTTCGTAGACTGCCGGAAAGGCAGGATAGCACAGGCGGCGCAGATTCGCAGCGCTGTTGAAAAGTGAGAGTGATAGTAGCTGCGTGTGGTATGTGGAAAGGATTGCCTCAGCCTGGAGCGGATGAATCCCCGTGGCGGCAAGGCGGGAGAGGGCGGTGCCGAGAGACGGTGAGATCGGGAGCGAAAGAGCGGCGAAGTGCTCTGTGTAGGCGGCTAAAAGGCCAGATATCTCGCGCGAAGGAACTCGATGAGTCGGAGGGAGAAGCGGAGTTGAAAGCAGGATGAAGTGGGACGAGGATTGGGCGTCGGAGAGAGTAATCGTATGGAAGGCGAGAAGTTGTTTGATGAGAGTGCTAACTGTGAAAGGCGATCCGACCTCGGTGTTCACGCTCGGGTCTCTAGATAGAAAGTCTGCGAGGGCAAAAGGCTCGTGCTCTGGATCTGCAATAGATTGCGAATTCGCCTCGATCACAGCAGGTGCACTCGCCCGCTCAGGGTGAGGTGTTATTGGCGGCGGCGGCGACGGCGGCGGCGGCGGCACGTCTCGCGGCGATTGCTGGTCATCATATCCGTTTTCAGGGACGATGGTGCCACTTGCCTCCATTGTCTCCATGCGTGAAGACGACACGTCAGAGGTGCTTGCTTTGCTACTAACCAAGTCGGACCTGGTTGATGTCGAGCCACGCAGCAATCGTACGTTGCGTCCTAAGTTGTCTAGATCTTGAGCGTTGGGCTGCGCATTGCTGTCAAAACCAGCGCCACCGTCAGGGGACGGTATCGGTCGCGGTTCAGGTGCGTTGCCAGACAGTGGTCTCGACTCTGCGACCTCTTCAAATAGATCGGGTAACCCAGGGCTTTGCCTTTGTGGCGCTCGGTGTGAAGGATGGCGGCTCAACTGCGGGGAGGGCGTCCCGGAATGTAGAGATCCGCTATCAGCAAGACTCGAGTCGTAGTGGGACTCGAAACCCCGAGACTGCGCCATGTCCTGCATGTTAGACCTACTGCTCATAAAGGACCCCGGCATGGATATGCCCCGCGAGTCCGTCGAGGCGGAAAACATAGCAAAGCTGTCATCAGAATAATGCCTGTTTAATGTAGGCGGAATGTTGATGCTGACGCCTTGTCCGTCTCCATTGTTGCCATTCTCGAGGGAGAGTGGCTCGCGAGGTGGCGCTCGCCAATTCGTCAACATGGCGCGACGTTCGCTCAGGTCGGTTTCCGAGTTGTACCATCGAGTGCCCGAGTACTGCGGGCGCAGGGACTCTAGAAGGTCCTGTGACTGAGATGCACTCTCGCCGTCCGGCGGTGCATTGACCAAGGACGGGCCGAGGGAGAGATCGTCGTGGTCTGGATTTGGCAGTGAGCTGCCATCTACGGAGGCCCTCAGAGCCGTGGAGCTTAGTTGCGGCCTCGCAAGGGGCGTAGGCACGTTGGAAGAGCTTTCAATTATCCCGGGACCCTTATGTGGAGCTTGCAAGTTACGAACTACGCGGTTCACCGGTTTCCGAGCCTCTTCCCCGACGGCGGGAGCTTCTGGCTTCACTTCTAGCTGCGGCGGAGATATTTCCCCGTCCAGCCTCCGTTTCCTGTGCTCAGCTGCTCGCTGGCGGATTACTCTGGCAAGGGCCATGCCGACCATCTTCCACGATTGAGAAAGGCGATATGCCGACGCTTCTTGCGCAAGGAGAGCGTTTCGCTCGAACGCCTTCTGGACATCCAAATAGCCATCCACCGAGGGAAGGCCCTTGAATGGCGTAGGCTTATACTTCTGTGCTAGATATGAAAACACGGGTGCGTCTATGGTGCCTAGCAGGATACCGCGCAGCGCGATCTGGTTCGGCTTAAAAGCCTCAACGTCGGAATCGATCGACTCGCTGAACAACCTCACACGCGCCGGCCCTTCGTACAAAGGAGGCGTGCTGCTCAGCGACTTGGCAGACCTGTTGCTCGCGGTGCGGCCGTGGTGACGTCTCCATGAGGAGCTCAAGAAGCTGTCGTCGAGGCTATCATCGGCCGAACTCCTGCTAAGGCTATGTTTGTCGGGATTCAGGCGCTTCAAGCCCTTGTCGCCTGCGTACGACGGCGGCTCGTCGATCTGGAATGAGAGGTGGGCGCCCCGCCGGCGCGGGCGCCGCTGGATGAAAGCGCCAACCTCGCCCGTGGGCGACAGGGCAAAAGCCTGCATGTTCCGGCGGTCGACCAGCTTGGGAGCGAAGTGGACGTCGGTCTGGGTGAACATGCCCTCGCGGCCGACGGTCCAGAGCAGGTCGCGCGAGTGCCAGAGCATGTCGTTGGGCGCCGAGGCGTAGCGTGCGACCATGCGGAAGGGCAGGAAAGGGCGGCGGAAGTCCCACACGTGGACGGCGGGATGCTCGCGGTCGTAGGCGGCGGCGATCTGGGTGCACTGCCAGGCGCCTTCTTCGCGGCCGGCACCGGCCCAGCACGCCGGACGCCAGCGCGCGTTGAAGACGGGGTACGGGGCCCGGATGATCCAGCGGGCCCGCTGGCGCCGATGCTCGGACCCAAAGTCCCACACCCGCACCGTCTTGTCGGAGCTGGCGCTCATCACGTGCTTGCCGTCCGGGTGCCAGTCGAGCGCGTTGCACGTCTTGTCGTGCGCGTTGATCTTGAGCTTGGGCGCGCGCACGCTGCGGAAGTCCCACTTCTGCACCACGCCGTTGTCCGTGCCAAAGCCGAACTCGAACACATCCGTCGGCGACCACTTGACCGTCCGAACGCCCTCGCTCTGCCCCGCGAAGCGCTCCTTGCTCGGGCACGCCCGCACGTCACGCCGCAAGTCACGCAGGTCCCAGAGCCGCACGGTGCCATCCTGGCTGCCGGACAGCAGCAGGTTGCCGCTAAAGGGGCTGAAGGCCAGGCTGTGCACCTGGCGGTTGTGCTCGTGCAGGCGCGCGAGCTCCACGCCCGCCCGGTTCAGGTCGTACAGGACGACCTTGCCATTGGTCGCGGCCGTGGCGATGTAGCTGCTATAGTTGCTGTGGGACCACTTGACATCGTGGATGTCCAGGGTCTCGCGGTGTCTGGCCGGCAAGCCGGTGCCGGGTGCATTGTGCGAAGCGTATTGGATGATCGCGGCGCGCAGGTTGATCACCTCGGCGCACTTGGTGTCGGCGATGTGGATGGTCTTGAGGATCTCGCGACCGGCCAGAATGGCATGGGTCCGTTCGGCATTGATGTCCAAAGCCGATATTTCTAGACCGGTCCGATGGGTCGCATCCTGGGATCGATATGACAGGGGCGCAATCCTTCAGGCGGCGTTTGGGAACGGTTAACAATAGATGAGCTGACGACGCTGCCGCCTTATTAAGGAAATCGGAAAAATGGCACGTCAGGTTCCAATCAGGCGCGGAAGCGCGTCGAGCTCGGGAGCAGCAGGGTCTGGACCGTTTCCCAAAACGGTGCCGTGCAGCCCGACGACTCTACTAGGGGGGGGGGGGGGGGGGGGGGGGGGGGAGGGGGGGGGGGGGGGGGGGGGGGGGGGGGGGTAGGTGGTGGTGGAGGGGCGCAGGGTAGGAGGGGCGCTTGGACGGCTGCAGGGCCCGGGGAAGCTACCGCGCGAGACGAAGGCGCGGGCTGGCAGGTGGCAAGGGCAGACTAAGGACGGGGGACTCACCCAGAGGACTTGGGCGCGGCAGGCTTTGCGCCGGCCACGTCCGGGCGGGTCGCCTGGGCGCTGGGAGGCCGCTGGCCGACGCTATTGGCGAACGTCTGACCGGCGAAAAGGCGCCGGAAGGGGTTCTTGTTCTCGCGCTGCGGCGGCAGCGGGGGAGCGGGCGGGATCGAGGACGACGACACGGCGGACGCGGCGGCGGCGGCGGCGGCAGCGGTGGCTGCGGGAGTCGTCGAGACGCGCCGCGGGTGGTCGGCGGCCATGGCGGCGGCGACGACGACGAAGACGACGACGACGACGACGGTGGGAGGGCGTCCCGTCGGTTTCAGGCGCTGGTGGTGTAGGACCGGTTGGGCCGTGGCGTCACGCGCGCCCGCAACGCGGCAGCGAACGACAGCGAACGACGATGGAGGCGGCGGCAGCACCAGCAGTACGAGGACGACGGCGAGGACGACATCGGCCGGCCCGGATGAGACATGGTGCGGCCGCGCGCGCGGTCCGGCGTCGAGTCGGCCAAGTTGCGCCCGACTGGAGGCGGGCAGCGGGGGGGATTCGGCGCCGCGAGAGGCGAGACACGAAGGCAGCGACGGCGGAGAGAAAAGAGAAGATGGCGGCAGCTAGCGCCGAAGGGAGCGCGGCACCTGGGCGATCCAGGGACGGAGCGCGGCGCGAGGTTAAGGCTGCGCGGGCGCAGGCGCAGGCGCGAGAGGGCGGCGGCGGCGAGAAGCCAGAGCGAGGCTCGCCGGCGGCGCGACGCCGTCGCGAGCGTGCAGGGCGGCGGCCGGCGGGCGGGCGCGAGGCACCGGGCGCGGGGCTGCCAGGCGCTGCCGGGCGCTGCCAGGCCCGCCGCCGGCGGTTGCGGCCGGCCTCGGGCCCAATCTCGCCGAGGGGCGGCCGCGCTCCGGCGGCGGCGGGGCGCCCAGCCAGCGCCGGCGGATGGCCGCCAGGCCCGCAGACGCGCGCTACAACCGCCAGCTCCCCGGCGGCATGTACGAGCAGGTACTTCCGGCAGGCCTGTCCTGACGCCGGCCGGGGCAGGGCCGGCCTCCTGATCAGGTCGAGCCGATTAGATGGAGCGCCGGGATTGGCACAATCTATCTGCAGACTCGCCATCCTCTGCCTCCCCACCATTCCCCGCTCCCCTCTCTTTTCGTCCGGCCGTCTGGCAGCTCGGGAAGGTGGAGTCACGGCAATGGACGGCCTGGGACCGGGAATGGGGCGAGCAGCGGCCGGCGGTTCCAGAGCCCGCCCAGTAGCATGACAAGCAATGCCCGCGTACATACGTAGTAGTTCGTGGGTGGTCCGATCCCCCTCGACGTGCTTCAAGGGACTGGGAAGACCGCGCAGGGCGTTGGGAGCGGTACAGCGCGTGGTCCGCAGTGGCATGTGCGCCGAGGCGGTGGGCAGCCCGGCCTGGCGCCGCCGGGCTGCTCTGTACAGCACCCACCTGCCCGCCTCCGCACGGATGGGCGGTGGGGCGGGCG
Organism: Lineolata rhizophorae; assembly: GCA_010093515.1. NCBI lineage: Eukaryota > Fungi > Ascomycota > Dothideomycetes > Lineolatales > Lineolataceae > Lineolata > Lineolata rhizophorae. The sequence continues at coordinate 1,157,152 of MU001678.1, read as the reverse complement.
ACGGACGGCGACGGGTTCGAGCTAGCAGGAGGGCTCCGGGAGCAGTCGCACGGCAATGCGTGTACATGGCTGGAAGGGCCGGGCTGGGCAGGCAAGCGCAGGGAAGGGTATAGGGCAGGGCAGGGCAGGGCGGCGGGCCAAGGCGCCAGGGCAGGGGCGGCAGGCCGGCGCACGCGAGGAGGGGAGCGGCGGGGACGAGGGGTCGATGCGGCTTTGGCCGCGCCTGCGGGCTGCGGGCGGCGCTGCGGGCGTGCGGCGGGCGCGCTGGGCGACGGCGGCCGGCGCTGGGACGCAGCAGCAGCCCGGGCGCGCCGCAGCCCCCCGCCGACCCGGCGCCTGTCTGCTGATGCGTCCCTACGACCCCCGCCGCCGCGCGCCCGCAGCTCCCCAAGCCCGCGCCGGCGCGCCGCCCGCCGCGCCAGTCCGCCCATCTGATGCCAAACCTCACAAATCGCGCCAACGAGACGCCACCGCGCGCCCGCACCGCTCCCCGTCTACCGCCGCCGCCGCCGCCGCCGCCGCCGTCCGTTGCTCCATCCTCCTGCGCCCTCAGCACCATGGCCCCGATATAAAGCACCACCCCCCCTCCTTCCCGCCGCGCCTCGCCTGCGCCCTGCCCGCCCACCGCTCCCTCACCACCACGCCCGGGAGTTGGACCAGCCCGCACCGCCCGCCATGCTGCCCCGAGAGCCCCTTCTCGAGCGCCTGCACAGCCAGTCCGCATCGCCCGCGCCGCCGTTCACTTCTTCTCCCTCGTCTTCGTCCTCCGCCGCCGTCGCCCCCTCGCGCTCGGCCGCTCACGCCGTCCTCGTCGACCTTCACTTCGCCTATCCAATCGTTCTGCTCTTCTTCTTCCTCGCCGCCTTCACCGCCCGCAGCATCCTCGTGTCTAATCGTAATGCCAACCGCCCCAATCAGAAGCTCCAGCTCGGCCCCGGCGGCAAGCCGCTGCCCAAGCTGGACCCGACCCGAAACCACCGGACGCGCAAGGAGAAGCCCGACGATCTCCCGCGCTCTCAGAAGGTCGTCTTCATCCTCCTCTCCGCCCTTGCCGCCGCCTCCTTTCTTGCGAATGCCGCAAATGTCATCATACACGCCCTCTGGAGGCGGGATCAGGAGTGGTGGTGCGGCCAGCACATGGTGGTGAGTCCTGCCTCTTCTTCCCGAATTTTCTTGACCCCAACACCACTCACGACCGCTTCGTCTCTTGCTCCCGTGCCTCTGTAACGTTCCTCCCTCAACTTTATGCCGTAGCCACGCGTTCTTCTCACCCCGGATCTTTTACGCCGTTCAATGGTGCCGCCGTAGCTGTCCGTTCCAATTTTTTTTTTTTTTCCTTCGGCAGGTCTAAACCCGGCCTAGGCTGGTTGATTTGATCGCCGATTCCGCCCCCTCCACACTCCACACCCCCGCCAACCCAGGCCAGGGCGGCGCACCCTTGCCGGTAGTAATGGGGTAGTGTATATGTGGCGCGTCCAAATTTCCTCAACGAGCGTCGGCAGCTATTTATCGCTCATTGATTATACGAGGCTAACCTCCCAACGCATCCTAGATTTACGTGTGCGGTTCGTTCTTTGTATACACGCTCTTCCTAATATCCATCTCCGACGCCAAACCGTCGCCGAACAGCGCGCACCTATTAACATGGCTACTGTGCTTGGCTATGGAGCTGGTGCTATTCGCCGCATCAATTGCGGTTTACACGGAGAAACACCATGAGCCGCGAGTAGGGGATCCGTTTGGCGGGAGGTTGAGGTACAACATGACGCTATGGGAAATTATCGAGGTAACCATCGATCTGCTCCGCATTGTTCTTATCGTGGCCCTGCTCGGGCTTTACGGCCTGTTCGTAACCGCCTTCAAGGCGGCAAAGCGGGAGAGGGACGCGCAGTCGCCGAGCGAGACGTCGAGCCTCCTAGGCGACGGCCCCCGCGAGAACGGTCAGAACGGGAGCGCGAACGGATACGGCTCGACCGGAGGAAGACCCGTCGGTGGCAAGCACGCTCACACCGAGGGTGAGCCCGCCGGCTGGGTCCGGCCCAAGGAGATGCCCTCGCGGAGCTGGTGGGAATATCTCAAGGGATACTCGGTGTTTTTCCCGTACCTCTGGCCGTCCAAGGATCGGAAGCTGCAGATCACGGTCATCGTGTGCTTCACGATTGTCGTGCTGCAGCGCGCCGTCAACGTGCTCGTTCCGTACCAGGTCGGAGTGATCACCGACAAGCTGTCCGGCGAAGACGGGCCGGTGCAGATGCCGTGGATTCCAATCTGCCTGTACGTGGTCTATCGCCTACTACAGGGCAGCAATGGGCTGTTGGGCGCGCTTCGCTCCACGCTCTGGATCCCTGTCGGCCAGTACTCGTATCGCGAGCTCTCGGTCGCCGCATTCGAGCACGTGCACGGGCTGAGCTTAGACTTCCACCTTGGAAAAAAGACGGGCGAGGTGCTCTCGGCCCTCGGCAAAGGGAACGCCATCAACACATTTTTGGAGCAGGTGACCTTCCAGGTGGTGCCGATGTTGGTGGATCTTGGCGTGGCCGTCGCTTATTTTCTGGTCGCATTTGACGCGTATTACGCGCTAGTGGTGGCGATCGTGACCTTTTGGTACATCTATCTCACGATCCGGCTGGCCCAATGGAGGGCCGAGATACGCCGTCATATGGTCAACGCCGATCGGGAGGAAGACGCCGTCAAGTAAGCTTTTAACCCGATCCGTGCCCCCTTTCGAATCCACACCCCCCCCTCCCCTTTGAGGCCGCCTCTCTTTTTTTTTCGTGGCGCAACGCACGTGGCTAACGTTTTCGGCCTCGCAGGAACGATTCCATGGTTTCGTATGAAACAGTCAAGTACTTCAATGCTGAGGGATACGAGTTCAACCGCTATCGCGATGCCGTCGACAAGTACCAAAAGGCCGAATACAAGGTGCTTGCGTCGCTCAACTTTATGAATGTCACGCAAAACCTCGTGTTCATGCTCGGCCTAATGATCGCCTGTTTCATAGCAGCCTACCAGGTCACCACCCATCAGCGGAAGGTCGGAGATTTTGTGACGCTACTCACGTACATGGCGCAGCTACAGAGCCCGCTAAATTATTTCGGCACGTTCTACAGAGTCATCCAATCCGCGCTGATCAACTCGGAGCGCATGTTGGAGCTGTTCAAAGAGCAGCCGACCGTCGTGGACAAGCCGACGGCCAAGCCGATGCAATCGTGCGAAGGCGACATACAGTTCAACAACGTCCACTTCGCCTATGACGCGCGCAAGCCGGCGCTGCACGGCCTCGATTTCGGGTGCGCGCCCGGTACGACGACGGCCCTGGTGGGCGAATCGGGCGGTGGCAAGTCGACGGTGTTCCGGCTCCTCTTCCGGTTCTACAACGCCCAGTCCGGGACCATTCAGATCGACAACCACAACGTGGAGGATGTCACCATCGACTCGCTGCGCCGCCACATCGGCGTCGTGCCTCAAGACACGGTCCTCTTCAACGAGAGCATCATGTACAACTTGAAGTACGCTAACCCGAAAGCGACGGAGGAAGACGTGTACAACGCGTGCAAGGCGGCCAGCATCCACGACAAGATCATGGCCTTCCCTGACCGATACGAGTCCATGGTGGGCGAGCGCGGGCTGCGGCTGTCCGGCGGCGAAAAGCAACGCGTCGCCATCGCACGCACGATCCTCAAGAACCCGCGCATCATTTTGTTGGACGAGGCCACGGCGGCACTCGACACGGACACGGAGGAGCACATCCAGAAGCAGCTAACGACGCTGGCCGAGGGGCGCACGGTGCTCGTCATCGCTCACCGCCTCAGCACCATTACGCGAGCAGACCAAATCCTGGTGCTCGAAAAGGGCAAGGTCGTCGAGCGAGGAACCCACCTCGAGTTGCTCGCCAAGAACAAGCGGTACGCCAACATGTGGAAGAAGCAAGTGCAGGCCCAGCAGGTTGCCGAGCAGGCGCGCGTGCTCAACGACCAGGCCGACAGGCTCCGCCGCGAGTCAAAGGACGTACCCATGCGCTCGTCCAGCGGCGAGAGCAGCCGTGCTTCGAGCGCGGTTCATTCCGAGGACGAGCGAGAAAATAATCACAACGGAGATTTGCAGGGGCGCGGCGGCAGCACACCGCCGCCCCGGCAGCAAAGCCCTTCGGGGGGGGCGAGTCACGACGACAGGACGGCGACATAATATTTTCTGCTAACGAGTAATGTGGTTTGTCATGTCTCCTTCTTTTGGTTCTTTCTTGCGTCTCCTCCTTTTTTTTTCTATTTTTTTTTCCTGCAATGCATGATCATGGCGGGGTGGGAGGGTCGTCGGCTTTGTGGGGTTATTAGCGTTATGCGCGCTCTCTCGCGGGGCCGATGCGCGCCAGGCTCCGTCTGCTGTCTTGGGCATTTGTTATTCATGTGAGCATTGAGGGGGCGAACGAACTATTTAAAGGATGGGTGGCATGTGTGTGTGCGTGCGATACTCAGCAGTGGTTTTTGCGTTCATGCCTTTTTCCTTTTTTTTTTCTTTTTTGCACTCTCGGGGGATTTCGGATTTCGTTGCTTCTATTGTTGCGGCCATGTTCATGGGGGCATCACTACTCTGGTCTTTCGGGAAGTGGGCAGGATTATGGTACGCTTGGAAGCCGCCAGCGTCGCACCGCTCGAGCCCTCCTACCACCCTCCTTCCCCACGTCAGTTGGCTCCAAAAGTTATGTCGCGCCCCGACGTTTCAATTAATTTCTCGGCTGCTTTGAGTTCGCCTCGAAGCCTAGCTCTCCTCGACAAGGAAAGAGACTTCGCGAGAGGACTTGGAAACCAGCAGCCTTTTTACCCCTTTTTAACTCTTTTGTAATTCCTCCAAAGGAGCGCCATCCATAGACTTGTTTTTCGGAAACAAAAAAAGAATACAGGGTATAGATCTCAATTCACATTGCACGAGGATGTCCGGTGACCACGGACGCGGCGGAGAACATGCGCCTCCCACGGCCAAGGGTGGTACGAAGGGATGCACGACAGCACCCGCGGAACTGCGGGAGATGGTCCCCGATTTCCCCGCACGGCGGTGGCCGCAATAACAACCCCGGGGAAAGGGCCCTCTAGCTCGTGCGCCTGTGGCTGCAGCACAGCAGCTACAATGTTCCGTTACTCAAGCAGACAGGGTCCCTCGATGGGAGCACGAGTGGACAGGATGGGCGCGCACGCCCAAACGCGGCCGCCCGTCGGGCCTAGCGGTCCGTACAAAGGGGCGGATGATTGCGCGGCATGCAGAATGGACGGACCGAAAGATGCGTCGCTAACCAACATGCAGAGAGAGGAGACAGACGACCTAGGTCCTCAGGTACCTATCAAGCCCATAGGTATGCGGCACGTAGAAACGCAAAGCTATCCAGTTTGGGCGATTGAAGATGTTGGCTTCCTCGGCGCCCGGGGAGGGCAAGCCCCGTGTGGGCGCTCGTTACCGGCGCGGCGGACACACACATCTACATACATACGGGCAGCGATCGGGAAATCCGGGGTGTGATTGGACCCGGCGGCGCGGGTAGAACCCCTGAGGGCTCGGTTGCTGAATGGCCTCGTCGCCGCAGCAGAGAGGGTCCTTGGGCCCTCGGCCCATGGACGCGAACCAACGTCAATCGGCCTCGCCGTGGCCCAAGATCGCTGGTCCAAGGTCGCGCGCCGGACCTTGGTACATTGGTACCGTGGCCGCGCCTTGGACGGATGCCCGCCACGGCTCCCGTGGCTCGCAACAGCCGAAAGCTATCGCGGCACTTTCCAGCGCCTTGCTCAAAGCGTGCAGCACGCCGTTCCGCCTTCGCGCGTGCCCCACTGCACGTGGCGTGCTTTTTCGCCTCCACCGGGACCGCCCCGCTCCCCCTTACGGGGCATCGCCGTCGGCGCCGCCGGACCTCGATCTCCGCTGCTTCGCGCCGCAATTAGTCCGCTTTCGCGGCGATCGGGGCAATCGTGACAATCGCGGCTTGATGATGCGCGATCAGGCCTCTCACGAACGCGCTGCGTACTGGCCGGCCGAGGGGCCCTCGGGCCCCCGCCACGCGGCTCTCGGGGGGATGACGGGGTACATTACATATCATCATGGCCACCTGGGATCGAGCCGCCATCACCTCCGCCCGACGTCCTGACTTTCCGCTCCACTCCGCTCCGCTCTCTGCTCGCCCCGTTCCGCCCGTACCTCCTGCTTATCAGGTGTCTGCATACCCCTAGTTGAGCCGTAGCAGCTTCGCCTAGCTGTGGGGGCTCCCAACCGTTACACGGCACGCGGTCTAGCCCTATCCCACGGCGCGTCAGTCGTGTACCCCGGCCGGGCGTCGTATCCATGTCCTCCGCATCACCGTCGAGAGGCACGAGCGACTGAGTTCGAGTCACCTCCTGTCCTACGGCTGCCCGTCACTTCGCCAGCTTATCTATTGCTGCGAGCTGTTTTGCTTTGTCTCGTCTGGCTTTCCTGTTTTTTTGTGTCGGCCAAGACTGCTCTTGGTGTTGAGAAAATGATTCCCAGTGGAAAGGATCCAAAGGAAACGTGTGCGCTGACGGTTGGGCCCTTTCTTCGGTGCCAGCTTTCGACTAGGATATGATCGTATGCCGACCATGTCCCCGAAGAAGACAACGAGGACGGCGTCCAATCGGTCACGTCGTAAGCTTAGTCTCGCGGTTGACACCTGTTTAATATGCTTTATCGATTTTGCATGCTGCCCGTCGTTCCGCACGCTTGGTCCAACCTTACGACCGCGCTGGATTCGCCGCCCTGTGATGTGTCTATCGGGCATGGTTGCAGGCGGGAACGGGCATTTTCACGGGCGAAACGAACTCCCACGCGCGATGTGTAGTACGAGCTAACACATCCAGAAAGGTCCATTGCTGGCCCTCCACCATCTATCTACACGTATTGCGACCAGCATGGCCAGCGGTATCATGCATTTCGTGCGTGCTTGCAGTGTACCGTCAGGCTTCTCTCAGTTTTTCAGTGACGTGGTACCATGCGCTACGATGCATGTTCTAATCTCTACAAAGAGGCCGGCATTATTTTCAACCGACTGGTGCCCAGCAAAATGGAAGTGAAATGATCGTGTCACTAGGACACTTGCATTTGAATTGATTACCGTGAACGGGTAGAGACGTCCCTTGTCGCAGTTATCTGATGATACCGGCGCTAACCAAAAGCCGAGCCTGTGTAGATAGTGAGACACTATACCTAGCTACCTCGTCACACCAGACTAAACAGCAAGCTTCACGCCTGTCCGTTAGAGCACCTACAACGTGTCCTTGATTTCGGCACTAGAATTTGGATTCGGCCGGCGTTAGCATCTCGACGCGCGCCAACTTCGCAGACACTTTCAGTTGAGCAGCTCAAAAACTCGTCCTCACTTGCAGTGACATGGCGGACTTGTTTCCGGAGACCAAAGTCATTGGTTTGGAACCAACCCAATCGCAGCCAGCACCTGGCGCAACTGGATTGACGCTTACCTGCATCAGACGCGGTGTCCATCCTGTCATCGACACAGACGGCCCGCGCAACGTACGTTTCGAGATTGACGATCGCTGAGCAAGTGGACGTCTACCGAATCACTTGGACCATAGCCACACACGCAACATGGCTAACTGCGTGGACAATTGGCCAAATCTATACAGTCGAGTATTCTACGACTGCATATCAGACTCGTCGCCGGTGCAATTGATCAATGAAAGCTCAGCTATTTGTCACAACTCCGCCAACTGGTTTATATCTAGACGCCTCAAACCTGAGTGACACATCAAGTACCCAAAGCACAGTGTGCGGGCGAAGTTTACGCCTTTCGCTCAGTCGCCCCCGAGAGTAACCCGTGGACGATGCGGCACGCCGTTCCATATTGCAGAGAACACACCACGCTTGCTCAGCAAAGCAGGTACAACCCTAGTTTGCGTCGTGTCCCCGTTGCGGGGCTAATGCAGCCAAGATGAAGGCTTTGCGGATGTCACTAGTAGAAAGGAGACTTGGGCGGTCGGGCCCTGAAGCTGCGGCACCAAGCTGAAAGACGTGGGAAGATTCGATCCACGGACCTTTGATATGTATACGCCAGTTCTCGGCGTATGTGACTCGGACGTCGGAAATGAGATTTCTGGCTCACAGGTACCGCATTTAGTTCCTCTGCCGGGAAAATCAGAACTACAGCCGGGAAATCCGAATACACCTCAAAGCATAAGTGGAATATATACCACGCTATATACGGTGTGTACGCGTAGAAACTGGGAGAACACTGCAGTCGGTTACCAGGTACTAGACCCGAGTTCATTTTCCTTTTCTCTGTGGACCAGCCATTCCGGACTGTCAGCTTTCGCAAATGCATTCCCTTCTCGCGTCAATCCGAGAGCGCCCTTTCCTCGGCGAGGTCAAAGTCGCTTATGCGTGGAAAAGTGATGGAGGCCATCTGATTCTTGAGCGTCGTCATCATGATTCGCCCTAGCCGTCATCCCACTTTGTCCACTGCATGTTCCTCAACCGCTAATCCGGATTTCAAGTAAAATTTCCCGCGGCCCTGTCCGCCTTCCGGCTGACGGGAATTGGTCAAGCTTTTCGTTTACCACTCACAAATCGGCCATAGCCCCTTGAAATATCCGTGGGCTCCGATTTGACAATTCGGCGGCTCGCTCAACCGAGCGGCTTGCTCAGCGTAAGAGGGCGGACCAATAATGACAGAAATGTTTGGATTCTGATTCGATCACAATTGGCTCTTCCGATTATCGATCGATGATCGGCCAGATGCTGCGTCGCGTACGCTAGGCGTGCAAATTCTCATGGCGGTTCTCGAGAGCGAATCCACGGGGGGGGGGACAGGCATGTCCAGGCGTACTCCGTACATGCGGCGGAGCCGTTCCACGTCCATCGCTTTTGCTCTCTCTCCACCGCCGATGTGTCGGCGCATGCAGGCTGGGCGGCCGGCCATCTTGGCTCGCGTATCGGCTCGCTCCCGTCCGGAACATGCAGCCCAAGCGCCCCTCGAACCCCTGCCCGGACCCACCGCCCCAAGCCACGCTGCGGGACCGCGGCGCCCCTCGTCGGCCACGCCTGGCGTCGACCGCACCAAGCGCGCTGCGAGCGTCGTCAGTTCCGCCAGCCGTCGGGCATGCCACCTCAGCAGCGCAGGCCGCGCAGCGAGGCGCGGCGGCCACCTGCCCACTTGAGCGACTGCAGGCTCGGGGGCTCGGGCGTCGTCCGCGAGAGCTAGCGAGCTGCTGGGCCGGCGTCGAGGCGCCGATCGGAGGCGGCGATCCCTGGCGCAATGCACCGAGAATCGAAGTCTCCAGCCAGCGCGCCTAACCTAGGAGCCGGGCTCGCGATCGAGCGGTGCCCGGGTCGCCCGGCTCTGCGGAGACGGGTCGCGCGGTGATAGGCGGGGGGAGCGCTGCCCGCGGTAACGAGCACCCGGTCTGGGCCTTCGGGGGGAGGCTCGCCCATCACGAGAGCGCGCCGGGTGGGATTGCGCGGTGATTGTCACTTCACGGCCGAACTATTTCGCGGCCGAAAGAATCAAGACTCCCGCCTGCCGTACGGAGTAGCGCCCCAGGGCCTTGCCGGGCGAGCCAAGAGCACGTATGTACAGCGCTCCCTCCGCACGTCGTGGTCTGCGGGACGATGCGCGCCAGCCCAAGGCCCAGCTATGTACCTACTGTACGGGGGAGCTTCCCTGGCCTGCGGCGCCCAGCTGCCACCGGCTAGCTCCCGGCTGTCGGCCGAGGCCCGACGACGACACAATGGCCGCGCCCAGCTCTGATGGCCGAAGGAGAAGGGAGAAAAAAAAAAAAACAACCACTGGGATCGGCGCTGCCGCCAGACCAAAAATGGCCGCCATGAGCTAACCTCTGCTCCGCCTTGTTTCGACCTAGCGTTTGGGGGACGATGCTAGCTTGTCCTGGCGCCCTGCTGCTGCCACGCAGCTGCAGCATGCCGGCCTTGCATGGCCTTCAAATGCCTGCCCAGACTCGCAGGCCCGGCACCGACTTGACGCGCCGACATCGCGACCGAGGGCCGTAGGATTTAGTATGAGGTGTCGGGCGTAAGAAAAAAAAAGAAATTTTAAAATAAAATTTTCCTCTGGAGAAGAGCCCCGTCAATTGAGTCGCTAAGGGGGCATGGTTCGGGGAACTCGACGCGTGGGAGATGCAGGTGAGTGTAACCTTTGGCTGCAGTGCTTTCTCTGTAGCGCCGTCGGCATGGCATGGAATGTCACTGCCACGCTCTGAGCAGCTCATAAGTGCTGACAAGCCGTCAACGGCCTTGATCCCGGAGCAAGCACCGCAGAAGCGAAGACGGAGCGGGCCTTGTCCCGCCCGCCTCGTCTGCCCGCCTCGTCCGCCCGCCTGGCGATAAGGAAATGGTTGCTTCCCCGGCACTGCTAGGGGTAATGGTGTGCGTCTGCCAGCTCCCCGAGGTACGGAGTAAACGGCGCTTGCGGGCAACTGCAGAAGCCCCGGCCGTCGGCATGGCGGGGGGGACGTGTTTAGCGGAGGTCGGCCAGTGGTGGGGAAGAAGTTTTTTAGGGGCTGCCTCAAAGTCAAGTGGCCGACTGCGGCGCTACCGTGCTACTGCAGCTGCACGGCGGTTTGAACGAGCCACACCGCTCCGCCGTCGGCTGTCGCACCCTAGGTGCAAGTAGGGGAGGGAGCCATTCGAAACCAGCCTCAGCAGCCGGGCTCTTCTGCGGGGCCGCGCTTTTGGCATCTCGTAATTTCGGCGCGGGTCTCGGAATTCCCTTGCTTCTCGCTTGGCAGGCGGTGGAGCTCAGTCCACGGCATCCAGAGATGGTGATGTTCCGGGGAAGAATACGGGCTGTGTGGATCTTCAACTTAAACTATGTGTACATGTATACATGAGACGTGCAGTCTTGGTGCCGTCTAGCCGCATGGCGCTTGCGGCTATGTACTGCCGCGAACGTTTCCGAAATGGAGAAGACAAGAAGGCTGTTCGGCCAATCTAAATGCTTCCTTGCTGGCGCATAAGAAAGCAGAGAGAAAGCCCCGGCTCTTGCTGCCGATTCCGCCGTTTCCCGAAATGTTTTCTCGGAGCCCCAACCTCCATTGCCATTTAGGCTCGAACCTCCATTAACCTCTACGCGGTCTAGACAGCATGATTTCGATTCAACTGTCTACCACGGTCTTAATCCGCTCAGGCCATATGGACCGGCATGGTTGCATGTCAGGCCAGCGAATTGCTCTCGGTTCTAGAGTTATACGCAGCCTCCGGTCGTCGGCAGCATCTAGGTACACTCAAGACGCGAGTGAGTATTGTGCGTCTGACTTCGCTTGGAAAATTTGCATGAACATGAAGCTTGAAAGAGCAGGTCCCACCCGGGCCGAGGAAGGCCTGATTCTCGCCCCCAAGTTCCTTGAACGAACCGTTGCTGCCCTTCAATTCGGTTGTTTCTGTGGTTGCAAGAGTTCAAGTTAACCTTCGCTCTACAGCCCACGCTTATATACCGGCTATCGCAGGCCTTCAATGATATTAGATAATGTAGCCAAAGAAAGGTGAAGGTTACAACTACCCCGTGGTCGTAGTGTTTGCTACATTAAGCACTTCTTGAACAAAATCGGGCACCTCTGGGCTGCGAATCTCACTATGCCAAAGTCAAAAGTTTACTATCCCACCCATTGCGCAATTGAAAGTCGTTGTAAACAACAGCCCCGTGCTATTTTTCTAGGCTCCGGCATAGTGCTCTCAACATCAGATCGATTGAGGTCTTGCGTACATTACAACACTCAATAGTTATACGTTTCTCGCTAAAGCAAGCGGGAATGTCACACTTTAAAACAAAAACACCCTTCTTTAGCAGCACTCCAATGCATAAACTTGAATACTTGCCTAGCGAACCCCAACATACCCTCCTCATTGATGTAAACAACAGAAGGGCAGTAGGGGACCTCCGCAGTTCAATTTGGTCGTTAATTGATGCCAATCCAAGGCCTGGCATCCTAGCAGGATGTTAAAAAAGCCATAGATCGATGAGAAAGATAATCTCGAGGTGCACGGAGAAGATAAATCTACAGCTTTTCCAACATAACACAAGTTTTTCAGTGCAACAGCTTGCAAAAAATGGTGAGACTTCCATTTTTTCTCTCGGGGAACTTGATACACATGGTTAAGATTCCGGGAAGGATATGTCTGCAGTACCGCACCAAACAAAGACCAGTGGTAATATCATATGTGTAGTTCTCTGTTAAAGAGGGAAGGACTAGTTCAAATGAAAGAAGACGAATAATGCTAAGTTCCCTAGACTTGCTTCATACGAAGTATCTATTGTTGCACGTGCCGACGAGGTAGACCGGAAAAGGAAATGAAATTACCTGTGTTCTCATTGGCGAATCGAGATTTAACATTTCTTGGCGCCCTGACCGTTGACCACACATTTTTGACATAAATCTAGTCAAGGTCTAAGACTCTCTTCGATACTCCTAAGTCAAGGTAATGCTTGCTATGTTACGTATTCTTTCTACCTCATGTCTTGCTTGCAATCAACAGTGATACCGTCTGATTGGATGTCGCTTGCCAAGTTAATGGTGAGAAGCTCTGCGTACCTATTCTCCTAGAAACATCCAGCTCATTTTTTCATACATTTTTTGCACTGTGAAATCATAGGTTGCTAGGACTGTTGCAAATTTCTAAAATTCACCATGGATGAAGATTGGACTTTCGAAAATGAATGTGGCCATCTACCGATTCAAAATGTTGGCATATATAGTTCCTAGCCAGCAGCATCGCACTTGAAGTGCGATACTGTGCCAGTCTTTTGGCCAAGTTGGCTAGCTGCAGGCTAGAGTACGCTAGACCTAACATAAAATATATAAATCAGGTGTTCAGGTTCCTTTCAGAGCGCACTCCCGTCGTCCTAGACTCCTGTATTTAACGATTAAATATCTATGACGAAGCGTTTCGACTCGCTTAATATAGGATCTAGTTTACGATGGATTTCCCCTAAGCAAGAGAACCTCCACTACAACAATTTCTATAATATAACCGTTCCTATCAGGGTATGACCCGCCCTCAGGGTATGACCCACACCCGCGTCCT
>MU001678.1:968805-1142408 GCA_010093515.1 Lineolata rhizophorae | reverse complement strand
AGGATGATGGTGTTGAGTGGGTCATACCCTGAGGGCGGGTCATACCCTGATAGGAACGGTTATTTTAAATTATCAAAGACTTCAAGAGCTAATAACGGGCGACTCCGAACCTTGACTAAGTGGGATAAAAATTGCTGGCGAGAGGAAACGCGGCCAACGAGGGCTAGAATGGTCTGCAAGTGATTGTCTAAGAAGTTCGCAATATGGCGATTTCCCGTATCAAGACGATCATACGGTGGAATATTCTTACGATCGTTTGAAGCGGGGGTTCAGCGCTTTGCCCCTGACCGTCTAGCTAGTTGCTTGTCGGTTCAGGCTAACCACATATTGGAAACATAAGCCGTCGCCCCTGCGCAAGGGGATCCGCGCGGCCCCCACCCCTGCTCCTATGCTCTCGTAAGATTTAATTTGACGACACTTCGACCGGATATCGCCTTTCTGTATGTATCATTTCGTCATTCTCGTTCTCAAGCCGCTTAAAACCTACTCAATCAATACTAGTTACATGCTTTACAGGTCGGACATTGATATCGCGCTCATCTTTTTTCCTACGGATCGATGTCGCCCGGACGTAGCCCAAAATCTGTCTTGATAACTGGCTGCAGTAAAGGTGGCATCGGGGATGCTTTGGCTCAGGAGTTTAAGAGTCGGGGCCTCCGCGTCTTCGCAACGGCGCGAAATCCAGCTAAAATTGAGCATCTCAAAGAGTTGGGATGCGATACGCTTTTGCTGGATGTCACGAGCCAGCAGAGCATCGATGCTGCTGTCAAGTCGGTCTCTGACGCGACATTAGGAACGTTGGATATACTAGTTAACAATGCTGGAGCGAGTAAGGACATGCTTTCCGTTAATATTCTCAACGTAGTCTCAGCCAGACCCGAAAACTCTGCCATTGGCCTCTATTTCTAAGTTATGGTTTATCCACAGTGTCCACCATCTCGATCGTCGACGCCAACATAGATGACGTGAAACGCGTATTCGATACGAATTTCTGGTCTGTTGTTATGATGTCGAAGGCCTTCCTGCCGCTTCTCATCGCCACCTCTGGCATCCTCGCCAACGTCTCCTCCATATCGCCCATCACCTGCAGCCCGTTCCAGGGCTACTACAGCTGTTCCAAGGCCGCCCTCCGCGCCCTCAGCGACACCATGTGTCTCGAGCTCAAGCCGTTCGGCGTCCGCGTTGTCTCGCTCGTGACCGGCAGCGTCACGAGTCACCTCATCGAGAACGGGGCCAAAGACGCGTTGGTGGTCCCCGAAGGGAGCTACTACGCGCCATTGGCGGACTGGCTGAACGGCAGGAAAGCGCAATCTCAGGCCATGGGCAAAGTACGGGCCATCTCGGCGGAGAAATACGCGAGACAGACGGCCAATGATCTGTTGAAGAAGAATCCAAAGTGGATCTCGAGGAGGGGAGGGTTTATCAAAAGTGCGTGGTTGATTGATAAGTTGGGGTTAGTGCGGCTGTTAGACAGGCCGACTGGCAGACACTACGGCCTGGATAAGTTGGAAGCGCCTAAAACCAAGAACGAAGAGTCCGCCGCTGCAACTGCGGAGTTGGCTGGGTAGGGCGGCTGTGTTGATTGCTGTATTCACACTGTAAGACTCTTAAACGTTGTAATGCAGTAGTCAAGTCGAATTCCATCCTAGCAAATAATAAGATTTTTTAGTTCGACGATGCACCTAAACAACTTTAGTGGCTCCATTAAACTAGTCAGGTGGGCGGCCGGAGCTCTAAGTGACTGGAAACATAAAGAAAGCAAACCACAGTTTGGTCATCAGTGTAGAACGGGCGCCTGAGGTTTTAGTACGCCGTCTAGGGAAACCCAATTCGAGCCACAGCACTACGAAGTATGGGTGCTCGAACTCGCTCGGGATGTCAAGCACTAGTTGGCATTATAAAGTGACGGTTTTCTTACGACCCAAGCAGGAATGGGGCGCTGGGTCGCAAACTCGAACCAGGGATCGCCGCCCTGGCCCCACGGGTGGACACAACCGCTATCCGGGGGCCCGGAATGCCGTTTGCCAGCCCTGGCAACCATGCCCGGAAAGCTATGCAGCCTGGGGTGATGCATGCATCATGCGGAATCCTCCATAGATTTATCCACTTAAGGCACTAGATTTGTGCCGTGCCACATCGTTTATTCACTATCTAGACAGGCGCACGTTGCAGAGCATTTTCCAGATGTACATTCTTCAAAATCACGGGGAATAAGATTATTAGGATGGAGAACTGATTGTACGCGAGAGGAACACTGGCAAGCATACAAAGCACGTGCGTGGCAAATACAGCCCAAACATCGGATTGAATTTCTTAAATGGGAATGTGCAATACTCACCTAGAACAACAAATTCATTGCACCCTTTGGAATCCCGAACAAAGTATGCGGCCAGATGAGAATGGGATCGATGACATCAGACGCTCCCCGGGCCGCCGAGCTAGACCACACCAAAAAGATTACACGAGTCACAGATCAAATTACCATGGACATCCCGCCGTGAATTAACTTTCCGTTCAATTCCTGCCAGACGTGTCAACTGGTAAAGAGCGAGGTACGAGCCGGCAGTGCACGTCTCCAAGCGGCTACCGGCTTCATTAAGTATAGTAATGAACTCCTCTCTCCGTCCGCCTAGAAAATAAGGATCCGAACGGAGTGGGAGATGCTCCGCACATCTACCAACTCAAAAAAAGGCAAGCCAAAGACTAAATAGGGTAGTTTTGAAAAGGAAGGAGTGACAAGAAACGAACACCGTCCCTTGAACCCAGGCCGTTTCAGGCCATGAGCATGCATGCAATGACAATGAGACGTGATGCAATGAAACAAAAAGCAAAAAGAAAAAATCCAGAAGAGCTTGAAACCCCACGAACCCCGGTTTAGCCAAAACCTTCGGTTGGGACAAAACTAAATCCGCAAACCGTGATGCAACTTGAAACAGTCGAAAAAGTCGCTAGTCTGCCAACCTCACAAAGCAAAGACAGAACAGACAGCGACCTTTAATTTCACCTACTTACTTCCGTAGAACTCCTTTATGGCCTTCAGTTGGGCGTCCGTCCTCTACCGCAGTTTACAGCACCAACAGTCCCACAAGCGCCACGACGATCGCTACCGCACTCCCGCCGGTCAGAATGCGCTCCGGCTTGCCCGGCGCAGCGTTCTCGTCACCACCGGTGCTGCCGTCGCCCTGGCTGAAACCACTTGACCCGCCCGAGCTTGATGAAGGAGACGCGCTGTTGCCTGAATCACCCGAATCGCTCGAATCGCCCGAGTCTGAGTCGTCGCTGGCGCTATTCTCGTCGCTGCGGGCGCCGGCACCGCTGACACCCGGCACGGTGTTCACTTCGGCGCTGGTAGACTGCGACGAGGAAGAGCTGGTAGACGAAGGTTCATCGTCATCGGTAGCGTCGGGGTCGATATCGGGGTCGTCACCCGTGGCGTGAAGGCTCGCTAGGACAACCTCGCGGTCCACGATGGCGACAGTGTCATTAGTGGCGGCGTAATCGTTGTAGACGTAAGAGTTGTCGCCCGTGGTGTTGGCGCCGCGCGGCGGGTCGTAGCACTCCACTTTGACCTCGTTCACCATGGCATAGTAGTAACCGTTCTGCATGTACTCCGAGTTCCAGTCAACGAGGCCGCCGCCCCACTCGATGGTGCCCTCGCCGTTGGAGGGCAGGCCGGCAGGCCAGAGCGAGAGCATGACACGCGACGGGGTCTGCGGGAAGTCAAAGCGGTTCGCCGTCGAGTTCCAGGTATCTTCGCGCTTCTGGGTGCGCATTTCGTCGCCATCGATGATCCAGGTGATGGCGTCGGGCGTCCAGTCGATCGTGTAGGTGTGCACGTTTTCGACGGTGTTGGAGACGGAGAGATTCGCGCCGTTATTGTCTGCAGGGCACTCTGTTAGACTGAAGCAAGCTCATATAGGACACTATGGGGACGGCCGCTCAAACCGTCGACATGGGCAATTGAGAATGCACAAGCGGGTTCACATACAGTTGGTCACGCCTTGCGAATAGAAGTTGGACTGGGCGTGCTCGAGATCCACGCCGACAAACTCGAAGTCGATCTCGTCCTTGACGTCGGACATCATGATGAAGGCCGTGACGACGCCCGCGCCCTGACTCGTGGTCAGGGTCGCCGAGATGCGACCGTACCAGACGTAATGCGTGGTAGCGAGCAGCGTGCCAACGGTCTCCGGCGCCATGGTCAGGAGGACCGCCTCATCGTTGTAGGCGACGGGCTGGCCGCTGGCGACCCAGTTGGCCTCGGACGCATCGCCGAGGTACTCGTCGATCGGCGCGATATCATCCAGACTGTTCAACTGATAGTCCTCGCTCTGGCACACCGGCGCAGGCACGCACGAATTGAGCGAGAAGGAGTACTTGGGGTCACAACCCCCGAGGCAGTACGCGCCGACGCCGCACTGGCCGTACGCTGCATGAAGCCGTCAGCGAGCCGGTCTAAGCTAGCGGGTTTGAGCGAAGTGAACTGGGCACGATGCCGTGGGACCGTCACACAGCAACGGGCGGCGTGCAGACGGGGGATTCGGCGCGAAGTCGTACAGGCAGGTGAGGCGATGGCGCATCGCCCTCGGGTGATACGTACCAGAGCAGCAGGGTGCCGATTCTGGGCACTTTTGATTAGGGCCGCACGTCGCGGCCTCGGCGGCGACGGCGACAGTGGAGAGGACGGCTGCCACCGCAGCCGTCACCAGAGAGCAGACCATGGCGATAGAAGGTCGAAGAGGGACACAAGGAGAGAAAGAGGAGAGAATTGGCGCCTGTCGCGCAGGTCAAGGGTGCGAGAGGACGTCCCGCCGCAGACTCGGGCGACTGCTTGGCGTTACACGGCAAGGGCGACCGCCGGCTCCGTCCACGGCACAAATGAAGGCAAAAAGTGGCAACACAAGGCGGCGTCGCAAGCAAGAGAAGAAGGGTGGGCGGGCGGATGGTAGCGCGTGCGCAATCTGAAACGCTGTCGTCGGCGCGCAGCAGGTTCGGGCGACGCGAATAGGAGGCGGAAGGCAATGCGCGCGTATGGTAGCGACCGGTGGAGAGTGCGGCTGCCGACGGGTACTAGACGAGCGGCCCGAGGTGGCAGTGGGTGTGCAGCGAGAGGCGGGGGTGACGGAGCACTAAAGATTACGGCTCGAAGAGGCAAACGAAGGTATGTGAAGAGAGACGATGGAGACGGACGCACAAAGGCGGAAAGAAGAGTCGCAGAGTCGCAGCTTGGCTGGCGGGAGGCAGCGCGCGCGGGCTGAGGAGGGTTTTGAGGGGGCAGACCGGGGTGGCGCGCCAGTCGCCCGACGGGGAAGGAGACGAATACGTAACGCTTCTGTCGGCTGCTTCCGGGGCCTGGATCGAGGGCCAAACGCCCTCGCCGCCGCCGCCGCCGCCGCCCTGCCAGCGGCTCCGCCGTCCCATTGCGACCCTGGGGATCTCAGGGCTCCTGACAAGTCGCAACTATTTTCTGGATGCCCAATTTGTTTGATTCTTGCTCTCGCCTCAGTCGGTGTGCGCACACTTTGCCCGGCTGCATCTCACCGAGCATGCAGTTCCTGGCTGGCCCCTGCGGCAAGACGCCCCGCTGGTGACGAACATCACGGCGCTGGGCATGGGGCGCGCCCAGGGGTCTGGCCGGCGCCGTCGTCCCACCGGGCGTTCTCCCGTTCCGGATCGGGCAAGGCAAGGGCGTGGCGCCAAAAATATGTACAAGCCTTAGCCGAGCTAGCACCGCCACAGTCCTCATTTCATGCTCCGCTCCAACCTACTGCAAACGGAGCTCATGATGCGTCTCCCTTTATGACAGATGTGCACTACCATCGGATTACTACATCGCTCATCGCAACTACATATGGCGCTTTTGCCAAGTGCTGAACGGGCGCGAGTTACTCGCATCATACGAAACTTTGTACCTCTTGAGGATACAAGGCATTCGTGACGTGCCGTTGAACTGATTTATCATGTTTTAAAATCCTAGCTTTTCAAATCTCAATTAGGCCTGAAGCTGACAACAGGCATGACTTATTGTCTTGCTGGAAGCGAGGCGCTCCGGATTTCGAGACAGTTTCCAAGGCAAACCTAGGCTGACAGCCCTCTTCGAGCCCGCTATGCCATCACGTCAACTGGAGATGAGAATAATGCCATATAGAGACTGATGATACACGTTGTCTCTCTACACTAATCCCACTGTTTGGCTGCACAGGTGCCAAAGCGCCTCATTTTCTACCATCACGATGCAGCATGTGTCATTTATTGCTCCCCAATCGACAACCCCTAGTCCATAGCAACCCAGCCTGCTACCCTCCCTGCCCGGTATTCAAACACCATCTCTCTTCTGCCACGAAGTAACGCACCACATCTGCTAAGCGGCAGAGTAACCAAGCTGTCCTGGCCGCGACATGTTACATGGCGCAGCTCGTACCGATGCCCTCGAAAGCTGTGGAAATGTCGAAATCGTCGCAAGGGCCGGGAACTGGGACGATAGAATATCCGACATAATAGGTAGGACCCGGACCAGACATGAAGTTCATTGGGCTGACAACATTTGAAACACCCCCATCGGTGAGGCTCGCATTCTTCTGAGCGCGACTGCTCGTCGGCATCAGAATACCACCATCATTCAGGGCGCTACCTTGCGCTTGGGCGCCATCTATGGGCGGATTCCCGTTCATTGAATTGAAATCATTGTCGTTGTCGGGATCGCCAGCATTACGAGGAGCGGCGTCGGCAGGACTGAAACAATCGTTGGCCGGAGCTGCGTTGCTCGGATTGGTCCCGTTGAACTGAGTTCCCAACATCGGACTCACGTGCGGCTGGAATCCACCGAGCGCATACGGACCGATTTGGACGGTAGGAACGCCTGCGTCACATAAATTGTTAATAAGGCCGGAACTGAAGTGACCATTCATGAAAACATTGCAGTTCCCAGTGCTACCATTTTGTCGAAAAACGTTGTACTGGAACGTCAAGGTAAGGTAGACTGGGGGTGGGCAATGGTGGTTATTACTCTTGCGAGATTGGCCCTGACTGCTGCCTCCACTCCATAGTCCACTGTAGCCACTCAACGGGCCTCCAAAGCTTGTTCCAGGTCCATTCTTGTTTCCATAGCCTTTCCTCTTGCCCTTGCGCTTTGGTGACGTTTTCATGCTAGCAGGTGCCCAAGTCTTGAATTTAATATCCAGGTTCTCCGGGACATTCTGGTGTGGGTTTGAGCTGCTAGATGACGTGCGCGGAGGCGATATACTAGATGTGACCTTGGCCTTTGTGGGCTCGGCTGCTTTATAGGTTCCGGCAGAAGGAACAGCCTGGCAGCTAGTTGAAGAAGGCGAAGCTCCCGAAGTGACTTCGACATTGTCTTGTTTTGTCTTCGTCAGGTTCTTACCAGCTCCCAACTTCGTGCGCACGTTCAAACTATCGACTTCGCTCATTTGATTCTCGAATGCGGGCTGCACGTGAGATCCCTTCGTTGAGCTATGCTCACGCCACGCCCGCGGAATCGCAGGCCGGCCATTGGCACCCTTTGCCATGAATGATACCGGCTCGAAGTCTGGCGCAGTGGCGCGCAAAACAGAACCACCACCCAAGGATCGGTGCTCGATTCCAGTGTCCAGAGCCTTGCGAACTTCCTCGACGCTCGACTGATTTTCGGCATGAGGAATGCCTTCGGACTGTCCACCCGAGGCAGGTGCCTTCACTACCGCCTTCATATTTGCCAGTTCTTCTTCAAGGGTAGCGACTTTCTCCTCGAGCGCAGCGTTCATGTTGCTGTTCGAGATGCGACTCGAGTTTTTCGGGCGTGAACCGATGCCAGGGGACTCCG
This sequence comes from Lineolata rhizophorae, assembly GCA_010093515.1. Taxonomy (NCBI): domain Eukaryota; kingdom Fungi; phylum Ascomycota; class Dothideomycetes; order Lineolatales; family Lineolataceae; genus Lineolata; species Lineolata rhizophorae. The sequence goes on along the minus strand of MU001678.1, from coordinate 1,134,589 downwards.
ATGAGCTACGTGAGAGCTTTCGAAGCCGTCCCTTGAGCATAGCGAGCTCCTGCTTGAGCTCGGCCCACGATGGCGAAGACGATGGTTTTTCGTTGGATAATGGCATTGACGCTACTACAGACTCACTATCGGAGGAGGGAGTCATATGCGGCCTAGGGAACTCCTCGGTCGGTATGGACTGCTTGTAGGCGGTTGGATGTATAGATGCCGAGCGGGATCTCTTGATGCACTCAGACATCCCCGGCTCGTTCCAGCTCTCCAGCTCGGCTTTCCCTTCATGCCCGGGGTTCTCGTCGCCAGTACCAGAAAGCGTCGCACCCGCCGTGTTCTCCAGCTCGGCCATGAGCCAAGCGTTTCCATCTCCCTCGAGCTCGTGGGCGAACGATGGGATCACTGTAGTGGCCGTAGGAACCGAACCATACGAACCTAGCTTGAGGTTTTTTGCCGCAGTTAAGAACGCATCGCGATTCTCCGGGCGATCAATCCTATTCTCGCTCACTCCAGTTTTGACTGGAGAGTGGCTACGAGCTTTCCACGCCGCAGCACGCTCTGCGGTATGCAGTATTGGCGCATGTGCCTTGGTCTGCAAACGAGCGGCGCTGTTCCTACGAGATGACGAAGTCTCATGGTGGTTGTCAACCGCATTTGAACTCTTGCCGAGCTATTAGAACTGTGGACATCATTGAAAGTGTTGAACTGCTAGACTACAATGATTAACTTACCTTGCCCGTTGTCTTATACCGATCTTCCTGGCGTTCGATCACTAGGCCGAGAGGCGGTGGTTTAACGCGAGGGCGAAGATGGGGAGGTAGGGCGAACAATTGCTCGTCGCTGTTTACCAGCGAGAGCGGAGTGTCAACATGAGAAGGCATTCCGCCGTAGCAGCTATCTTGCTCGTTGGCATTCCAAAGAGGGTGCCCGGGGCCGTGACCCATAGTGATAAAAGACGGATCCGAAGGTTCGAACACGTCTGCGTTATGAAGAGGAGAGAAGGATGATGTCGTCAGACGAGGGGTAGAATCTGTCGCGGCCGAAGGAGAGGAAGAAATGGGCGTGGCGTGTGAAATAGCCCTGCGAACGCGCGGCGCAACAGCTTCTGCTGTGTTAACGGTGTGCGCGTCGGCGTCGCTGGCCACGTTACCGCGATAAGCGTTCTTACAGTAGTCAACGAGATAAAAATCGTGATGCCCACAGTGCGAGTAGTAAAAGTATCGGTAATAGCACATAGCTTCCTGCGAAGTATGCTGTACGGGTAGAAAGAAGCTGGGAAGTGGATAGAGCCGTGTTGGGAAGAAGGAGATGCAACAAGGCGTAGCGCTGCAGCTGGATATTGGCGTCTGCCGGGCGGGGCGGTGGCAAACCTGTCTCGGAGGAGGAGCACTTGTTGTTGTTGCCAGCTGCGCTCTTCCAGAAGGGCAGGTGCTGGGCTGCGATTGTCGGTATGGAAGGAGCACGTGGGTCCGAGGCAACGGGGTAACCACGAAGCGCGCGGTACTCAGTAAGCGGAAGGAACCTGTCTCGCACACCTTTGGTTGGAAGTGCTGATGCCAATACCAAGACACGGAAATCGTGCGGTTATCTAGGAGTGTGCGGGCTAGTGCTAGGCCTAACAGGTAAACACAGGATAAGAGCCCGGTGAGTTTCGTTACAAGTTGACGAGGAGAATCTTTTCAGCAGCTAGGCCAGGGGCTACAGGTAGAACAGACTATGCTAGGTGTGCAGGCAACGGTACAACAGAAGCGGTGTCGCTGAAGTCCGGTGATCATAGTCGACAGAGCGTGTTATGTAACTGTCGGCTTCCTTCCATGGATTCGGTGATCTATGTGAAGTGCTAGGAGTGAATTGCATAGACTAGTATTTCGCTATGCTATGAACGTTCTAAGCGACCTTCCTGCCCTAGACCTGATTAGGAAGCGGAGGTGAAAAGGAGAGTGCGTTAATAGAGCAGCAGTCATTTCCATGGCCTACATCCTTCGTAATATCACACCTAAGAGCTCATCCCAAACACCCTTGCCTCGACTAATGCTACGTAGAAGACAGCCGAGAGTAAATGCAAAATGAACTCCCTACGAGTGAATCATGGAGTTGCAATCAGAACCTGCGCTTCTTCTTCACAGGAGCCTGAGACTTGGACTCTAATTGCCTCCTTAACTCCTCCCGGTTTCTATTCGCCCTTTCAGTTGGCGACATCTCGAACGTCTCTCCCGGCGCCTTGATCGGCTCAATTACTTCTTTGCCACTAGGACGCTGTTCGCGCTCCACCGAGCCACCAATTAACTTTGAAGATGAGGGGAATGGACGTTCGTGATTTCGCGGCGGCTCATCTGGCCAAGATGGCATCCATGAGGATTCCGGAGCGTCCTTCGGCTTCCCTCCGATGATACCAATCCTGCCTGCACTGGGTTGCGGAGTGCCATAGTTGTTGCTACTCTGTGCACTCTGTCTCACAGCAGCTCGGGAGGAAATTGGCCCACCAATTTGCCCCAGCTTGCGAACTCCGACACCAGCATTCCCTGGGGGAGGGAGCGCCGAGGAAGAAGATACTTCTTCACCTTTCATATCTTCTGCATCTTCACTCTCCGTAGTATCACCCGTAGCAGAGCGTTCTTCGAGAGGTACGAAATCGACGAGTTCGTCCTCAGTGGTGTCACCCTCTACGTCTGTAATAGCAGGCGAAGATCCTGGCGGTGGTGCGTGGCTTTCGGTGCCCACAGCTGCTTTGGCTGCATGCTTGTGCTGTTTATTCTGATGAGTGTGTCCTTTGGCAAAAGGTGTGCCGCATACCCTGAAGTCTGCATTGTCATCTAAGGCTTTCCACCACCCCACTGCTCCTGACACCGGCTGGAAGGTCCCTATTCCGAACGTATGGTCGGTGCTGAAGATGTCTTCGACGACCTTTGCAAGATTGTCCTCTCGCAAGATGACTTGGTTGGACGAGCCATGCAGGCTACTCTCTTCAAAAGGGGCGAATCCTCGCACGCGCTGCGCGACAATGGTTCTCTGATTTTCATTGGTTATTCCCCTGATGCCAGCAACGCTTGGGAAGACAGAAGAAAGCTCAATTCCAGATTCGTCCAATTTGTCCATCAATTTGGATATCACGTGGTCCTTGCTGTGTAACTGCCTGATCAAATTCGAAGCCTGGTGCTTGCAGGCAGCGGCAGCCCCTAGAAGAGGTAAGAGCAGCTCAGTCTTTACGTGTTCGTCGTCCATCCGCACTAGCTTGACACGCCATTTTAGCGCACCCAGAGGCTTCGGGAGCGGCGCAGTGAGCGCTAAAATAAGACCGTCGTCGTCGTTGCTAGGGCTATGGTTTGCTTGAAGCTCTCGTCGCGTGCCAGGCTTCTTAGACAGCAAGGCGTCCTGTATTATGTTGAGGAGATGGCTAAGCTGTTTGGCGCTCTCGCTGGGATCAATGGTCGTGTCGTCCTCAAGGGCCCGCAACACGATTTGGCGACGCTCCAACTTCTCGGCCCAGACGTGGCTAAGGTCGGTTACGTAGGCAGTATAGCCGGTCGGCGTAAAGGACGCTTTCACAAAAAGCGGCGGAGCGCCCGCGGGTACGCGCGAAAGGCGGAGCGCAGACCATCTGCCTTCCATGGTGCGGCCGGGTAGGCGGAGCGGAGGGTGAGAGGGGATGGGTTGACGTTGCACTAGGCACGTGCGACGCGTCGGGCGGCGCCAAGGTAACCGCGCGCCGCGGCGTCGGGACGGGCGTGACTCAGCAACGCCACCGGTCAACCCCGGGGGCGATCCACTCGCCTGCAGCCAACATCATCGCAGGCCCGCCAGGTGCCGGCCGTCACAATCCCCGGCCTCGGCACGCTTACGGGGCTCTCTTCGCATCCTACCTGGGCGGTGCACGCCCCACCACCAACCTCCCGCCCGCACGCTTGTGAGACGGTCGCCAACGAACTCCCAGCATCCAACACACCAGACGTGCCCCAACATCATGCCCAGCCGCCGATCAGGGCGACAGCCGTCTTCGACCATTCCGGCCAAGCGTCCCGCGACCGACGCTCAGGAAGAAGCCTGGGTGGCCGACGAAGACCGCTTTGTGCTACGCCAAGCTAAGAAGAAGGCTGAAATCCGCGTTCGCGGCGGCCGCGCGCGGCCGATCGATTGGCTAGCAGTCATTCTGCGCGCCATCGATCCAACGCGCCAGTACGATGTGGACGAGGACGGCGACAATGACGGGCAGGAGCTTGACGTGGTTGACCCCGAGGGCATTTTTGAGGGTCTGGATGATTCTATGCTGCGGGAATTGGAGAAGGATATCGACACCTACTTAGCGTTGGAGACCAATCGAAGCAACCAGGACTATTGGAACGTACGTGCGTGCGGTTCTTCCCGGAGAGTCGGACTGTTGGATGCCTTCCAGCTAACTATGAATTGTACAGACGATGAAGATCATTTGCAAAGACCGCCTCCAGCGCTCCAGGGCGTCCGCACCGGAAGCTAGAGGGATCCAGGCCGTTTCGGCAAACATTGATCGTCTCCTTAGCCCCAAATCGTACGAAGACCTTGAAAAGCTGGAGGCGCAAATTAAACAGAAGCTGGCATCCAATGAGCCTATCGATGTGGACTATTGGGAGCACTTACTGCAGAGTCTGCTGGTTTTCAAAGCCAAGGCAAAGCTGCGCCGTATCACCCAGAAGGTTGTGAGCAGCCGTTTAGAAGAACTGCGCAAGCAGCAGGCCGAGGATGCCCATGCCGTCAAGTCAAAGCTTCAAATCATTCTAGGCCACTCCGAAGCGAACCGGTTAAAATATGAGCTCACAAAACTACCACCCATTCCGTACTCGCCCAGCTTGGATCCGGAACCGTTCCTGAAAGTCCGACCGGAAGACAAGGCTCTCGATTCGTTGGACGAAGAATCTTTCCTAAGCCAAGTCGTAAGTTGTCCGCGCGTCAGTCGTGTAGCATGGACACTAACGCCTCGTAGAAAGAAGAACGTCAAAAGATCCAGAAACTCGGTTACGTGCCAATGCGTCAAAAGCCTGCCGAGAAAACATCAGCTACCGCTGTGGCGCCGAAGGCACCGGAAGTGCCCGTTCAGGGCCTATCTCGATTTGCAGCGATTACCAATGAAGATTTTTCTCAAGCTACTTCTGCACTCTATGAGAGAGAAGTTGCGCGCGGCGTCAACGAGAATGAGGAGATATTTGCCGGAGAGGAGGAGTTAGGCTCGGCTAGCAAGCCTCTATGGGCCAACAAATATCGACCGAGGAAGCCGCGCTACTTCAACCGTGTGCAGATGGGCTATGAGTGGAACAAGTACAACCAGACACATTACGATCACGACCATCCTCCGCCAAAAGTCGTCCAAGGTTATAAATTCAACATCTTCTACCCAGACCTCATTGACAAGACTAGAGCTCCCACCTACCGCATCGAACGCGAACACGGTCGGAAGAAGGGCCAGTCTTTTGCTCCGGCAGGCCAAGAAGATACTTGCCTAATCCGCTTTGTGGCCGGCCCTCCTTATGAGGACATTGCATTCCGTATTGTCGACAAGGAATGGGACTACAGTGCTAAACGAGAGCGTGGCTTTAAGAGCACGTTCGACAAGGTGCGTGTCTTCATCCCCGCTCACATTGGGTGTCCGCTTTAGTAACCGTGCAGCAGGGCATTCTTCAACTCCATTTCCAGTTCAAAAAGGTGCGTTGTATTCGCTCCGCGGCATCCCGGTGTGTTCCTATGTCAAGAAGGCCAGTAACTGACAGGGTGATGCAGATATATTACCGCAAGTAAAGATCTGGATACAAAGACCGGAACGCGGTGGAGCTGGCCGGCTGTCGGATAGAACCCACTCTCTGCTATCCCAGAGGAAGGCTTGGCGAGATAGGCGGTGTAGAGGGCACGGCGTGCAGTTTGCGGCGGTGATGTGGTTTGCAAGCAGGGTCGCATGTCTACCTTCTCGAGTATGCAGGGTCTTTCAGGCCTTTTCAAGGCAATGAATCGAGATTGTGGTCGTGTCATGAGGCTGGAAACAATTGACAGGTGATGAATGAACACTTGACAGCCCGCGCAGCAGTACCCGGAAGGACAATGAGTAGCGGAACAAAGCGAGCTTTGAAGGATCGGCCGCCACGATGCACCGTACTGGCATCGGGGGGTCCAGTGGAGGGTACCTACATGCGGCTCAGCCATTTTGCGGCTACCCGCGCCACACCTTCCCCGACCGCCACTCCCCAACGAGGCTGAACGGTCTTGTGGCCCTGGACGATCGATGGCCGCGCGCTTCGCACCCTTGTCGGTGACTGGGCCGCCAATCTTTGCAGAGATGTCGTGCAGGCTTCCCCTACCTCCACGCGCAATGCTACGACTCCGTCATTGCGTACCGAAAGCTCATTACCCTCCCAACTGTGACTGAAGAGTCCCGGGTGGCACGGCGCACCGACACTGCGGTCGACAACACGCTGATAGGACGTGTCACTTGTTCCCAACGCCATCTTGTCCGGCGGGCCTCGGCCCAAGGCCTGTTGCTCGCGACAGCTCCACACCCCCGTGTTCCACCGCAAATGACATTCTAGAACGGCGCTGGAAGAACAGAGTGCGTCCATACGCGGGCGGGTGGCGTCAGGTCGCACTCGGGGTGGCCCCCTTTCAGAGTGGGAGCAACTTGCAGCTAACGGGGCCTGCTGCAGGCAGCCGCGGCACTACGCCGTTTGGCAAAGTCACTGGATCGTGGGAGGGAATCGTGCCACCAAATGCCCGATCACACTGACAGCAGCAGCGGAGGCGTGCCAATTGGCTTAATTTGCGCGCGGGACCGCATGCGGGCGCCGAGCATGGCCCCGCAGGACATTGGGGCGAGCGAGCTCCTCCCAGGACTGCGTGGACGTGCGGTACGTATGCTCCAGTACGTGGAGATCTTCCCATGTTTGCTGTCCACCATTGCGGGCTGCGCAGGGTTGTGCCCAGGACACCGGCTCATGCGCTGGCAGCCGTCTGCCCCCCGGCTGCTGCGTCCCAAGATGTCACGGCGCCTGCACTGCCCAAGCGCTGGTTCGTCAAAAGCCCCGGGGCAGAAGATAGATATGTCTCACCGGAAGCTCTCTTCACTTTCACCAGCTCCAACCCTCTTCTCTCATTCGGCTCCCGCACCTTAACTACTTCTCGCCGTGCCACCCTTCTACCAACGTTGCTAGCATCGTCAGCGCACCATTCACCTTTCCCTCCTTTCAGCCCTGCCATTCACAATGACCAACGCACAGCTCACCTTGCCGCCGTTAATGCCTGCCGGTCGCCAGTCTCGCCCGGAAGAGTCTCTTCCTCCCCTTAACAAACTTCCACCGGGGCTACCGTCATCGGCTAGGATCCCGCATTCCACCATCGCTACCCCTTCGTCTTCTGCACCGGCCTCTAGGATGGCTTCGTCGCCGCTAGTGCCTTCTTATTGCCCTGGATTTCGGCATGGACTTGAAGAGGGCGCTTCGCTCATGAATACAGTCTCAGTGGGCTCGATGCAATTCCCGGAGTTCAATCCTATGGGCTCCAACTCCCAGTCCCGTTATCCGTCCACGGCGAGCGCGCCTTACTTCTGCGCATCCGAAGGTGGCGGATACAGTTCTCAGATGCAGCCAACATCTTGGGCTACTTCTCGGAGTTGCGGCACAAATGCATCGACTTTTCGCCTGGACTCTTCATATGTGGGCTACAATGAGCGCATTACGGGTTGTACCAACCAGGAACACTTGAAGGCATACCCTCCTGCCGCATACCAGTTAGAACCAACTCCAACGCATGATCTCGCAGACCTCCAGGAAAATCTTGGTTCACTTGGTTTTGGAGAGGGCCCGTTTCATACTCACACTGGTTTCCAACACATGCATGGAATCTCTACGAAAGCTGAGAACCAACTGCCTCTTTCGCCCCAATATGACCTTGCCGACGGATACGATTCTCCTGGAAGTGGGGACGAAGATGACAACGCGAAGTGCTCGCCTCGTGAAGATCCAAACGAAGAAAATCACCAGCCGTATGCGAGACTGATTCACCAAGCCTTGATAAATGCGCCCGATCATACGATGGTTCTCAAGGACATTTACAAGTGGTTCGAAGTTCACACGGACAAAGCTAAGAACAACAAAGGAACAAAGGGATGGCAAAATAGCATCCGGCACAACCTCTCTATGAATGGCGTGAGTCTTTAGTTAACCGACTCTTAATGTGGAAAGAGTTACAATGCTAACTCGTGTAGGGATTTGAAAAGGTCGAGCCACTACCAGGCGAGGGAGCTAAGTCACGGAACGCCTGGCGGCTTACCTCAGAAGCCCTTCTTCACGGCGTCAAGTCGACGACACGCTATAGAAGCAAAACTCCACACAAGCGCAACAGTCGGTCGCATGTTCCTGCTCCTCAGCGCCAAGCCTCGGGCGCAAAGGGCGGTCTAGCCGCGAAGAAGGCGCACATGCGCCAAAAGCAGGCAGAGCGCCTGAACATTTTGTGTGATCCAAATGTGCCCATCCCAACGATTGAAACGGCCCAAAATATGCCAATCCCGTCAATCGAGCACGCCGAGACTCCGCTCTCCAACCCGTTCCAACCTTGGGGCACACAACAGCTCTTTTGCCGACAGGAGCCGTGCTTTGCAGATATGTCTCGTAGCCCTATGGACTGGCAGGATCGTGGCATGGATTGGCCGAACCAAGATCTCAAGATTCGCGTTGAGGGTCTGCCTCAAGAAGTTCTCAATGGGATGAACGAGCATAGGGATGTCCAACTTCAGCCGGGCACGGAGTCTCCACAAATCTCGGGCTTTTACGGCGCCCAGCCCCCCGTTCCTTTCGCTCATTTCGATCGGAACGACCCTCTATCCAGCAGCCCTGAGTCAGCCAGCCACGGCCCCTTCACCCCAGCAGATTCTACCCCGGCGGACACGTACGATGCCTTTGGCACTAGCACGGATAGTTCGTCCTTGATCCCGACAACCATGACTTGCTAGAGTCATGGTCGCGATTAGCACATCCATTCCTCGGCGTTGGTCGGTCTTTGAATGTGTCACATAGAAGGATGGTCCGGCGTTGGGCATTATCAGATGCTCACATGCATATTCCTGCGTTAGGGACATTTCTAACCAGCGAATGATTGATTGCGAACATGGTTCCTTGCTATTCTGTTTCCTTACAATTGCTTTTCAATTCTTCTCAGTCGCGAGCCGGGTGCAGCACGGCCGCGTATGCCAGCTCCATCATGCACGATCTCTTCCCACATCTAGTAAGGGAGTGCAACAACAATTCGTGCATGAGATTCAGCACGGCTGCTTCCACCTTTTTTCTGTTCGAATGACTTGCCGGGGGGGGGGGGGGGGGGGGGGGGGGGGGGGGTTGCAAGTACAGGTGGGCTCTCGGCCATCACTGTCTTTCCTTGTATTATTCTGTTTATATGGCGCGTTTTGCTGTATCTCCAACACAGAGACCATGGACATCGACCTCGGTGTTCATCGCGATACAGCCAGAGGTTTGTGGGGAGCAAGAGTGGGTGCCAATTCTAGTCGACGTTGAGCGGATAGTCGACGTCGGGCGGACAGTCGACGTCGAATTATCCTCCTCCCCTCACTTGTTTCCGATGCGGTTGAGTTTAGGTCATGTTAGCTGAGCTTCGACGAATGACGATCATTCTCTTGCGTACACCTCGTGCTCGTCCCGCCCCCATGTGAAGCAGGCTTGCATTAAGGGCGGCAGGGCGGTCTCGCCTCAGCAACCACGGGTAAGTCGTGCAGATGGAAAACGCCACGCATAGCTTTGGACCAATCTTACCAACGTGTAGCTAAAGACCGAAAGTGATAGCGTCGCTGGAATTCAAATTTCTTCTCCAAAAAAGTCGCTCCGATAGACCAATGCTGTACCGAGTAATTAGGAACTCGCTACATCCAGCCGCAGCCTTTGCTCCAGCATTCCTAAGCTACAACGCTTTTCATTAGACGCTGATATTGGCAAATCCCTTGTCGAGCACTCCAGCCAGCCTTCAGCTCGACGTGGAGTGACGGGGCGGGTTGCTTCAACGTTCACGTCGAATACTTCGGGCCGTTTTTTAAGTCGTCAATAACAGGCCGCATTATCAACACCCACGGATACACAAGCCACGAAAGCCACGTCCATGGTTCCCGCCCGACGCGGGTTGAATATCGCGCAAGAATCTTAGGCGGTTGGATCGCCAGTGGGCCTTCCGCGGGGCCGGCTTCATCTTTCGCCAATCGTGTCTCACGAAAGCTCGATCGCGTGCGTTGAGCGGGCGGCGCGGCTCGTCGTCGGATGCAGAGCACTCAAGCCACATGGAACGGCAGACGTCCCGTCGTTGCAGCTTTTAATGTCCGGGATGCTATAGCTGAGCGGATATATTTTGTGGAAACCGAGCAGAACTAGTGGAGTGCCGACAATCTCGTACGTTTCGATCTACATATTTAGGCTCTGAAGGAAGACTGCGCGACTATTCCACCGAAAAATGCACGCTTCATTGCGAAAATGACATGTCAACATATTGAAAGTAGCACCGCACGCCGGCAGCGATGATGAATTCCGACCTACCGATATGTAGGATAAACCGCAAAGTTCCATCCCTTCCGAACCTTCTTGGGCGTGGTGATAGCCTTCATATTTACGTTATCTCATTGCTCTAGCTCTAACTTTATATGCTCACTTGGTGATTTTCTTTTCTTTTTTTTTTTTCCTTTTACCTGAGGCTGCATGTCTCAGCCGCGGTGGCGGACACACGTGCAGATCCAGACTGTTCACTTACGTCGAAGGATGATTAAGTACGCGCAAGCTTGAAATCCCAAACCCTTGAGTGGCAGACATGGTCCATTTTCTGTTCTCTTGCGTTGCCCAGGTGGTTTTATCTAGGTGATTGGTCATCTGTTGATAGCAGATATGGAAATCTGTTCTCTTCTCTTGAAGGTGCTTCACGAATATCCAAACGGGTTGGAGAAAGACACGGGTAAAATTAATTTTCAAACAGTATTGTAGGCAGGAGTAGACTCTTACGTCGCGTATACTATGAGAAGATGATTGATTACAATCCCAAGAGCACCTTTCTGCTTTCATGTCCCAATACCATAAGCAGAACGTAAGCACATCTTCAACAAGAACATATTACAATAATCCGCTTTCGACATTCACACTATCGGCTCCCGTGCGAGACTATCTACATCTATTCAATTCACGGATTGCTGCTTTGTTTCATTGTTATATGTAGCAATGGGTGGGTAAGGTAGTTGGCTGACCCGGTCGCCCTAAAAGAACCTGATGTCATCTCTACACTCCAACGCGTTAATGTAGCTTCTTTCCTATAGCATTATCCTAGGCCTTATCTCTCCTGACTCTTGTGCTCCGGTCTTACTGATATGTCTCTACCTTTCCTTTTTTCACACGTGTTCCATATGATCAGTGGAAATCAACGTTCTTTATAGTCCATGGAATGAACTCCTCCATTTTCTTAGATTCCATCAACAGGCCAACTAAGAGCAGATCATGAATCAGCAACTAGTAGATAAGAACAGCCTTCCATGCCTGGAAATAAAGGCACTTTTGTTACGGAAGATTGAACGAACTCTAGGCCTCCGGATTTTGACATCTCATCTAGAGTACGGAGCTGAGCCTCGATTTGATCTAGACCTCATTCCAGTCGTAACAACCAACATAGGAAGAATGTCTGACGAGGTGGCAATTTCGGCCGCGATATGCAACGGAAGCCCTGAACACGGCGGAGAATTTCATCGTAGCAGAAAGTCCCACTCGCATAAACGTCCCTACACTCACTATTGGTCAACCGCCCTAAGACGCCGCACGAGATTGCGGTTCTAGAAGCTGGCATTCACCTGACGGGCGCAAATGCGGAGCTTCAACGGCCCCTAAACGGGTTAGAATATCCCCTGCTCCGTCTGTGCCTGTTCTGCACAACTGTGCAAAGAGTCTCGAGCCGAAGTCTGGTGCGTGGGCTACTCTCTTCTTTTTATTTATTTTTGGAACGCACGCCGCGATTCCCGCACAAAGCACAAACGGGACAAATACAGTAAAGTGAGGGTGCGAGTGCGAGCTTTGATCGCAATCACAACCCAGTGTCTCGCATGGCGGGCGGTGCGCACAGTGCAAGCGGAGACAGGCCTACTGAAGGCTCCCGCGCTTCTTCCCCAGATCCGCTTGACTGGCGGCTCTGCCAGCGACAAATAATTGCTTCTGCGACACCCTGCCTACTCGTTACACCGTCACGATGAGAGCGAGGCGTTGAATCGTCCATGTACGGGAGGTACGCACGCACCCAGAATGGCCTCGCACTGCACACATCTCTGCTCTTCTACCATCTGGGCGGTCGGCAAACTGGGCCTAGCCGGTACAGAGTCTCCTTTACGGCTGCGTGCAGACAAACCTGCATTAGGTATGTAGTCAATCTACGGCATCAATCTATGAAGAAAGACGCCTGCCCTTCTAAGGCAGTATGACCGACCCACCGCCATGTAGGTATGTACTTGGTACCTCGCCTGGGCTGGCGAGGCGAAGCGTTGGGCGCTGTAACGGTGCGGGCGCCGTGACACAATGGCACGTCGCACGGCGGCCGGCCGACCGGGACGGGGACTAGTAACTTCAGTAGTATGTAACAGCTTGTAATAGGAAAGGGAGGTGAGTAGGTAGGCGGGACAAAGAGAGGAAAGTATTAAAGGAAAGAAAAATATAAAAAAAATGAAAGAAAATGGAGAAGGAAATCCATTGACGGTCGCACACTTTAAATTGCACTGCGCAAGATCTTGCGGGCCCCTGCCAGTGTCCCAAATCCCAAGATTCCAGACATTCCATCTTCCTCTTGCTCGGATCTAGTGAATCCCATGGCAACGCCCTCCGAGCAGCCGCTAGCCTTGACAGCTATTTCCCCTGTTGTTGACACATTGGTGCTAACGGTACTGAGCCGGGCCGATGGGGTGCTAAAGTTTACAGTAGCGGGATTTTTGCTGGCGCATGCAATTACATAGGAACTTGTATATTTGACATTTTGTATAGGCGTTCCCCCTAGGCGGTGAGTGTTTCATGGCCCGTGAAACCTATATACATATGTACCTCCTATGTAGAGGCGGGTCGTAGGAATATTGAGACTCAAACCAGAGGTGCCCAGGAATCGAAAGACAGACATGATACATACGAACCCCCAAAGTAGAGCTCGTTACGAGCTTGAGATCCTCAATCCCCTCCTTTCATTACGAGGCCATGGAAGCTGGCCGGCTCGGTTCGCGCTGGTTCCCGTCATGGCCAGGGGGTCCCGGGCATCTGTTAGCCTCAGGCCGGTGTGGCCTGACTCGGCACAGTGCGGGAGGCGCCTAGGCAAACCCATGAATCCAGCCTTTCGCCCTCGCACTCTCGCCTCGTGGGTCAAGGCGAAACGGTGTTCGAATAGCCTACGTAGTAAAACGCTTCAGCAATCTGACTCGTGAAGTAACGCGCAAAGTGAATGACGAGCGTGTCAAACTATGCGGTTGGCCCAGTCCTAGGATCGTTTAGCGAAACAAGGCGTGGTTGGAACGAAAGATGAAAACTCGAACTGAACTCGAAGTGGATTGGGACTAAGGATGTAGCGCAATCCAAGGTTATTTAACATGAAAAGAAGTCTCCTATATACAAGAATCCAGTCGACAGTCCAATGTCGTAAGCCCTGAGGGGTATCAAGCAGTCGTGATAAAAATACAAACACCTTGCAACCGAATAAGAAAATCGTAAGGACCACAAAGAAGTAGGCTAGATGTAACCAAAGTAAAATAATGTCCTAAGACGCCAGTTTTCTGGTCCCCCGGCCCTTATTTGTGACCTCAAAAACGATCCAAAGTGGGTGCGTACTGCGAACGTCCACAGTCGAAGGAGCTCTAGAACGAAAAAAGCTGGTAGCTGCAAAGGTACGAATTTCGTAACCGTCAAAGAACACAATGGCCCAAAATAGACCCGGTGTTCCTTTCTGTGTCTGCCATCTCTAATTCATGCGATTCTCACCTCACGGGTCTTCATGATGCCATTGTTCTTGGTGAGCTGCTCGATGCTCTCGTTGCTCTTCTTGGATTCCTCCGCGATCCAAACTCGGTCGTCGGTGGTGCCGTCCGGGCTGCTCGCGCCGCTCGTGACGTTGACGTTATATGGCGCGTTGCGGCTCGGGAGGCTGTCCATGACTACGCTCTGGTCTTTGGCCGTGTGCTTGATGTAGCCGAGAGAAGAGGCGCCCTTGTGATATTCCCGACTCCTGAGGCCGCTTCCGGTGGTAATGTTGCGCGCCGTCTCCAGGAACCAGGCGAACAACGGCTTAATTGCGGGCAAGCAGGCGGCAATGATACCGATGTTCATTTCAATGTCGTTCCAGACCATGAAAGAGTCGTGGCTATTGGGAAAGGAACCTGGTTAGATATACCTGAACTCGAGATAGGAAAAAGCAACCATGGCAAGTATATTGCTTTTTCCTCTCCTAGTTAACTTACACTGTGTAGTCGGGGTCCTCCAAAACGTTCCATTGCTTTACCGCTTTCACGATAGCCGCACCTGAAGCGCTGTTCCTGTTAGCTGATGGCTCTCGCCATGCTCGGGGATAGACTTACAAAAATCCCAAACTTAAAACGCCAATGAGAGATAGCTTCGTCCGCGTATTGAGTTGCAGCTTCCAAATCAGGGGCACAGGCAGAGATGCAAACAGAAAATCAGTCAAAATATTAACGGCTGTATGAATACAGCATTAGCAAGACCGATGGCCCGGGAACCTCGAAAGGGCAACATACAGCTATTGAACAGGCCAATGTTCCGGAAGGTCTCGTTGGAGAAACATTTGGCGTCGCCCGTCGGTGGTCTCAAAGTAAAGTCCCACGCGGCCTCGACAGGAACGCACTGAAAAATGAGAGTGCCAGCGCAGGATATTGTGAATGCAATTAGGAATACTGCAGTTTGCCGTTAGAATGCTGTTCCTGGGAATCGCCACAATAAGCCTGAGAGCCAAATATTGGTGCACATACCAATCATGCCCCACAAGAAATTCCTGTAGCGGGTCCGCTGCGCGAGACGCAACAAGAAGACGGCGATTGAGATTTTGACGCAGCTGACGCTCACCATGACGAAGAGTGAGTGGACGTAGACGACTTTACTAAAAGGCTCCATATTATCCAGCGGGATTGCAGCAGTGTGCATTCCGAGACCGTAATGCGTCTCGGCCACGAAGCATGCAAGTGTCCCAATGCCTAGTACCTTCGCAGCGTTAGAGATACTTGAGGTTTGAGCGACGGTGCCTTAATTGACGAACCATGGCGGCGACAATTAGATAGTCATCTCCGCCGAACACACGAAGAGTGAATGCTCGCACGTAGACTCGAAGCAAGACGCAGACTATGGCGATGGAAGTGAAGGCGCTGGTTATGCCGATGATCTCGCCCTTGTTGTTGAAGTTCATGTACTCTTCACTGTAGGTGGGAGTCGCTACTGGGGCGGAGGCAGTTGCCGTGGACGAGCCACCCGACTCTTGTCGTAATCGAAGAATGTGCTCCATTACGGGTGAGGGAAGCGGCATCGTGTGGGTCACGATGGCAGTGATGATGAACGAAAGTGGGCGATGGCGACGGCAGTGGTGGCGGAGGCGACTGGTTAGGTGGAGTAAGGAATGGACGCTCCGTCCCACTGATAAAGGGAAGTCGAGTGAATAGCCCTTTTACTAGGACATATGTTCTATCACCCCTGATATGTTGTATTCTGCGATTAGCCGACCTTGACCTGGAGTCCTATCGAATCTGGAGCGAACCGGCCAGATTAATATTTCCTCGTAGGGAGGCAGACGAGGACATGCATAGCTTCTCGTGTCCCAGGGCAGACGAAGTTTAGTGCTACGGTCTGAAACGGCCACCCATGCGGGCTGGGCGGGACGAGGCGTGCTTCTGCGATCGCTTCGCTGGAACTCAGCAGCAGCAGCGGCCGCGATGGTCCGGCTCCCACGTCTCTGGTCGGGGACCCGTCCCAGCCATCCTCTGTCCGGCCGTCGAGGCGGGCGCCGCACTCGCGCCTCGAGGCACGGAACTTGCAGTGCCAGCGCCGCCAGGAAGGGCCGACGTAGTTCGAAGTGGGCCCGAAAAGCCGCGGACCGGACGAGGCATCGCGGCTTGCCAAGCATACCGAAGCCCCAAGCTAGTGCATATGTACAAGTAAGCATGGATGCTACGACATGGCAGGTAGCGCTGCCGATGGACGACGCGACGAACCAAAAAAAGGTTTCTGCACGAGCCTTTCCAGGGACCCAGGAGCCTCCGCACCTCCGCTCCGGACCCACGCGGGTTGCACGCGAACCCGGATGTTTTGCCCCTTCTTCGTCTCTCCGCCCGCAAAATCATATTACATATTGGATGATTTTATCGCGATCAAGTGGGGGGGGACTGCAACGCGCCAATCCCTTCACAGGACGGAAGACGTTCGCTATCGAGCGCCCGATTAAATCCTCCCCAGCCACACGCCTGCCTTGCGCCAATCATGGCCTGTTTTCCGAACCGCAAGGGCTCTTGTCGCATCCCGTTTGCGGACTCCCCGCTCGACGTTGCACCTGAACAGATCAAAGGCCGCTCGCTTCTCGCACGTTGATGCTAGTCGGGACGCTCCGTGCTATACCCTGGCACCCGCGAGCACCAGGGTTGGGGCGCCCTCCCGTTTCCCGCAGAGGCAGGTCGCGCTAGCTAGCGCCCGGGGGCGCGCGGCCGGCCGGGCGTCGCGCGTTGTATCGCAGGAGATCAAAGCCGGGAGCAAATCGCTGATGTGCTTCGTACGTAGTGTACGTGCGTGCTGGCCGCGGGATCCGAGGCCGCGGCCGGCGCGTCGACGCAGGAACGGCTCGGGGACGACTGAATCATGGCCGGCAGCCGCGCGCCCGCGCTAGGCTGCGCGCGGCACTCGGGGAGCGCCAAGAGCCCAAAATTCCGTCAGCACCCCCCGATCCCGCGGGCCGGTTGCCTGCCGAACCTTGTTCACCACGCACACCGCAGATCCCAATCGCGACCCTCAGCTCCAGTGGGCCTGGCGCTCTGCCGCCGCCGGTCTCCGGCACGCCCGTGGACGAGCGATCATCGCTGCGAGAGATCCCGCATCTCGTGCTTTTGCTGATCTTACTCCACCAGCGGAGCACGTTGTCCAGCTGTGGGCCGCAGTTCTCCGGATCTTCAGTCCAAGCCGTGCAGCCGGGTGCTCTTCGGACCAGGGTGCCTGTTTTCTCCGCCAGACGACGTCTTGAGCCTGTGCCAGACGCACCAAGGTAGGGGGCGAAGAGCGAATCAACAAGCCTTTCTTCTTTGTGCGTTTGTGCGCGCGCGCCACAAATTGCCCATTTACTTCCATCGGGCCGCCGAACCATGTCCTCCTAGCCGTGGCGCTCGGCTTATTACCGTCACATTCCACCGGTAACGAGGAGGCGCTGCGGGGACCGGTTGCAGTGTTAGCCGGTGGCTGCAGGAGACGGGAGAGGCTGCGGACTCCTTTTGACAGCCGTGTGCTCGACGCGCGTGGGAGGCGGCGAGGCGCACAAGTTTGGCGGCTCGGCTTCCGCCTTAGTTTCTTCTAGTGTTGCAGCGGTTCCCTCAAGCTTCGAAAGGAGTGCACTCCGTGCGACCGTCTCCCTGCGGCATTCTCGAAGCTAGCAGACGACAAGTCTTGCGTGCGACAAGCCTTTGAAAGGTGGACACAAATGAAAGGTTCTTGTGAATCGGGCACACGGTTCCCCACTTCAAGTTGCCCAGGCGGCTTTTCAATCGACCCCGTCGTTTTGCAACCGAGTGTGGGATAAATGGGTTCGGATCCTGGCAATACCTTCGACACTTGCCTGCAATTAAATCCGCGCATGTGATTGAGTGTCTTCTGCTCGTCGAGGAATCTCGGCCTTTGTCCGAATTCAACTTAAAAGCTGCCTTTGCAGAACAGTGGCTGTACGAATGTCTTCTCCATTCAATAGCGTCAGCTCCCGTTTTCTGTTTAGGATTGTGCCCGAAATTCAGAGAGTAGGGTGGGATTCTACGCAGTAGAGCAACCATGGAACAACGCTACTCCATATGAGCCTCACCGTTGCTGAGGCTTACCCCTTACCACTGGGCACCCTACTCTGAACGGGTTGGACAAGACTTTGAGACGACGGGATTCCTGACATGGTTGAGCGTTCAGCAGCCTATGCAATTTCAATTTCCATCGGCAAGGCAGCAACACTGGCAAAAGGGCCGAACAAAGGGGGCAAAAATTAGGTCACTGTCAGTCATCGAAGTACTCTGGTACCCAAGGATTCCGGCACTTGTGGTGATCCGTGGCGCGATGGCATAGCGGCAGTTGTGTGTTGTTCCGTTCCCGATGAGATCCGGTTCACTGCTCTTCTGTTTGCCCATAATAGCTATGTTAAATTAACTGCCCCTTGTCCAGCATGTAGAGAGCACGAGTGCCTTCCGAAGCGAACGGTGACATTCAAGGCTGGAAGCGGCTCACTCCACCGTAGACCGCAACGTCTGGAATAATTTTGCCCGCTCAGCCCTCGGCGGCCGAGGCAAGTCGCTATGGCATCGTACTCTCGTTTAGTGCTCGAAACCATCAACGAAGTCAAGGCATCCTGAAGTGGAGTTCTCCAGGGTTCTTTTGGCGAGCTCCACAATTTTGAGCCTTAGACTTATTTTAAGGCCAGTGCTAGCGGAGACGAGTGTTAGGATAGGAAAGGTCCGGCTCGCGGAACGGACCCTGAGGTTAGCTGATCCCTGCTATGAACGGCCGAGAACCGGTGGAGCGGCACAACAGAACCCAGATTGCCATTTAGACTACAGAGTCCTCCAAGGGTTCTACTGTAGAGGACAAAAGGAATAATGCAAATGCGTCTTTTTTTTAATTCTAGTCTCGCTTCTGTATGTCTGTATCTACTCCGCTGTTGCGCCGAGTGGGTCCACTGTTAGCGCAGCTGTTGGCCTCCTGGAGACGCCGACCCAGCGAACGCACCTGTGGCGTCCACTCGCACAGTCAGTATCCGAATATTTTATGTCGGTAACCATTGGCGGCGGTAGGGTATGAAATAGGGTCATTGGATTTTTCCGAATGTTGTCGTCGGTTGCCATAAGCAGCCTAAGCTAGCCGCTTGTTCGTTGCCTCATTGGAGTAGTGCACGACCTAGATGCATTTGGGCGTTTTCGAGATGCATCCTCGGTACTCGGAAGAGGACTTCGAACGTTCTTGAGATTGACCCGTCTCCGCCCGGCGCAATCCATCGTTCCCAAAAAACCCAATGACAGGCCCCTAATCATCCTAGACCCCAGCAACCCACGTCCTGAGGTGGCGCTGCACGGCCTCATTGCCACGCTCAAACTGTCCCAACCCCACGCAATGCCACAACCCTGGATCGAGTCAGTGGCCCCTTCAATTAATTCATATATATACCGATAGCGGCGCCCAACGGCTTTCCTACGTCGACATCAAGCATCAATTCGAGGTTTCTTCACTGACAACCTCATCCTCTCCTTACTTCCTTCTCACCTTCCTTTCACCCATTTGACTCTCGTTAAAATCGTCGAGGAGACCGTCCGAACCGGCGCCGCCGGCCACTGCAGTTCATAATGCGTTTTCATTCTGTCTTCGCGACCACTGCGGCCTTCTTGGGCTCGCTGACCTCGTTTTCTCCTGCCCTGGTCGCTGGCATGGACTCCACTCTCGCTAGCACGATCGCTGAGCAGTACCTGCTCGGCTGGAAAGTGGACATTCTCGCCGCCAAGGGTCTGCTGAACCTCGCGGCCGATGTCATGTTCCACGGATTCCCATCTGACCAGTGCAACCTGGAAGATGTGGCCGTTCGCAAAGAATGGTGCGGATAAACCTCTCGCAAATTTTAGGCCCTAAACTATCCGGCGATCATAACGGAGATGATTGATCTTTGTCAAGCCGATACTTCTTAGGCAGGGACACCTTTGGAGAGATGGTCTAACGGCAATCCTAGGAGCCGCTTGTCCAAGGCCGAACGCCGCGAATACATTGATGCCGTCCTTTGCATGCAGGAGCTGCCGTCCAAATCAGATCCTGAGCAGTTCCCGGGCGCTCGAAATCGCTACGATGACTTCGTCGGCATCCACATCGCCTTGACGCTAGAGATCCACGGCACAGCGAACTTCTTGACTTGGCACAGGTACTTCACCTGGGCCTACGAGAAGGCGCTGCGTGACGAGTGCGGCTACACTGGCTACCAGCCTGTAAGTGAAATCAAATCAGGGAATTAGACGCGGGGTTTCGGAGCTGATGCCAATTGCAGTACATGAACTGGGGTCGGTATGCCGACAACTTGCTCGACTCACCAGTGTTTGACGGGAGCGACACCAGCATGAGCGGCGACGGCGAGTACGTGGAGCATGACTCGGTCGGAATCCCGTCGAACGATCAGCCTCTCATCTTGTTGCCGCCGCAGAATGGTGGCGGTTGCATCATGAGCGGCCCTTTCGTGAAGTAAGTCTTGAGTGCAAACCAACAAGAGCAGTCAAGCTTGCTAACTTTGTAATTAGCTGGACTGTTAACCTGGGCCCTGTTTCCCCGTCGTTGACCTACGTTTCTGCGAACCCTCAGGCCGATGGCTTGGGCTACAATCCGCGCTGCATTTCCCGTGATATCTCTCCCTACGTCGCCCAGCACTGGAACAAGGACGAGGACACGGCGGATCTGATCAAGAACTACAACGATATCGAGTCGTTCCAAGACCACATGCAGGGCGACGGCTTTACCAACGGCTTTCTCGGGGTGCACACTGGCGGCCACTTCATGAACGGCGGCGACCCTGGTGGAGATCTCTTCGCTTCTCCGGGCGACCCGTACTTCTTCCTGCACCACGCCATGATTGACCGCGTCTTCTGGACCTGGCAGAACCAGGACCCGCGCCACCGTACCAACGTGGTAGGCGGCCATATTACGCTTAACAATAGCCCGCCGTCGGCCGAGGGCACCCTTGACGACCCGCTCGACATTGGCGTCAACGGTGATACCATCACCATCGGCGATGCGGCCAGCACCATTGGTGGAACGCCCTTCTGCTACATCTATGCGTGATTCGTGCGCGTGGATGGGGCTATTCTGCTTTCCTTTCTCTGTCTTCTCGTATATATTAGGGAGCCTAAAAGCTTAGATCGCACATACTCTTTAATTAATGAAGTTCACGGCTTTTTTTGACCCGTGGCAGCTTTTCCATCATCAATGGCGTAGTCCACCAGTGTGATTGGTCTGCTACCGGACTTTCAAAGCGAGCCGAATCTCATCCATGACGAGACCGACCAAGATGAAGATAACCTGGTCGTGCAATAAATCTGCGGCAGAGATGCGTCGGTGTCCGACGAGTGATGCAGGTGAACTAAAGCGGTCTATAAATAGTAGCTGCGCATGCGGCTTCGAATCCCGGTCTCAAAGATTTGTACGTGCCGCATGTAATGCGAATTGACCCGAGCCGCCAAGTCTGGGCCAGGCATCGTTGAGCTTTCCCCGCCGGCGTCGCGAGGCAGCATCTTGGGATGGAGGGCGGGATGAGGTGCGAACCGACCAGCACTGACCAGCAAGAGGAAAGCCAGTGGGGCGCTCGGGCAGTGCGCAGGAAAACCGGGTCGCGATGCGATTGGCCCACGCTAGCCGCATACGGTCAGCTTAGCGAGGCGGCCGCGGCCGCCTGTGTTTGTTTACGCTTGGTCGCAAGCTAGCAACCAACACGCGACACCCAACACCACGAAGCGCCGACGGCGACGATAATGGTCACCACCGCCGTCACCACAATCTATTTCCACCCATCATGAGCGCGCGACAGACCTTGCGGCCGCTGCCGCAGGCCCCTGCGGGCCTCCCGGCGACCGACCTTCAAAGCTTAAAGAAATCGACGACCGGGCACTTCCGCACGCTATCCAAGTACGCAGAGAATGGCGAAGGCGACGACTTCCTCATTAAATCGCCCGCACAAGAAGTCGCCGGTCTGCACGGGCGCAGGCGATTGCAGCGTTCAGCGCAGGCGGCTGGACACACGGCGGCAAGCCAATGGGGTGGGAGCCGGTGGATGGACCAGCAGCGTCAGTTCTTGCAGGCGTACGAATACCTATGCCACATCGGTGAGGCGAAGGAATGGATAGAAGATGTGATTCACAAGTCGATCCCACCCATCGTTCAGCTGGAGGAAGCACTGCGTGACGGCGTAACGCTGGCCGAGATTGTGCAGGCGCTGTATCCGGAGACGCCGTTGCGCATCTTTCGCCATCCAAAGCTGCAATTCCGCCACTCGGACAACATCGCACTCTTTTTCCGCCTGCTAGAGGAGGCCGAATTACCGGAGCTGTTTCGGTTCGAGCTGGTGGACTTGTACGAAAAGAAGAATATCCCCAAGGTCATATACTGCATACATGCGCTATCGTGGCTGTTATACCGCAAGGGGATACTGGATTTCCGTATCGGAAATCTCGTTGGACAACTTGAATTCGAGCACCATGAGTTGGAGGCGATGCAGAAAGGCCTCGATAAGGCGGGAGTCAGCATGCCAAACTTCTCCAGCATGGGTGCCAACTTCGGAGCGGAACCCGAGCCCGAGCCAGTCGAAACGGAGGAGGAGCGAATAGACCGAGAGTTAGGGGAGAATGCGGACGTCATACTTGACTTTCAGTGTCAACTGCGAGGTGCTCTTACTCGAATTCGACTCGGAGACATGATGCTGGAACTCTGGGACGCGGAAGCGGCTCTAATGGACCTCCAGTCACGACTACGAGGAGACTGGTCCAGAGAAATTGCCGAGTACCGGTGGGAGATGCATGCGTCGGCGATCTTGTTGCAGAGTGCGATTCGAGGATTTTTGGCTCGAACGCGGCGGCGCGGAGAAGAGGAGTACTGGCAGCGCAAGGCACCCGAAGTAGTGGTCTTACAGAGCCTTGTCCGCGGACGCAAAGCACGACAGCAAGTACAACACATCAAATCACGAGTTCAGCGCCACGGTCATGGAATTCGAGAGCTCCAAGCGGCCATTCGAGGCGCCCTAAGACGACAAGAAGTCACCGACCAATACTACGACGCAAGAGATCGTGCGGACGAAGTCGAAAAGTTACAAGCCGCCGTTCGTGGGCTGCTTGCGCGGCAGTCCATGCGCACAGATAAAGTCGGCCTGAAACAGGAGGCTTCAACTATCACGACACTTCAAGCTGCCCTTCGCGGAATGATGGCCCGAAAACGCGCCGAGCAGACCTTGGAGGACCTCGACAATAGCGAGCCGAACTGGGTTGCTATCCAGTCCGAAGTCCGTGGCGCTCTTACCAGGAATAATTTCAATCAGCTTCTCGAAGACCTCCGCTCTCAGTCCGAAAAGGTAGAGCAGATGCAGGCTATCGTTCGGGGAGCGTTGAAACGGCTGGGTGTTGAGGCCACCCTTAACGACATTGCTGAGCAGGAGGACACCATCACGGACTTTCAATCTTTCGTCCGAGGCCACCTTCTCCGAAATAAACGTCAGGCCGACCAACGAGCTTTGCAAGATGCACTTCCGGCTACAGAGTCGTTGCAGGCATTTGCTCGTGGATTCATGGTACGCCAGAGAGCTGAGGAGTTCCTCTCGTCATTAGAAGAGCACGAAGAAGCAGCGACTAGCCTACAAGGACTCATGAGAGCAATGTTCACCAGGATCAAAATCGGAACAACGCTTGCCGAGCTCGAAGAGTGCGAGGACACGATTACGGAATTCCAGGCCCAGATCCGCAGCATGGTTGTCTGCTCTAAATTTGCCGAAAAGAAGAAGTATTACAAAGAGAACATGGAGAAGGTGGTCAAAATCCAGAGTTTTGTACGCGGTCGTCAGCAGGGAGAGGCCTATAAGAGTTTAACGAGTGGGAAGAATCCCCCTGTCGGCACTATCAAGAACTTTGTTCATCTTTTGAACGATAGCGACTTTGATTTCGATGAGGA
Organism: Lineolata rhizophorae; assembly: GCA_010093515.1. NCBI lineage: Eukaryota > Fungi > Ascomycota > Dothideomycetes > Lineolatales > Lineolataceae > Lineolata > Lineolata rhizophorae. The sequence goes on along the minus strand of MU001678.1, from coordinate 1,110,689 downwards.
AATCGGTAAGTAGGCCGTTTAGCAAGATGCTTTTATGTCAGCGCTAACTGCTACTTAAGAATCTGAAAGGCTCCGAAAGACGGTTGTCCAGCATGTCCGGCAAAACGAGATGGCGGAACAGTATATCGATCAGCTTGACATCAAAATCGCCCTGCTCGTCAAGAATAAGATCACTTTGGATGAAGTCGTGAAACATCAGAAGCATTTTGGCGGCCACGTTGGCAACCTGCTCTCGAGCAAAGAGATTTCATCCAAGGATCCCTTCGACCTCAAAGCACTCAACAAAAATTCGAGGAGGAAGTTGGAACACTACCAGGAACTTTTCTTTGTACTACAAACCCAGCCCCAATACCTCGCGCGACTTTTCAAACGGATCCGAGAACAAGGTAAACCTGAGAAGGAACTAAAGCGTTTTGAACTCCTTTTTATGGGCCTCTTCGGCTTTGCGCAGAAGCGAAGGGAGGAATACTATCTCCTCAAGCTCATTTCAAGATCAATGAAGGAAGAAATTGAGGCTTGTCCGTCTCTGCAGGACTACGTACGCGGCAGTTACTTCTGGGGAAAGCTTCTCAGCAGCTACATTCGCTCCCCGCGCGACCGCAAGTTTCTCCGTGATCTACTTGGCCCGCTTATCAAGGAGAATATCATCGAAAATGAAGGCCTCGATCTCGAGAGCGATCCAATGCAGATCTACCGTTCGCTGCTCAACAATGAAGAGCTGCGGACCGGCCAACGGAGCCGAAAGATGCCAGACATTCCACGCGAGAAAGCAATCCAGGATCCGGAGACGCGCGAAACTTTTGTCCGTCATTTGGAGGATCTCAGGGACATTTCGGACCTCTTCTTCGCTGCCGTGGAGGACCTCCTGCACAAGATGCCGTACGGAATTCGGTTCGTGGCCCAGCAGATGCTCGACCACCTACGCGCAAAGTTCCCTTTCGAGGATCAGCAGCACCTCCTCCAGGTTGTAGGCCAATGGGTCTGGAAAACGTACTTGCAACCCCCACTGACGCAGCCAGAGACATGGGGTGTTGTCGACCGCGGCCTCTCGCCGATTCATAAGCGCAACTTGGGCGAGGTCGCAAAGGTTCTCGGGCAAGTTGCGTCGGGACGGCTTTTTGGAGGCGAACGTGGCGAGAATGTCTACTTAGTGCCGCTGAATACTTATATCACCGAGTCGATCCGCCGAATCGAAGATATTTGGGCCATCATGATTGACATTCGCGAAGCGGAAGAGCAATTCGACATCGACGAATTCAACGACCTCTATGCGCGAACGAAACCAACTCTATATATTAAGCTCTCCGACATCTTTGCTATTCACCAAATCGTCGCCACGGACATCTCGTGCCTTTGCCCCGCACAAGACGATGTCCTACGAGAAATCATTCGAGAACTTGGAAGCGCCAAGACGAACGAGAGTGAAATGATGGGTGTGAGCTCGACTGAGATTAGTCTGACCCTAAATCCGAAATTCCACGATATGGAAGGTATGTATTTTTTAATCTAAAATTTCTCATTGCACGTAAAGCTCTAACGCAACAATAGATCCGGAGGCGGCCGTCAAATCTCTGTTCATGGAAACCAAACGCTGCGTTTTGTACATTATCCGCATCCAGTCCGGCCCAAATCTTCTTTCTATTCTCGTTCAACCGATCAGCACCGATGACGAGGCTAGATGGGAGCAACTTGTGGAAGAGGAAGTTGCAATGCAAAACCCTACCGGCAAGAAGCGCTCTCCATACACCGATGCCTCCACGACTCCCCTAGTCGATATCACCGCCCTAAGCTATTCAGAGCTTAAGCGGATCTGCTTGGAAAACGTGCTACAGCTGGAGGCGCACCACAAGATCAGTCGCCATAACCACTATCAGGACATCCTCAATGACATTGCCGTCGACATCCGCACAAAACATCGCCGCCGTGTCCAGCGAGCCCGCGAGCTTGAGGGCGTTCGCGCGACCCTAGCACACCTAGATGAAAAAGCCGCTTGGTTGGATCAGCAGCTGAAGTCATACAACGACTACATCGAGCAGGCCATGGTGACGCTCCAGAACAAGAAGGGCAAGAAGCGGTTCCTGCTGCCATTCACCAAGCAGTACAACCACGAACGCGAGCTACAAAAGGCTGGGCGCGTGCCACGGTTCGGCTCGTACAAGTACTCAGCGCGCACCCTGGCGGAGAAGGGCGTCCTCGTGTCGTGGGCGGGCTACTCGGAACGCCAGTGGGACAAGATCAACCTAACCATTTCGAGCGACGCCGTCGGCATATTCCACATCGAAGGGAGCATGGGCAGCATGATGATTCCCGGCGCGAGCGCGAGCGTGCCCCTAGACGATCTGCTGCAGGCGCAGTTCAACAATTGCCAGTTCATGAACTTGTTCGCTCAAGGTAGTGGTGATGGCCCGGGCCGCGGAGGAGGCGGAGAAGGCGCGCTGAGGCTGAACGTCAATCTGTTCCTACATCTCGTGTTCAAGAAGTTTTACAGGGATGAGTAAGAATTGGGTTTTGCCCTCGTTCTTACTACTTCCCTTTGCTTCGTTTCGGCGCGAGCATTTGTATCCCGTTCTTCTCTTGTCGGCATAAGCGCCTTTTTGGCTTGTAGGGGTACAGGTGGAGTTTGAACAGAAGTCCCTCCATTCGGTAGGTAAATCATTTCGGGAGCACCTCCATCCTTGAGGGAGGTAACCCCAACATTATTCCCCCACTCTGGCTCGCCACGGCTCTGACGAACACTGCATGCTGCATCTTGGAATCACATGACTGGCTTAGGAGGTGGAAGTGCAGAACTGCGAGCACAGTGGTGTCTGTTTGGATTAGAATCAATCCGATAGCCGGACAAAGGTATAAATATATCAACAAGTAATCTTTAAAAGTATGGCCAATAAGTGCATTTTGTGATGCAACTTGTCATGATCGCGTGTTTTCTAACATAGTGCGTAAATTTGGGATACATCGTAGGTGACTATCCTAGGTAAAAGCTACATACGTACGATCTAGAGCCTTGCGCTCTCCTTCCCCTCCCCATCCCCGAATACGATTCGCTTGTCCCAAAATGCCTCCTCATTCCAAGGCCTACTTGCCATAACGCTTTCCTTCTTAGCCACCCACCTCCTCGCCACTTCCGCTGACATCGCATCCCCATCCCTGCGTGCATCTTCGACCAACAAAATGGCCATCGTGACCCAACCCGCCTCATCCAACATCTCCCGGCCCCTAGCCGCCAATTCTTCCCTCTCACCCGCACCGATATCCGCCTTCACACGCTCCCACCTCATGCCCACTGCCCGCGCAGCGTCCTTCCACGCACCGCTCCACATCCCAAGCGCTCTGTGCACAAATGCGTCCAAGGCGCCAACCACCTCGACGGCTCCGCGGCCCTTGACGGCGCGGGCAAAATCGTCGCCCATGACGTCCGTGGTCCCCTCCCAGATTGACAGCACGCAGGCGTCGCGCAGCAGGCGGACGATGTTCGCGTTCGGGTCCGGCGACTCGAGGTATCCGACGCCGCCGAGGGCCTCGGTGCATTCCTGTAGGCCGTATATACCGATGCGGGCCGTGAGGGCCTTCATGACTGGAGTGAGGGCGCGGAGGAGGTTGGCCGACTGGGAGGTGGTGAGCGAGTTGAGGTAGGGAAGCGTCGGGGAGCTGTTATTGCTCGGCGGGGACCCAGGCCGGGGCGCGTCATCCCCGGCGTACTCGACGCGGCCTAGCAGCATGGCAACGAGGTACGTCAGCATCATCTGGGCGCGATACTCGACGTGGACCTTGGCGAGCGTCTTGACGTGGGCAGGCGTGTCGGCCAGGAGGCGGCCCGAGGAGCGGCGCACTCGGGCGAAGGCGCGCGCGATGCTGAGCCCGCGGCCTAGGTAGCCGCACGCCGAGGCCGAGTTATGCAGGCGCGTGATGTTGAGCACGGTGCTGATCTCCTTCACGCCCTGGCCAGGGGCGCCCAGCAGATAGGCACGCATTCCACGCAGCTCAAGTTCAGCCGTCGGCACGGGTCGCGTGCCGAGCTTGCTCTTGAGCCGCTGGATGCGCACGCCGTTGAGCACGGTGCCTTGGGGCGCCGTAAGCGGTACGCCCACCGCAGATGCCTCCGTGGGGCCTAGCCGTCGCCGCATGGGCGCAACGAAGGCCGAAATGGGCGCCTCGCTCTGTCCATCTGGAGGAGGCGTGCGCGCGAGAAGCACAGTCATGTCGGCATCGGTGGCCGAGCTGAACCATTTAAAGCCGTCGACGCGCCAGGGGCCCAGCGGGGAGCCCTCGGCGTCCTCCCGCACCGACAACGCCGCCTCGCCCGCCGCCGCGACGAAGCCCGGGTCCAGCGTCGCCAGCGTCTGCGTGCCGCGCACGTCGCTGCCACCTGTGCGCTCCGTCATCCACTGGCCGCTCGTCCAGGCGCGCTCCGGGTCGCGGCTCACAAGACGCGCGTACGCCTTCTCCAGCACGCCGCGCATGTCCGAGGACATGGCGTCGGCGAAGCCTCCGCTAGCCTCGAGGGCGCCGGGTTTGCGCCGCAGGTGCCGCGTCAGCAGCGTGGCCGCGCCGTCCGTCATAGCGCTCGGGCATGTCACGTTGGCCGACGACGCGCTCCACACGTGGTACTTGAGGAACTGCCAGACGCGGGCGGCGGCGCCGAACCGGTCGCGCTCGTGGCCCGTCGCCACGATGCCCTCGCGGATGCCGAGGGCTTGCAGTTGGCGCCAGCCTTCGCTCGTGACGAGTTCGTTGGTGCGACGGCCCCACGTGTCGAGCTCGCGGACAAAGGGCGGATTGGTCTCGGCGTCGACAACCCAGGCAAGAACCTTGGGGGTGAGGACGAGGTCGGCGAAGGAGGCTAACGGGCCCGAAAAGCGGGCCCGGTCCGAAGTAGAGAGGAAGTCTGAAGAGAGATGTTAGCTGCATCAGCATGCTGTGTAGGTGAGCTATGCGATACGTTCAAACACCCTTCGCAGAGTCGCGTCCTCCTCGAACTGGTTCCGCACTTGTGGCGGGGCCTGGAAGAAGCCATCCGTGCCGCTGGACGGCTGGGCTGTATGCTTGGCCGGTCCCGTAGCCATTGTACTGGCAAGCGTTGCTTTAGGGTCAAGGGGCCCTTTGGCCACGTTCGTGGTAAGCGTCACGACATAGTCATCTCCGAATGTTGTCAAGGTGCACGTGGACGTGGCGTGGAGAACCGAGGTATCCTGTGAGGTGCCGGTCTCGGCTGAAGGCTGTCCGATTGGCTCACGCCCCATCAACGAACGTGCACTAAAAAGTATCCAGGCTGCTCATGGATCAACGTTTACTCCCAGGATAGCATTTAAATCTTATACTCATTAGCGAGATAGTAGCTATCTTTGAGTTACGAAACTCAAGTGCCCAATATATAATTAATTCGCGTCCGTATTCTATCCCATATTTGTACCCATCATGATGCTTCACAAGCCATGTACTTTTTTCACAGGCCTCAAGTTTGTTAGTCACTCAGAATACAATATACTCGGTCATGACACACTCAGTTGGACTTACCTAGCCGCTATAATTGGTTATTCTAGCCAATAAAACCACCCTAATCACTCGAAGCTATGCCTTTATTTGGTAGCTGCAGTAACATGTATCTTTGGATCCACAAGTATTGCTGGTGAATGATAATTACCATGTTGTATAGACAACGCTTTAAGGCTACAGATAGAAATTATGCCAGCTATAGGACATTCTGAAATTCAGATTAGCTACTTTCTTTTTAGTGAACTTTTTCATTTATGTGACTATTTCCAACTCAATATAGAGACAAAAAAGGCCCACACTATAGAATCTCCTAGTACGTAATTTTTTCTTAGTCTAACCTTAATATAGCAGGTTGTACCATATATTATTGAGTTAGAAGGCTCTTATTGATATACTTCAAGGTCTAGTCAATGGACTAATATAGATGCTTTATATTAGACCTAAATATATAGCAGAGCTCTTGCAGGGTGAATATAGTCATGTAAATCTCATAATAAGTACGGGCATGTAAGTATCGATAAAAACAGGTGTTTTCCTAGTAGAAATAGAGACTGATTGCTAAAGATTATAAGTATCTCCTAAGTTCTCCTTTTTATTTATATGCTAAGCTAACATCTACTAACTCCTTATTGACCTCGCTAGCATATGGTTCTGAGACGCGTTGCCTAAACCAACTTCGTTTCCAGCACTTCGATTTTGAGATGTAGGAACAAAGTTCTAATAGAGTCAACAAGAAATTTAAGCTTCAAAGACAAATGCCATTTACCAGGTAGATCTAATACTTATTATTAAGGTAATTAATTGGAGCAAAAATATATATAGTATAGATTTCACGCTATCTCGATCTATAGAGCATGTCTATAGGATTCAACTAGATTAAAAATTTAACACGCTTTATCTAATAGAGTAATGGTATGATATAAACAGTATATAGACTATATAATAAGGCTTTAGTCTCTAGATTACTACTATTAAACTTTGTTCTAGATAGCTATACTACAAAATAGACATGGGTCGAAAAAGTTTATTTGTTATAAGTAGTTCTTTACGCAGTGTGTTTAAGAAAACTTTTGTCACAGTCTGCTATCTAGCAGGCGAACTAAGTGATAGAGATATGAATCTCAGTAGATAGTCGATATCAAATCGGTATCCAATCAATAAGTGATTGGAGTTAAATTGAAGGCCAATTACAATATACACTGTAAGCAGTATAGTAGTAGCAGAAATTGGTTGTCTAGCTAGGCATTAAATCGGATGTTAGACCTTTATAGGATCTAATTCCGATTATATAACATTTCTATTATAGTCAGTGCCTTCTAATCGTGTTAACATTCCAGAATTTCTATAAATATCTTGTTGTATTACTATAGATAAGTCTACTTAGTATCCTATTAAGGAATAGCCTCTCCTATCTTTGAAGAGCATTCTATAAAACACCTCGCTCTGCTTGTCTACAGCTATTTCTGCCTCTTCAACATCAAGCCTTCCCCTTAAGTCTATGGAACACTCTATAGACTCCTCTAATAATTTGGTCTATAGGCTACTATATAGGATGCTCTACGAGCTACCCTATATGCTATTCCACGATATCTTGCTACCCTTTGATAACACCCTCTAGAGGCTCCAGAATATGTATAGAATAACTAGGAATAGTATAAAATAATCAAAATTTACTAGACACAATACTATAGATCATACAAAATCGATTGTTAAATACAGTTATCTTCAGCTTTTAATATAGGTCTATAATAAAGTGGCATTGAAAATTACTACTTTTAGAAGCTGTTGGACTCAATCTTAGATTAGCAAAATTAGCAGATAATATTCAACTGGAGTAGACTCCAACTACTTTCCACACTGATAATCATAGGAAAGTGCACTCATGTGAAGTCTATAATTTTCTGACACTGTATCCTAAGCGATATTCTTCAGGGCCTATATACCTAAAACATCATGATACCATTTTAGACTTCCCTAACTTGCTCGAACCTTACCGTCCCCGCAGAGCCCCACAGACGTCGTCATCAGTAGGCGTATGCTAGTCTTAGCAGCCCTTCGCGTCACTCTTGTTCAGCCAGCTGAAACGTAATCGGCAGCGGCGGAAGTCGATTGGCTACTTGAAGTCGAAGACTGAACTTGTGCTACGATGTTGTTCCAAGAGAACACCAGGAGCCTATTTTATTTAGTTGAGTTCATAAAAGGCTTGGGATAAATTTCCCAAATGAGTAGTATCTGAGGCCATATTTTCATAGAGACACTGGGCGAAAGTGCAACAAGCATATGTATGTATTGCGACAAGCAAAACCATCGACTTGGTCTAGCAGAACTTGCGCTTGGATGTTATCTCTGTTCTCCTCTTCACTCCGTTCCTATAGGACATGTTATTCTATCATCTGCTACTGTTCGACGCGTGTTCCCGATGGCTACAAACTTCGGAACACTCCGATATATTCTAGGCGCGGCCGATCTCCGAGTCGGAGCGTCGCCGAAGCTGGGTAGGTACAGGCGTGGCACATGTCCATCGGGTGGCCATGATGCGAAACGCCAATGAGCTGAGTAACCTAGATCCGGCCCCACCTGAAGTGTGGCAGGATAGCAGCGCAAGCGGCAATTTCATCCAGGATATTGCGCGTCCGGTTGCTTTTAGTTCGCGCTGCCAACTTCCTGGGCCTTGCGAGCAGGAGGACTGCAATCTCCGGTGGGGCGTCTTTCTTATCGTCGTCAGACGGCGGTTTGTTGAGCGTGTTTTGGTAGGCAACCTAGCTCAATTCTAACACTTGCTTCAAACGAGGCGAGATGAAAGAGAGCTGTTTCAAAAGAAGCGTTCTTCGAATCAGCGAACGAATTACATTCCAGTTCCCAAAGGGAAAAGAAGAAAAGAAAAACAGAGCATCAGAGCACTCCGTCTCGGCCGAATAATCAACAACGACGCTTCGGACTGGTAAGCATGCAGTTGGCCCCATCGGACTCTCGTGAGCAGTTGCCCAAACCAGTGGCGTGCTGGAAGCTTAGCGAGCTTAGCGATGACGCGTACTGTACCAGGCTGCGGGACTTGCCGAGAGCCGGGGACCCGCATACCGTCGGTCCCAGTGACCGGGCGCATTTTAGAGAATGGTACGGAGTATGGAGGTAAGCGAGGGCATCGTGGGCGAGATGGTGAATTCCAAGCGCATCGCCAGCACTTGTTGTATAGACGCATGTGGTAAATAGTATGGGCACACAGGGAGTAAACACGAGGTGATCGACGCTCTCCAGGTGCTACATACCTACATACAGTAGGTGATCGATTGTCGCGTGAGCTACTTCCTCAGCCGGGCTGATGTACCCACAATAATTTTAAAACCCTGGTACCCGCTACATAGATCGCTAGCATTTGGCGCGCGCTCTCTCTCCCGGGGCTCTGGGACACGACGATGACGGCGGACTTGTGCTGCGCCCGGTGTCCGTACGTAGTACGTGGTACGCACGCCTTGCGCCCTGGTGCGGGAAGCAACCCACCCGTGGACCCGCTCGCCCACGCGGCTCGGGTCATCCGAGCTATCCGTGGGAATCGGCCTCCGTTGTTTGAGGCTCGGAAACGCTGCGAGGGTCTACAGCTACAACTACCTCCATACTTAGCGACGGGGGCCGAGAGTTCACTTTGCGTGGGGCTGATCCACTCCCGTTGCCACTGACTGGCTGCCAGCCCCGGTTCTCTTAGGCACGGCCAGGTCTGGCGGCGTCGACGATGGGGGTGAACTGCCACCATCCCTGTCGGCTGCATACGCGGCTTTGCCTACCGCTGGCTGCGGTGCGCAGCAGAGTGAGCAGCCTTATAGGAAAACGACCCGCTCACTGCATTCGGGGAGCGTGGGCTTTGTGGGCTTGCAACTGTTTTCCCTTGCAGACCATTTTTCAGCGTCTCTTCCACCAGTCTTCTTTATCCGCCGTGAAAGGATCCGATTCAGTTAATTCGCTTTCGCTGTCTTTCTCGCTTTGACCCGCGAAACACCCCGACGTCATCCTGGGTCCCTTGCGACAGGCACAAAGAAAGGGGACAATAAGCGCACGCGACACCTGCGTCCCGGACCACCGCACAACTATCCGCACCCCGACGTCTCCAACCTCCGTATAGATCTACAACACCCAATATTGGCGAATCGCATCTCCATCCCGCGCGCTTTTCTTCTAGCAGCCTCCTACTTACCGCCTCGATCCGCCAGGGGCTTGTATGATGGTGCGGCGGCCGCGCAGCTGAAGCCCAATCCCCGAAGAAGGAAGGGAGAAAGTTGACCATGTCGGCTGGGCGGTCGGCGCCGACGAAAGCACTGCTGGCGCTGCTCCTGCTGCTGTCATGGACGCTACTACTATCGACGACGCTTCCTTTCACATACGCGGCGCCTGTCGGCGGCGGCGGCGACGACGACGCGGCGAGGCTGGGGCGCGCGCACGCGAAGCGCGACGCGGATTTCTGGGAGGTGCGCACGAGGCTCACCAAGGATCATAGCGGCAAGGGCGGGGACTCGTCGGAGAAGTACTTCCACGAGTCGACGGTACGTCAACTCTGCTCTCGCGGCTTCCGCCAATGTCAATGCGGAAAGAAGGGACAATAAAACCAACTAACTCACGCCGCGTGCCCACCGCAATAGTTCCACCCCCACTACGACGGCCGCTTCGCCGCCAAAACGCTCCCGCAGGCGAAGCAGCACGACCAGCTCGTGGCGCTGACCCGCACCTACCTGTCGACGATGCACGCCATCGGGGCCGAGACGTGGATCATGCACGGCACGCTGCTGGGCTGGTGGTGGAACCGGCGCATCATGCCGTGGGACTCGGACGCGGACGTCATGGTGTCGGAGCGGGCCATGGCCTTCCTGGCCTCCTACTACAACATGACGGTGCACAGCTTCGACGTGCCGGAGCTGCCGCGACCGCGGAAGCGCTATCTGCTCGAGGTGAACCCGCACTACGTCAACGCGAGCACCAACGACTGGATGAACGTCATCGACGCCCGCTGGATCGACACCGAGAACGGCCTCTTCATCGACATCACGACGCTGCGCCCGGACCTCGCGGCCCAGGAACGCGGCGAGCGCGGCATGCTCATGTCCAAGGATCGCCACCGCTACCGCGAGAAGGACCTCTTCCCGCTCAGGGACAGCTACTTCGAGGACACGCCGGTGAAGGTGCCGTTCGGGTACGCCGAGTTGCTCGAGGAGGAGTACGGGAGCAAGGCGCTCGTGCAGACCAACTATAAGAACCATCAGTTCGACCGGGAGAGGCAGGAGTGGTTACCCATGTGAGTAGTCCGACTGCCTTTTTGGAAATCCTCCAGTGTGGCATGAATCCTTTCGGCTTCGCTAGGGAGTAAATGACTGGAAAAGCTGACTGTTCCTGCAAGAACCCAAAATAGAGGTGGCGGTGGTAGTGGCAGCGGCAAAGACGGGAGGCAAAAGGGCGATGGGCGAGGGCACTAAAGCATGTACCATGGCATATAGACGGTTTTGCATTCACGGGAGTTTGTGGTATGATTGTAAATTATGATTCTTTTTTTTGATCCAAGCTTTGATACACAGACAGTGCGCCTCTTAGCCAGCGCCCCGCTTTCTTTCATCGTGACTTACAACCGCTTTTTCCTGTTCGTACCGCTCGGCTGGCTGAAGTTCTTCGTCTCAGGCCGGAAGCTGTCGTTTGGTGAGGACAAATGAGAAGACAGAAAAGAAAAGTCTACCGCTAGGACTCTAGAAAGAAAACCGAAGGCCTTGAACTGTACACATCGACAACGGGAGAATACACCCGACGCGTTTGGCCCTGGGAAGTGACGAAAAAGAAGACTAGTGGAAAACTTGGAAAGGTGGAAAAGAAAGGGCCAAACCTCACGAGAATCGACGCCTGCGTTAACTCCAGAGTTTGGGAGAAAAGGCATTAGCTTCGGCGCACATATAGTAATGTTGAAGACAAGAAAAAGGTAACAAAACAGGCTCAGCAACAAATATGCAAAGTAATGAAAATATGCCAAAAGTGAGAATACACTTTCTTCTCCCCTCACTCCGAACGTAAAAACGCCTTGCAATAAAAACTAATGAAAAAATGTTGTGGTTTCGGCAATTACTGCGGTAGCAACGGGCGATTGCCGGCCTGATCGCGCACCGCGCCCTTCTCGCTCTCTTCTGACTCGAACATGCGGTTCTCGAGCTTCTGCGTGACGCGCGCACACCAGGCGTCGACGTACTTGGTCCAGGCGTGGGCGCAAGCGTACACGATGAGCAGCCAGACGAGGATCCAGAAGGTCATGACGCCGAAGGAGGCGCGCTTGAGCCAGGCGACGGGTACATCATTGCCTTCATCGTCCTTCTTCATGGGAAACGGCTCGCCCGAGATGGTGCCGTACACCATCCAGCAGAGCAGGGTGCGGAGGAGGGTGCCGTGGATGAGGTAGACGGCGAAGCTGTTCTTGCCGAAGTAGAGGAAGAGGCGGTTGGAGAGGAGCTCCTTCGTCGAGGGCGACATGAAGATAGCGAAGATGACCATATCGACACCAAGGGCGGAGTACCGCTTGCCCGTGTTCGTGTTCGGCGGGAAGATCTTCTCGGCGATCATCTTGAGCGTATTGGACCACGGCTTGAAGTGCGCGTTGCTGTTTGGATAGGAGCCTACGAAGAGGCCGAGCACGAGGAGGACAACGCAAAGGACCTTGCGCTGCCACTTGTATTTGGCCATCAAGGCGTGGAATTTGGGCTCGTTTGCCGTATCGCTGAGGACCATGCCGTAGAACATCTGCAAGCCGAACGTTTCTGAAGAGCGGACGTGTTAACGAAGCAAATACAGCTAGACAACGGCTTTCTCTTTGCGAGACGCATGTCAACTAAAACTCGACTTACCCGTATCAGGCTTGGGGCTCTGGTGCCAATAGGCCATCATGAGGAAGTAAACAAGCATCCTGTACCGATACTTCATAAACATAGTTGCCGCCAACGCAACATATACAATCATGGAACCCTTGAGCAGCGGGAGCAAAGCCCACTGGTGGTCATCATAGTCCATGTGACCATTGGTCCACGTCGCCAAGAAAACAAAAAAGAGACGCTTGATCTCGAACCAGAGGCTGTGGCCATCGACGTGCGGGCTCGCGTCGCGCAGCCACTGAGCATCGCAACGCGTCGCGACGCGGTAGGCGCCGAACTGGGCGAGGGTCCAGGCGATGCACATGGCAATGGCGGCGGGCATGATGAGACGCGGCGGGCGGCGGAAGGCGCTCTTGGCGACGGAGGTCAGGCCAGCATTGTAGTTGCGCTCGCGGGCGTAGCGGAGCGGCTTGAGCGCGCAGACAAAGCCCGTCAGGAAGCCGAAGATGGTGACGCCGAGGCGGCCCTGGCCAGGGATGCGGATGACGGGCCATTGGATGATGCGTGGCGTGCCGCCATCGCTGTCGGCCGGCGAGAATTGCCATGGGTCCCAGGCCCGAGTGAAATGGGTCATGATGACCATGAAGGAGGCAATGCCTCGCAGCCCCTACGTGACAAGGCAAAAAGAAAATCGGTTAGCAATTTACACACCTAACAAAGTATTCTTTGTGTAGTTCCATAAGGGAAGTCTTTCATGAGGCGGTGAAGCCAGGACTGATGGTGACATCGGCTCAATGCTTTCCAGGACATGATCGGGTGCGGATACACGAGAGCAGCTGGCACAACAAAGGCTAGTCGTGTTGTTCGGGAGGGCAAGCGGCGAATGGATGGTAGGCAAGCACGTACTTCGACCCAAAGAACATCCTTCTTGTTACCCATGTTTGCGTTCAGGACATCAACAAGCGCGAGAGTGGAAAATTAATTAAGGTGGAAGCGAAGGCGAGCAGCGAGGAAGAGAGCGACTCGGAAGCAAAAAGGAGGACGACGGCCTGAGCGGCGAGGAAGGCGGGAGGGACACCTTTTCGACTGCCTGGAAGGCACGAGAGGGCCGGGGCGGAAGGGATGGAGAAGGAAAGAGCGAGCGCGTGAGGCAGGGCGGGCGCTCGAAGAAAAAGAAGCGGGCTGGAGCGCGGCAGCAAGCAGCACCAGCACCAGGCAGCGGGCACCGCCAAGGAGGGCAGGGCATGGTCTTTTTGAGGGTTGCAGCCAGGCGAAACGCCGAGCCAGCGATGGCCTGCCGGCGCGGAGCAGGAGGGCTGAAGGGGGCCCGCCCCTGAGCCTTGGAGATTGGGAGCGAGCCACGAGGGCCGGCCTAGAGGCTTGGTATTCTTGGGGCCGCTGTGTATACGAGAGGCGGGCGGCGGGCGGCGGGCGAGCGCTGCCCTCATTGGGCCTCGCGCCTCTTCGGGGGCTGGCGCAGGGGGGTCAGAGAGCCATGGATCCGCGAGCTCAGCCCAAAGCTTGTCGGGTTGGACTGGACCATCGCCGTTGCGACGGCCGCGCACGTTCGCTCCCCTGCTGCGGGCGCCGTAGCTTGGCGCCTATCTCTTCAGGGAACGCCCGCCAGAGTTTCTCCACGCCGGCATCGACGCCCGCCCCCCGAGTGGAACCCACGCCTCCTCGCCAAAACTGCGGGATGCCGCAGCCCTCATCCGCCGATGATCCCACGTATGTCTGCTCCATGGTCGCATCCCGATGATGATCCTCTGCCGCGAAAGCGGACGAGCGGCCGACCGCCTCTGTGGTGGCCCCTGATCACAAAGCCTCAGCAGCGCCAACGCCCCTCGTCATCATCTTCACCTCAGCGCGCATAGGACTGCAGGCATCGAGCCGTTCGAGAACGCTTCTCTGGCCTCTCGGCCAGACCCCTCGGGTTGCGCCTCCGTCGGTCGCGGCAGGGTTCGGCCGACGCCAAGCCGTCGCGAAGGGGGTCTGCCAAGAAGGCCCCGTCGGCCACTGTCAGCGCGCCGCCCCGACGAGGGGCGCGAGCGCGGCGGCTTCTGGTTGGCGGACCTCGACCGCGTCGCCCGGCCCAGCGCGCCAGCCTCCACCCCGCCCCCTGTCGCCCGCCCGTGCCGCCGCTCCCCCGCCAAGCCAGGCTAAGCCCCCCCTGGCACCGCCGCCGCGCCGCAGCCTCGCCCACCGTTGCGGCGCAGGCCTCCCCGCAACCACGGGTTGTCCGAGGGCTACGGTTGGGATCGCTCTGTCCCGGCGGCCGCACGGTGACGGCCTGCCTCCTGGCCTCCCTGACCGCCGACCGGGCAGAATGGACCCCTTTTTCCGTATGTACCTGTCCCGCCTCTCTCTCTCTCCGCGGTGGGGTGCGCGCACGCCGGGGGAAAAAGGGCGGCGTCTTCTTCCCGCGCCCGCACGCTGCCGACCTCCTTATCAAATGGCGCAATTGGCAAATGATAACTCCGTATTCGGCCAGTTCGCGCACGCCACCTTTTTTCTTCGCGCGTGGGCGCCGCGGACGAGCATCGCGGTTTCGTCGTGCGTCGTCAAAAGACTTAAGAGCCGCGGGAGTTTCGTCCGGAACCCCAAGTGAACTCCCCCGGACGCGTCAACAGGATCATCGCCTCCCGCACGCTTCATGTGTCAAAAAGGCCTACTTGAAGCGGGCTGGCCGCGTACACTCACTGACCCGGCCAGTGGGGACCTATTCTTGGGCAAGCGGCAAGAGAACCGTGGACCGCGGCAAACACACCTCGTATGCGGCATGCGATCTGCAAAGCAGCCTGCAGTAACGGGCGCCTCCTATTATTATGTACCTATTCAAAATAGGGGCCAAGCCGGCACAGCACTTATTTCTTGCCCTCCCGCGTCCCGCCTTAAGCTCGTCCGCAGCAACGTCTACAGACTGCGTGCCAGTTAAAGGCTGAGTCAGTTGTGCCTCCGTGAGGTGCGCCATCTTTGTGAATCACCGGGAATTTCTACTCCGCTGCAGTTAGACGGTCGTTCCAGGACTGCGCAATAAAAATTTCTTGGCGGCGTCTACCGCCTCAGATCCTACCGATCCTCCTACCTAGGTGCCAGCCACCCGGCATTGCAACCAATTTAGATAATAGGCGAACTTATATTATCATTAATATTCTCCTACAGCAACACCTATGCACCTCGTCTTTACCCCGCCACGGCGCCACCGGCACTCTGCGCGACTTTCTCGTTCTTCTAGCCTGCTCAAGGCGGCATGGTGTACGAGAAGGAGAACAACTCGAACAGCGATCTACTCCAGCATGTGGACTAGTGTGCGCGCTGGAATTGGTGAATAATCCCTTAGTCCCCGAGGATATCCAGCGTGCCACGCCCACCTGGCGTGAAGGCAAGATGTATTTTAGGAACATGGCCTTGCCAACAACGCTCAGGGCCGCTCCGATCCCACAACTCCGTCCAGCATCCATCGCGGCTAAGTTCGGTAACGACGTTCCAACTGCGTCGCTCATGCAGCTACTCAAAGCGCAGCCAGGCTCCTGGCACTGGCATTGGCGGCACAGCGAGGGCACATGTACTCCGGGTTGACGAAGTCGTCCCGGCGGTCCGTGTCCTGGGGGCCAAGTCGCCGCAGTGTGGGAACAACGCTAGACTTTTCGTGGCCTCGTACAGAAAACGACGCCCAATGGTCCCGTTGTTATACGGGGATGACTTTGGACGTCCTTTCTTTGTCTAATTATAGCAATGCCTCGCGTGGTCCGTGGTACAAACAAGTACATAGCACAGAGGGAATGAGTCTGGAGCTTGAAAGTATCCTAGAGTCATCTGCCTCAAGATAGTTGTTTTCCTTCCTCCGCCTTCATCTTGTCGTCCGAATAACTCGTTTCGACATAAAAAAAAACAATGGAAAGAGTCAAACGAAGATTCGGAAACGTCTCACACCGACGCAACGCAGCACAGTGACATGTCGCGCGGTAGATTTTGAGACTGGTCTCATAGTGGGCATTCGGGCTCTCGACATAGTTGGAGCGAAAGGATCAAGAATGGGATTCTCAGAAACCTCGATGTTTGCTAACAATTAGATATGGTGGTAGCACGGAAACGGAATGTCGCCGAGAGGAACCTTCACGAACCCGACGAAGCGTTTTTATTGTTCTTGCGCTAGAACGATCGATCGTCGGCTTTAGATCGAAGCTTAGCCGGAAGCTACGGCACTTTTTCGACCACGGATACGACTAGACGCCGAGAATATGAGCCGGCAACGCGGACCAAACGGCCGTTTTGAGCGATGGCTGGCCGCCGCGATATCCGTCCAAGAGAAACAACTGGTCGAAACATTGAAGCCCCGCCGGACTATCGATTCGCTGCAGCTACGTCCTATATAAGTCCTGCGTTGGAATCGCAGGCGCCTCTTTTTCGCATAAGGACAGTGCCCACCGCCATCTACTGGCGTCGAGCCGAGCGCCGACAATAAAATTGTCGGCGGCAGCCGACCGATGCGCCGCGGATTCGTGGCCAGAGGATGCCCGGGGCGATCGAGTGGCTGCGGGCAGCGGGTGTGGCGGTGGATAGGACGGGCGGGGGAAGCGAATCGGCGCATTTCCGACCAGCCGGGCGGGATCGCCATGAAACGCGCGCCGTGGAGCCGACCTCTCGACGACCACTGGAAGCCATCGGCCACCGCCCGTTTCATGCGCGACTTCATGCGCGCCCGTTTTGAGGGTTGCGCTTGCGCGCTGCGCATTGTGGTGCGCTCGTTCGAGACTTGCTGCTGCGCTTTCTTTGGGAGTCATGCTCTCCCGCGCGCAGGTGCGGCGACGATGGCGCGACACCTCGGGGCAGTGCTGGACGCGCTGAAAGACGGTCGACTTCATTGTGCGACGGCCAGTCGTGACTCTAGCGGGCGGGGTTGCAAAACCACGCTCCGCGTAGCCAAGGGGGAAATAATTCTCCTATCGCCCTCGTTCCGGAAATTTGTTCTCTAGCTGCCCGGGTGCGGAGACCGAGACCCTTTACGCGGAGCAGTGGTCTGTGGCAGGACCGTGTTTGCCTGTTTTCCATCTGTCGCAAGTTGCTGCATATTGCTGCAAGATTGCAGATCCACCCTGCTTAGTACATTCTCCGCACCCCGCGCGCGGATAGGTACTGACGGACAGAGCACTCCGGAATCATTGACTCATTTGCGCGCGCGGGGAAGCGGTGACCGAGAGAAGTCGCAGGACTGCGACTCAGCCGCGTTACTAACTGATGGCCTTCGGGGCAGTGGCGCGCGCGCGTGGTGCACCCGCGGCGTGATCCTCGTCCGCCTGCAACGGTAACACAGCGCGGGAGAAGGACGATATTTTTTGCAGCGGGCCGGCGGCAAGGCTGGCAAGGTGAGGCGCTGGAGTCACTCGCTGTGGCTAGAGCAGAGGCTCTGCGTTTCAGAGCCCTTTTGCCGTGAGGGCGTTTCGACCGGGAGTGGGCAAGGGGCGTGATTGGCCCTGGGCTGCTCCCCGCCATGCGCCCGCATCCGCACTCACTCGTGGGACCTCACCCGTTTGTTTCGAGTTCAATGTTCACTCGCCTTCTTTGTCCTGAGCATAAAAATGTAGAGGGGCGCCCGTCGGGCCACGCTGCTAGAATGTGACATTCATTTCACATTCTCCGAGCATTGTCTCTTTTTTTTTTTTTTCTCCCGCCCGAGGGTCATTTGTTGCAGCCGCGTGGCTGGCCACCTTGTAAGGCAGGCGCGACCCACTCTGTGAATAGCATTGTTCTTTTCTATTCGGTGCATTGTCCTATTCATGACCTGTGTCCCGGTGACAATATCGTAGTATATATTTCCTTCGCCCTTCCCGTACCTTCGATTCAGAACCCTTCTCTTTACGTTCCTTCGTTCTCCTCGGCGAACACTTGCTCTGTCTTCAACACTCCTTCAAAAGAGAGTCGCGCTTTTCAAACATCTTACCATTTTCTTTCCCACCAACTTTTTCTCCCCACCCACACGACGCGCACGATCAACCATGAAACAACCGACCTCCGGTTTTTGCCGCGTGGCCGCGGTGGCTCTGCTGTGCGTTGGGCTCCCGGCTGTCTCCGGCCATACCTGGATTGAACAGATCCGCAACGTCGACGATAATGGCAACTACGTCGGCGATGCTGGCTACCCGCGTGGATATGTCGAGCGTACCGATCCGAACTTCGATCAGCCGCCTGGCAGTTTCAGCATGCAGTGGCTCTTGCCGCTGGCCGACGAGGGCACCCGCATTACGCCGACAGACCCCTTGTGTCACCCGAATCAGAGGACCCAGCAACAGTCCGACGGCTATCCGCGCCTTCAGACCCACCCGGGTGAGTTCGTGGCCATGCGCTACATGGAGAACGGTCACGTCACGAAGCCTTCCGGCACCCTTGGCAAGCCCCCCGGCAACGGAACTGCGTTCGTCTTCGGTACCACGGAACCTCGCGAGGACGAGACCCTCATGAACGTCCTTCAGTGGACTTCTGACGGCACCGGCGGAGATGGCCGCGGCCGCCTTCTGGCTGCCAACAACTTCGATGACGGTCGCTGCTACCAGTTGAGCGACCAGGCCATCTCGCAGGCGCGCTCCAGCGATCACCCGAACCTGGACGCCAACGGCGCTGTCATGGAGCTCATGTGCGACACCAACGCGCAAGTCCCCGACAGCCTTCGCGCAGGCGACACCCTCGCCGTGTACTGGGTCTGGCAGTGGCCGACCATCCCGGGCGAGGTCGACGGTCTCCCCGATGGCAAGGACGAGTACTACACGACATGCAACGACTTCGACATTGTGAGCCAGCACGAGGCGACGGCCGACGGCGAGGCCGCTTCGGGCCAGATGGAGCACGGCCTCACGCAGCAGGACCCCCAGCAGTCCGCCGTGTCCAACTATCAGTCGCGTACCGCAAACTACGCCAACCCGCTCGGTAGCCTGTTCCTCGCGCCGACTGACTCCGACGTCCAACTGCCGACCGGCACCGCCCCACTCAGCAACGTCCTGTCCACCGGCACCGCATCCGCCAGCGACGTCGGGACGACCAGCGTCCCGGCCACGACGTCCGCCGCCGACGCGACTTCGTCCTCCGCGGCGCCCACGGCCTCCGCCACACAGTCTCCGCAGGCCTCGTCGCCTCCGAACGCCGACATCGGCGACTGCGGCACCGTGGCCGTGACGGCCACGCAGGTCGTGACTTCCATCGTGACCACGACCGTTAACAGCCAGGCCCCCGCAAGCACCGCGTCGGGCGCCCCCCCGAGCGGCGCGCTGCCGGGCTCGAACGACGACTTCGCGGCTCCGTTCGGCGGCCGGGATCATCACGGCTTCCACAAGAGGCGCATTCGGGATTCGGCTAAGTTCCGTTTCTAAACGCCTCTTTAGGTCAACAACTCACCGCCGTCTTCTTCTGCTGCTTTAAGCGCGCATTGGGAGGCGGTCTGATGGTTGATTCTTCCTGCTGGCCTTTCTTCTTCTTTTCTTCCGGGCAGGTCCACCACACTTTCGTCCTTCGGGGCTTTATGATTGCTCTTGCACTTGCACTTACATCTCTCAATTTTAGTCATTCTAATAGAAAGGTCTGGGTTTGCATATAGCGTTGGTGTCTTTTGTTTTCTGGGTTTTCTAGTTTTACTTCTGGTTTTTTCTCCTGGTTCTTGGTTCTTCCACATGGCCTAGCTTCGGCCTTTCATTTGCCAGTTTATGGTGGCTTTTTCCTTTTTTTTTTTGCTACAAACTTTTATACACGTGAAACTTTGCATTCGGGTCGGAGTTTCTTAGGCCGGTTTTCTGATTCACACACTTGGACTGGGTCCGAGGAGCCGGATGGATCCTGGCGATCCCATTCACTTTGGGAATATTTTAGAATCAGGGCTTACTGCACGGTCTAGGAATGACGATGTCTTATGGTGAATGAGTTCGGAAGGATGATTGTGGTTGGGCGGCCTTTTGCTCGGCACTTTTGTTGGCGCTGGTGAGAGCGTTGACAATGCCGCAGCATACAATAGCAATGAAAGCATCAAAGAATGAAAAATTTACTACTGCGTCTAGTGGCTTGAGTGATGCCTTCAGAATCCATGACTATCTTGTTAAAAACATATGCCAATATTCTTGTGTGGCGTTAGAAACGAAGAAACGCATCATAGCACAAAGGTTGCAGGACTGAAACTTCAGCTGACTTATCATTCTAGAAGTTAAACACTAGAAAGTATAATATATATTATAATAGCTCCAACTAAGTGAGATCAGCAACTCCACACGGTGATACATGTTCAAGAGTTCAAGACATTTGCCAAGCCTAGCACAAGTATACCCCTAATGTAATAATTCCAAAGGTTGAGAAAATAAGGAGAGCCGAACGAAAAGTATTACCCGATAGGTCTAACTGCAGCTTTAACGTGTAGTCATACTATGTTGCTCTCTTCCTTTGGGTAATTTCGAGGTTATTCCTAGATTTTGTTCAAATGTGATAAATGGTAGAGATTGATGTCTAATCGCGGACGCCTGAATATCGACGCAACAGAAACTAGAATTGAAACTAGCTGCTAATTAATGCCCGAAAGTAAGGATTCGCAATCTAATAATAGTGTTTCGGCTTAGGAGAAGGTTCTACTCCTTTGACAAAGCGTCGTTTGCTTATTATAGACTTTATTTGTACGACTGAGCTTAATCTGAAGTCAAGAAACTGATATAAGTCTGTGTTCACTAGAAAAACGTACTATGGTACGGGGCAATCATATTCTCAGAGCTATAATGAGTGCTACATCTTTAAAGAAGCGCTATTCGTTGTTCATGCGTATACCGCGAGAAAGACAGAACATGAAGTCATAGAACAAAAATGGTTTAAACAATAAATAAGCCAAAGTTTTACCAAAATAAATGCAGTATTAACACCATATAAGAAATAAAAAGAATATGAACCTGAGCACTTCTAAACTGCAATTCCGGGGGGATGTGGCGGTGTGAGGCTAGGGTCTGGTGGCGTTCGCTTAGCTGGTGCCAAGTGGTTTGTCATCGGTCATGTGTTGTCGTATGCCTCCATATCATAGCGCGAACATTCAAGAATCTTTTGCCGCATCTCTACTTCGGCACCATTCTTCACTCCTACAAAGCCGCCCGCCACGGTCGCGCAGCTTTCAGCTCAGATCCAGATTCTACACCCAAGGCGTTCATTGCGATTTTCTACAGTCCAGTTCACGTTCCGCTGCGCAATCTCCTCCGGCGGTCACTAACATCATGGCCAACTACCTCGCGTCCATCTTCGGCACCGAGCAGGACAAGGTCAACTGCAGCTTCTACTACAAGATCGGCGCGTGCCGGCACGGTGACCGGTGCTCGCGCAAGCACGTCAAGCCCTCGTACTCGCAGACGATCCTGCTGCCGAACCTGTACCAGAACCCGGAGCACGACCCTAAGAATCGCATGAACCCATCGCAGCGGCAGAACCACTTTGACGCCTTCTACGAGGACTTCTGGTGCGAGATGTGCAAGTATGGCGAGGTGGAGGAAGTTGTCGTGTGCGACAACAACAATGATCGTATGTGCTGCACCTTTTGCATTTTTCCCGTTTCTCTCTCCCACATGGTGGCACGAACGCTAACTACGCAAGACCTGATCGGCAACGTCTACGCGCGCTTCAAATACGAGGACAGTGCACAGAAGGCCTGCGACGACCTCAACTCGCGCTGGTACGCCGCGCGGCCTATATACTGCGAGCTGAGCCCCGTGACAGACTTCCGCGAGGCGTGCTGCCGGCTTAACTCGGGCGAGGGCTGCGTGCGCGGCGGCTTCTGCAACTTCATCCACCGCAAGGAGCCCTCGCCCGAGCTCGAGCGCGAGCTCGAGCTCGCGACAAAGAAGTGGCTCAAGATGCGCGGCAGGGACGAGCGCAGCGTCTCCAGGAGCCCGAGCCCGGAGCCGGTTCGACGCCGGTACTGATAGATGATGGGGCGACCGAAGAGGGTCTGGTGAAACTGGAGGTGGTGTGAGACTGTGTTTAGCAATAGATGGGAATGGCATAGACGCGTGGAAAGGTCGACGGTTTCTTTCAGGCACTGAGAGTCGTAAATTTGTAATGATGTTACTGTCATGGCTTGCATGGCGTTGAAGGCTGGAGAAAATGGGCCGGCTGATATCCTGGGGAACCTGGGTTTTCACTTCATTGTAGCATCAACAAGTGTTTTTCTCCTGTTGCAAACAAGCAGCATTCTGTGATACATTTTTTAGAGTGTTTCCGACAAGAGGAACTAGAAGTCTCCCACGACGTGGTTGAATAGCGTCGCCTCCCTTGCCTGGGCCCTAACAACGCTTAGCGCAGCCACAACAAGTACGAATACGAGGCCATTATGAACAACACTTCACGATCCTACGATACTTAAGAAAACAAGGGCTTTTTATTCCTATCTTCATTTCCCCTGTTGTTTTGCTTTCATCATTGGTATCATTCCACATGGGTTAACACAGAGCGCTCAAGCAAAGAGCACCCCAAAGCGCAGACCGGCTCCCGGGTAGAGCAAATCTTCCACTTTACTCGGCCAGAGCTATCCTACCCACTGGCAGCATACAATGCTGCATCTCCGCTGAAAAGGAAATTGTGATGAAAAAGAAAAGAAGCCATTCCCAGGCAGCGCGCCATGTTCAACTCCCAAGGTTACTCCAAGCCCGCGCGCCCCAACAACAGCCGATCCCGTCAGGGCTGAGCAAAAGAAGTCCGCCCGTTGCGCCTCTCATTGCGTCGAAGTCGGCGAGGCCGTCGGAGACGCAGTCGGGGACGCTGTCGGGCTGCCGCTACTAGCGGCATCGTCCGCGTCGTCGCCGCCGCCAATCCGGATGTCGTCGAGCAGGCCCTCGGCCTTGAGCCAGAGCACGACGACGACGATGCCGGCGACGACGGCGAAGAAGGACAGCCAGAAGATCCAGCAGATGCAGGTGCGACGCGAGCGCTTGGCCTGTTGGCGGGCGAGCCAGGAATCGCTGGCGAGCGAAGACAAAAAAAAGTAGTACGTTAGTTCTCGCCGAGGCGGATTGGAACGGGTGGATGAGATGGAGTCGCGAGGGGGAACATACGAATGCTTCAACGAAGGCCGGGTAGCGGATTGTTGCTGCTGTTTCTCCTCGTCGTCGAGATGCACGGCCATGGAGAAGCGGCGCCAGAAGGCTGGATCGCGGATGCCAGCCATGACGGACGGTAGCACGTGGAGGTTCAGATCGGATGGGACCGGGTCGCGCGAACGTAAACAGAGTTTGTGTTGACCAAAATTATCGCGACAACACGGGGCTAGCGAGCACCCGCTACCCGGTTACAGGAAGAAAGGAACGGAGAAGTTATCGATCGGCCAGGCGATGCTTTACGATGGTGGTGATGATGAGGCGCTGACGTCGTGGGATGTAAGCAGGCAGTATGCGGGGGATAGCTTGCCCTGCAGTCCTGACACCAGCTGCCGACGCTCAGAAATGAATAGGTAACGCGGCGACGATACCGCGAATGTGGAGGTGAGCAATGGTGAGGGCGAGTTTGTGAATGAGTGACGGGGCGTCCTTGCACACGAACGAGTGGAGCGTGCAAGACGCGATGGGCGCCGAAGAGAGTGTGAGTGGTGAGGGATGGAAAAGAAGAGGCAGACGGGCACGGCTCAGTCAAGGCCGAAAAATATCGACCCGCCCGGCGGCACGAAAGAGTGAAGTGGCTGATCCGATAAGGTGTTGCCGACACGGTGGCGTCCGCAACCTTTATGCTTGACGTTGAGGCATGCAGGACTCTGACAGTGTGGCGTCGAGAGTGCCAGCGGAGGAGCAAAGAAAAGAAAAGGAAAGGAAGATGAGAGAGCAGACCGGTCGGGGTACTAATATGAAGACGACGATGCGGCCTATACCCATGAAATTCCCGGGTGGTCTCCTGTTCTCCTCTCTCCCTTTCCCGGGAAACCCACCGGTGGGCAGCTAATTACCTGCTTGTACCCAGGACGGCAGAGCCCAAGAAGTCCAGGCCCGCGGACCGCCTACTCGATAGGGCTCTTGGTCCAATCTCAGATTTCATCTATTTCGAAAATGTCGAGCGGCGAGACCTAGCACCGCTGCATGCAGCCGGCTCTCCCTCGCTGCCCTACGACGATAGGCTTTTAGGAGCTCCGACGGCGGCATTGCGGCCAAGGCCGGCTGCTGGCCGTTCCTGATAATCAGGGGTAGCGGCCAATCAGGCGCCGCGTCCGGCGGGAACTAACAGGGCCGCATCCCGGGCGGCGGCCGCCAGCGCGCGCGCCCCCCCGAGCGCGCGCGCCCCCCGGGGCGCGTTTCCCCCCTTGCGCCTGGCCTCTCGAGGCGCGAAATTGGGAGGACTGAGGCGGGACGCGCGCGGTGCCGGCCGGTGATAGGCGCGCTGCCCCGCCGTGTCACCAGCCACCGGCCGTGTACTTTGTACCCATGTCCTGTGGGTTTCTCGGTTTTATGAGGTTGCGCGCCGACGAGAGCTGGTTCCTTGGCATGCTCTGATTGCGGACATCTTGTTACTCCTTCGAAGCGCAGACTACGCAAGGCCGAGCTGAAAGCGATTGTCGCTAGCCCGGTCGATCGCGCCGCTTCGTCTCTGGACGGGAGAACTCGACGACGATCTTGCTGACAGCGCATACTAGGTACATACGTACGGACGTCCCCGTCACCACAATGGCCGGACGCGATTTCCTGGCGTGCCGCCACACCGCATCCGGGGCCGGAGGGTTGCTCCGCCCTTTGTGTCAGCAACACATCATCTGCAAAACGTACCTACCTATACAGCGCCAGCTCAGCAGCCCGCTTTGCCTAGGCTGCTACATACCCACCTATTTACAACCCGTCATGAGCCTGTCTGCGCCGCCATCACGCCGAGTTTCGCGATGAAGCCGGAGCGGGAGCACGTCCCCTATTGGCTCGCTAACGTCCCCAAGCGGGATTGGCCCGCCGAGTGTCCGCCCCATCTGCGCGGGCTGTCGGACAAGGACAAGAAGACTCTGAGCACCCGGGATGCCGACTTTCGGCGTCTGAGTTGGGCCGAAGTCAAGGAAATTATCGGTACGTTTTCGTGCTCCCAGCGATGATCCCTCGCGGCGGAGTGCAGGCTTCTTCCCCGGATTTTTGTTTCAGCATCTTGCAGTTTCTTGGCGATCTCGTCGTTGGAGCGGAGCCAAGGCTAATACATACATCTCCGACAGGGGCCGGCCAACTTGGCAGGTTCGCGCGTCTGCCGTCCGACTTGCGCAGATACCGCCACCACATCTGGGAACAAACAAACCGGTTTGGCTCCATCTCGGCCTACATCGTCAAGGAAGTTCTGGCGTGGTCCGACTTGACGCCCAAAGCCGGTCCTTTCCAGCATCCTAGTACGAGTTGGTTCCTTCGCTTCGTCCGCGACGTCTCGCAGCAGTTGTGCTTCTGTTTGGCTAAACCTGACGTAGATGACATTCAAATCCTGCTCAACAACTGGCCGTACTACATTGACGCCAAGGTGGTGCACTTCGTCGTGTGGCACAAGTTCCGTCTCGACGAGGACTCCACGGGTCAGCTGACCTCGACGGCTCGGAAACAAGTGTTGGAGTTCATGGCGAGCACATTTTACCCCCGGATTCCGCCTGAAAATGTTTGTGCTCGCTTTTCTGCTGGCAGACACCTCGTCATATGTGCCGTCCGCTTTGCTGACTTCCGTGCAGGTCACGTGGTTCCGGAACACAGGTACGCTCAAGTCAGTCGACGCCGTCGAACACTTCCACGTCATGGTGTACGACGCCGATCCAGCTTTCGTCGAGGAGCTTCTTTCGTCGTGCACTTCCTAGAAGCGGTGCTTAAAATCGGGTGCGGCAACAGTGTTTACGAATCTTTTATGTGCACTAAATCCTGTACTAGTCCTGCACTAGTCCATGTAGACCAAAGTAGAAGAAACGGTTCAAATCCATAGACTAAATCCGGCTTCACTCATTCGTCCTTTCCATTGACTGTCTTCACTCTTTCTCCCAGGGGCTTATTCATGCTCGTGCAAAACAACTCCGGCCCATCCCAACCGGGCGAATATTTTCACTTTGAATCTATATCAGACTCCTGGTAAGATACCGCAGGTACTGACACCCTCCGTATCCTCGAAAACGTGGCACATCAGCACACGCAACATCCAATCACGCGGTGAAACGTCTTCGATGAACGATAAAAGGGCCGTCCAACGCAAGCGTGTTGGGCTACAAGATGTCCCGATGGGCAGATGTCATGGGATGTGGCGACACAGGCGTGGTGTGGCTGATTGGTTGAGCGGTGTCGTCAGCGGGCCCGGGCGGCGTCCATCACCCTGCAGCGACGAAGTGATTGAGCAGACGGGCGAAGCTGAACACGGCCGTCGCACGCACGTCGGGCGCGCGAGCACGTGGGGCGCTCGCGGGAAGGACAATGCGGCGACGACAATTGAGGTGGCCGCAATTGTTCTCATGCGCGACTCGAAGGCGTTGGGCAACGGCGCGGGTCGAGCGTGGGGCGAACCCCAGATCCCTTTGCGCGGGTTCCTGAGGGCGGTGAGGCCGCGCCCAATCAGGCCGGGCTGTGGCGCACGGTAAGCGGGCGCGTCAGTCCGTCCAGGGTAAGGCCTTGGCTGCTTTCGGGCCAACAAGGAGCGGCGACACGGGCTCGTTTCCTTGATCTACGGGCTCCGTCTTTTTCTTCCTCTCCTTCTTCTTCTTCTCCGCGCTCCTTTTCCCTCCTCGTCGCCGTTGCCCCTTCGCCTCCTCCGTTGCGCCGGCCTCCAGTGACCCGGCGGGCAAATGTTGCCCCAGGCACCGCGCTGCTGCTGCTCCCCCGGTCTCCGTGGTCACGCTTGAGAGCTGCGCCTCCCAGGTGCGCGCAGCTCACATCGTCAGCGACACCCGCGCCCCCCCCAAAAATAATAATCAAGACCCCCCACCTCCTTTTCGCCCTGGCCGGCCGTCACGCACACCCCGATACGTCCTACTGCCCGCGCACGGGGGCAGGTTGCGCGAGCAACAGTTGCCTGCTCGAGTTTCACCCGAGGCGCAAACCATCTCCCCAACTCCAAGTTTCGGAACCCGCCACGAGCTCGACGACCAGTTGCGAAAAAGATCACCCGATCGCAATTGAATTCCCACCAACCTAGACCTAGTGCTACTATCTGCATCCGATCCTAAGAAATAATTTATTTTTTTTTTATCTTCCGGCTACTTTCGCTGTGCGCGAGCCTGCGCGCGTCAACAGTAGGCACCGAGTACATTTCCAAGCACGAAGCACACAGCATTCCACAAAAACGACCACCGCCCACAATGATCGGCGCACAGTTCCTCCCGTCGCGGTTCCGGCCGGCGGCCGAGGACGGCGACGGCAACGGCAGCGGCAACGGCAGCGCGGCCCCCCGCAGCTGGTGCAACCGCCACATTACGCCGCTGCTGCAGTCGGTGTCGCGCCAGGCCTGCACGCACCCGGTCCAGACGATTCTCTTCGTCGCCCTGCTCGCCAGCACCACGTACCTCGGCCTGCTCGAGAGCAACCTGTTCGAGTCGGGTGCCGACGACGCCTCCGCCGCCTCCGTCCCGCTGGGCGCCGCCGACTTCGCCGCCTTGCTCGCCGGCAGCAAGTCCCTAAGGGCGGGCCCCGAGACGGGCTGGAAGTGGCAGATCGAGGAGGACGCGAGTGCCCCGGCGACGATGGCGACAGCGGCGTCGGGCCCCGCGGCCGCCGGCGGCGGCGGCAGCGGCGGCGGCGACGACGACGATGACGACGCCTCCCAGAGCCACCTCGCGCTGCTGACGCTCGTCTTCCCGGACACGGCGTCGGCGGGTTCGGCGCGGACGGCGCCGCTCCCGCACGGCGTGCCGCTGCCGCGAAACTCGTCGGCCGAGCTGCTACCCTGCTCGACGAACCCAATCTCCCAGATGGCGCACGATACCACGCTAGCGTTTTCGATACCGTTTGCGGAGGCGCCGGAGCTGCTGGCCGCGCTACACGAGATTCCGCTGCCGCCTGAGGCGGCCGAAGCAAGGGTCACGGACGAGGACGATGATGAGGGGAGGGCGCCATATGAGGAGAAAAAGTGGATTATGAAGGCGGTGAAAGGGCCGGGGTCGGGTGGGTTGAAGAAGTGGGCGGTTAATGCTTGGACAGCTTTTGTGGATTTGTTGAAGGTACGTCGGCGAGAACTTGGAAACTTGTGGGTCAACATTGGGGCTGACATCACGTCGATAGAACGCAGAAACCTTGGACATAATCATAATGACACTTGGATACCTATCCATGCACCTAACGTTCCTTTCTCTGTTCCTTTCGATGCGCCGGTTGGGCTCGAACTTCTGGCTGGCGGCCACGGTTCTATTCGAGTCCGTGTTTGCGTTCCTCTTCGGCCTGACAGTCACGACGAAGCTTGGAGTTCCGCTTAACATGGTTCTCCTCTCCGAGGGTCTGCCATTTTTGGTCGTCACCATTGGCTTCGAGAAGCCAATTGTCCTTACCAAGGCCGTGCTCTCCGCCAACCTGGACATGAGGCGGACGACGAATCAGCAGAACGGCGAGAGCAGCGAAAAAGGGAGCAAGAAGTCCCATACTCCCTTGCCTATCCAGCACGCAATCCAAGTTGCAATGAAGGAGCGAGGTTACGAGATCGTCCGGGACTACGCCATTGAGATTCTCATTCTCATCGCGGGCGCGTCCTCGGGTGTCCAAGGTGGCCTCAAGCAGTTCTGCTTCTTGGCCGCGTGGATTTTGTTTTTTGATTGCGTTTTGCTCTTCACTTTCTACACCGCAATCCTAACCATCAAGCTAGAGATTAATCGAATTAAGCGGCACGTTGCTCTGCGGAAAGCTCTCGAGGATGATGGCGTTAGCAGGGTTGTAGCCGAGAACGTAGCTGCTAGCAACGACTGGCCGAAGCTTGACCCTTCGGGAGGCTCCGACAGCGGCAACGAAGGACAGTCTGTAGAATACGGAGTCTTCGGCCAGAAGATCAGGGATTCCAGCGTGCCAAAGTTCAAGGTCCTGATGGTCACCGGTTTTATCGTTATCAACGTGCTTAACCTTTGCACGCTGCCATTTAGGGGATCGAGGAGCAGCACCGCTCCTGCCATGTCCGGCCTCTCGAGCGTCGTCACGCAGCCGCCTATGGACCCATTCAAAGTCGCCGGCAACGGCCTCGACGAGGTCCTTAAGAGCGCACAAAATCAACAGCAGTCAACCTTGGTGACGGTCTTGACTCCGATCAAGTACGAGCTCGAGTATCCGTCCGTTCACTATGCCGAACCGCGGGGCTCTTCCAAGTCCGCGTTTGAAACCGAGTACGGCGATCCTCTGCTGGATGGCATGGGCGGCCGTGTCGTGGACAGCATTCTAAAGAGCTTGGAAGATCCGGTGCTGAGCAAGTGGATAGTTGTTGCCCTCGCGATGAGTGTGGCGCTCAACGGATACTTGTTCAATGCGGCTCGCTGGTCGATTAAGGAGCACCATCCTCATATGCAGCCCCCGACCGAGAGCGAGGTGCTAGAAGGAGAACCTCCATCAAAAAATGATATTCCCAGAGAGGCCGAGCCGCCTAAGAATGGCACTATTGCCCCGAAAATCCCATCCATCGTACGACACGAGAGCGATGATTCGGACGAGGGACTAGTCATGAAAAGCCCGACGAGCCCTGTGGACAAGAAGTCGAAGCGTTCTCCGGCGGAATGCGAGGCTATTATCAAGGCTAAAAGGGCGCCTCTACTTAATGACGAGGAATTGATTGAGATGTGTTTGCGAGGGAAGATTCCCGGATATGCTCTTGAAAAGACTCTAGAGGACAAGACGCGCGCGGTTAAGATCCGACGGGCTGTGGTGGCGCGCACTCATGCTACCCGCGAGACGTCCAGCCTGCTTGAAAAGTCAATGCTGCCATACGAGCACTTCGACTACGATCGCGTCTACGGCGCCTGCTGCGAGAATGTGGTCGGCTACATGCCGCTCCCGCTCGGCGTCGCCGGACCTCTCATGATCGACGGCCAGAATTACTTTCTTCCTATGGCCACGACAGAAGGCGTCCTCGTCGCGAGCACGAGCCGCGGCTGCAAGGCCATCAACGCGGGTGGCGGGGCCGTGACGGTGGTGACGGGCGACGGCATGACGCGCGGGCCGTGCGTGGGTTTCGAGACGCTGGCTCGCGCGGGCGCGGCAAAGCTGTGGCTAGACTCGGACGAAGGGCAGCGTACCATGCGCGACGCATTCAACTCGACGTCGCGGTTCGCGCGGCTGCAGAGCATGAAGACGTCCATGGCGGGCACGTACTTGTACGTCCGATTCAAGACCACGACGGGCGACGCAATGGGCATGAACATGATTTCGAAGGGCGTCGAGCACGCGCTCAACGTCATGGCCACCGAGGCGGGCTTCGAGGACATGGCGATCATTTCGGTATCGGGCAACTTTTGCACGGACAAGAAACCCGCTGCTATCAACTGGATCGACGGGCGCGGCAAGAGCGTGGTGGCCGAGGCGACGATCCCCGCCGATGTGGTGCGCAACGTGCTCAAGAGCAACGTGGACGCGCTGGTCGAGCTGAACACGAGCAAGAACCTCATTGGCAGCGCCATGGCGGGCAGCATAGGTGGTTTCAACGCGCACGCGGCGAACATGGTGACGGCGATTTTCCTGGCGACGGGGCAGGATCCGGCGCAGAACGTAGAGAGTAGCAATTGCATCACGGTGATGAAGAAGTGAGTTTCTGTTCCTTTTGTGCCCCTACCAAGAAAAATCCCCTCCGGTACCTAACAGTCGCCTTCCCCCACAGCCTCAACGGCAACCTCCAAATCTCGGTCAGCATGCCCTCGATCGAGGTCGGCACCATCGGTGGCGGCACCATCCTCGAGCCCCAGGGCGCCATGCTCGACATGCTCGGAGTGCGCGGCGCCCACCCAACCGATCCCGGCGACAACGCCCGCCAGCTCGCCCGCATCGTCGCCGCTGCCGTCCTCGCCGGTGAGCTCTCCCTCTGCGCGGCCCACGCCGCAGGACACCTCGTCAAGGCACACATGAGCCACAATAGGAGCGCGGTGCCGAGCCGCGCGGCGACGCCGGCACCGCAGCCCGTGCCGCTGCCACTGCCGACGCCGACGTCGTTGGCTATGACGGATATGCGTGAGAGGCAGACGGCTGCGGCGGCGAGGGCGCAGTTTGGTGGGAGGAGGTGATGTAGGCAGGTAGGTAGTGTCGTTCCGTGCGTGGCGTGGGCTTTGATATATCCCTTGCGTTCACCTTGCATAGATTGGAGTTTGGGAGGGGGCGGAGTTTTGCAACTCCCTTTGACCTTGTCGGTTCTTCACTGGCGATTCTGCCGAGAGCGGAATTGCGTGCTGTGTGGGTGGGGTGTTGCTCGTCCGCGATAGATGGACAGTTAAGGGATAGAGCTGTTACTGATGGCCGCGTGTAGTCAGCGCGACGTGGGAAGGCCGGTGCGTCGTGGCTTGTGGTATGTACATATTCTTCGGGTTCGGACCCTGCTAGGAGGGACGGAGGCCACGTATATAGTATCTTTATTATTAATGTTTCCTAATTGCACCTGCACTGAAATGGTCCACCTTGCGAGGCGTTGCGCCGAGTCCGTAGTTAACGGTACATTAATAGCCTTGAACGAACGAGCTCTATGGTGTTTATGAAGAACGCTGTACTGTTCATGGTGATATGGCAGGCGCTAATCCAGTTGTGGGACAATGTTATGAGTGCCTTTGGAATTGATCAACTAAGGAGGAAGACTGATGGATTATGGGATTGCGGGATTACAAGATTGAGCTGTTTCTGAAGTGGACTATGATGCATTGATTAGACGATACCTTCGATGGGCGACCCCACTTGGGATGCTTGGTACTCAGCTGAGGATGAGGGACGAGGCTTGGCATGGTGACTTACCTCTGCATCCCAGTGGCCGCTTATTGTGGGATTGTGGGATTACGTCCCTAGGGCCTGACAGCTCCATACCCACGACTTGCAAGTCTTTTGTTGCGAAGCAGAAGATAATTCAGGGTTCTTTCTATTTGTACGCTCTGATCGTGCTGTTGTTCGTACTGGCCCTAGCTGGCCGAGTTATGTTGTTGGACAGCTCAACAATTGCGCCGCGCGGATGGGCTTGCTGGCTGGTACATCACGTCGAATGGGTGCAATGCGGCCTCCGGAGCATTACATATACTAGTCCATCTCTCCCTTCAAAGATGGCCTTTCTTCAGCTCTTCAGCATGCCGATAAAGCGTTTGTGTACTCACATTTTACTCTCAACCCATTTCAAGTACCTACCTCTTTCAATTGCCTTGCACCCCTTGCGCAACATATTTGAGTCGACTCTGGGTTCTAGCAGGCTCGTTTCCCTTACATTATTTCCATCCCGGTGCACTGAAGAAACTCTCGCGATGCCATCACCGATGTCCTCGAGTTTTCAAAATATAAACACGTAGCGCCCCTGTCCAAAACATGTGTCGCATCTCCAGAACAACCACACGCTTCACCAATTGTCCGGAGTGTTGTACTCGGATTGACGACGCGCTCATCAGGACAGACTGCTCGAAGTTCGATAAAGACTGGGAACCCTTGCGATAGCTCCTAGGTGGTGCGTTTTGGCCAGTCAAAAAACCGGGGTCAATGTAGCAATCATAAGGACAACGGCTAAAGTGACTGCAACACATGCTAGTGGTCCGGCGTCGGATCGTTATAATCCTGTAGCCAAGGGGGAGGGTTTATAGGTGGAGTTATGCAATGATCCACTATGGCGACACTAGAGGATAGATAAGTGGGCATCAATTGTAGATGTGTGTGCTAAAGTGCAAACCAGATCTACACCCGTTATCCCATTTAAATAATTGACAACTTGTTCTGCTGTATCGAGAGTCCCATCCCAGCAGTCCCGAATCGCTGCTCCGCAGACCAGATGGGACGCTTTGGGAAATCCTGCTCCCTTCAACAGCTTCTCCAAATCCTGCTCTGGTAGGTCAGCATAGGGCTCCTTGCGGACCATGATAAAATACATGACCGAGCCGAGCGCAAAGACATTGTCAGTCTTTTTCGTCATTTGGTGCCAGTTCCAGCCAAGGCGGCTGGAATTTCGGCCCGGCTGCAATAGTAGGGATTGAGCAGGCAGCTGAACTGCCAGAGAAGTCCGCGATGTGAAGATCGAGGGCCGCGTTGAGTATGAAGTTACGCGGCGTCACGGCGCGGTGAATGACGTCTGCAGCGTGAAGCACCCTCAGCACTGCAGCTGCCTGCAGGGTCCAACGTCGTCGGATTTCAGTGGGGATCTGTGCTGTCTCCTTCGCGTACATCGCTAGGTCCCCTTCCTCGGGGTGCTCTAGAGGCAAGGAGCAGGAATCAGGGTCCCAGTCGATACGTCTAGGAACATATGGGCAGTCCCCAATTCGTCGGCAGATCTTAGCTTCTATCCTCATGTCCCTGCAATGATCCTCCTCTTCCTTAGGGAAGTATGGGTTCGACTTTGGATACTTGACGATGTGTCCCGACGGCAGCTGCTCAACGTGCGCTGTTGCCCCGCGGCTGACTTGCTTCCCTTTCGTGGTACAGTAGATCGTGCCATACGGTAAATTTTCTAGAATCTGGAAAACGGAATCAGGCCATGGAGAATGTTCCCTTCGTTGCCAGGACCCGCGGATAGGCCGGTACGTGATGTAACGGGGAGGCACTAGAGTCTTCTGATAGAACTCAATCAGTATGTGTCAATAATTTGGAAGCTGTCTCATACAGTGTATTTTCTGCTTTAGTCTCAAGTGATAACATTAGTTGTCTGCCTAGGAGACTCAAGACAAGATTCTATAAGCCTGCGCATCGTGAAACGATG
This sequence comes from Lineolata rhizophorae, assembly GCA_010093515.1. NCBI lineage: Eukaryota > Fungi > Ascomycota > Dothideomycetes > Lineolatales > Lineolataceae > Lineolata > Lineolata rhizophorae. Next base: position 1,076,574 of record MU001678.1, on the reverse strand, counting down.
AACTGCCATACTGCGGCTATAATTGGCACACGAGCAAGACGCTCAACGGTGAACATTGATTAGATTGATGTTAAAGAAGCGCAAGAAGCACCGAGTCCTCTCTCTAGTGTGATTTTCATTAATGGCTTCCTTCGAAGCCAATACGTCATACTGAGGGCGCCTTTTAACAAGAGTGATTCCGACAGTTAAGTTCATTCAGCGGAAAGAAGAGAGGCGTTTCATACCGTCTTGGGTCAGATGACAGTTGGAACCTCGCAACCTCTTGGTCTGGAGCATCTAGAGTCTCGCACTTTTCCTCTCACACTGTGTACTCTAGCAGGACAACACTGATGCCTGTAGTTTCCGAAAAGTACTTGGGAAAGAACTTAGTCTATTCTTTATCAACAAGGCTGTCTCAAGGCTAGCCAACAATTTCCCAATCGCACCTTTACTCTTAGCAAGCCGCATTACGAAGCTGGAAAATCATTCCTCCAAGGGTCAGAAATACCAGGCAAAACCAAGACACCAAGACGCCACCCATGCAGGAAGTTTCGACTACGAGAGGAGGCAGAGCGCCCGCTCCCAATCTTGACTAAATGAAAACAGACAGGCCACCCATAAATTTGATCTTCGACCCCCCCCCCCCCCCCCTTTCAGCTAAATGTATAAACCACCTTCTCGCCGCCTACCACGTCACGCCGCCCCGTAGTTACCCACGTGCCCGTTCCCCGCCAGACCATTCTGCCGCGCCTCCCCTCGCGGCCCCTCCTGCTCTCCCTCACCCTCATCCTCCACGATGGCGCTCTCCCCGTTCGCGCCGGGCATCAGCGTCTCGCGCGCGCCCTCGGCCTCCTCCTCGAGCTGCTCGCGGTGCATGGAGCAGCTCTTGCGCCAGACGTAGCCGACGAGGGCGCAGCCGACGGCGGCGGCGACGAAGAGCAGGATCAGGTTGACGGGCATGGGGTCGTTGTCGAACACTTTATGGGTGAGGGCGTCGAGCCCGGCCTGTGAGAAGTTGAAAAGCCCGGCCAGGCAGATGATTAGGCCGTAGACCTTGCCAAAGGTGGCGAAGCCGAAGACTTTGGCGGCGTAGTCGCTGTTTGCGAGGTTGTACGTGTTAGTGCTGTCGGTCTAACGTGTTTGAAGTGAAATGACAGTTAAAACTTACGAGACCGTGGTGTAGTAGAAGGGGCGGTAAACGACAAAGATGCAAATGTTCGCGTACGCGGCCCACATGTGGGGAATGACACCCAAGATGCCAATGACCGTGGCCAGCGTGACCAACAAACCCAACACAAAGGGTGTACTGAAGTTGTCGAGAACGAGGCCGATGAAAGGTACCGCGATGACGCCTCCAAGCGGCAATGCCACGTCAAAGAAGTTGTTGACGTTGACGGCCTTGTCATAGTCGCCTAGCATGTATTCGTACTGAGGCCGAATCGTCGCGACGAAGTAGTTGATGCGCGTCATTTGGATTACGGTGAAGAGCGTGATGAGCACGAACCAGGGGCTTGCGATCTGTTGCAGCGCCGTTCTGCCATGAAGAGCGCCCCACACGCCTGACGTGTGCTTCTTTTCCTCCTCCTTTTTGGTCTGGGCCTGTGCATCCTTGCTTCCTAGCAGCGACGTGATCTCCGAGATGACGGACTCGCGTCGGATACGGCGCTGATCGCGTACCTCTTGGATGCGCGCCGGGTCGCCCAACTGATCATCCGAAGCATGATCATCGAGCGTGTCGTCTTCAGCCTCTGTTACGAGCTCGCCAACCGTCTTGTACGAGTGTGAGGGCATAAGAAAGACCTGGACGAGGAAAATGAAGATAGGAACGACCAGGTAGACAAGAAAGAACTTCTTGGGCCAAAAGCTGCCGCCTGAAGCCTGGTAAATGAGGCGATAGACCAAAAAGACGGCGGAAGATGTGTCGAAGGCACCCGTCAAGAGCGCAAGGATCAATCCAGAGTACCTGGGGAAAGTATTGGAAAGTTGGAAGGAGGAGATGAAGACGAAGGGACCGCCAAGAGCGAGGAACAGGTACCCCGGGATGTACCCATCAAACGGCGCGTTGAACGCGAACGCGAAGAAAAGGCAGCCCGCGGCCAAGAAGACAGTTCCGATGATGCCGCTCACTCGCGGGCCATACCTATCCAGAATAGTGCCGACAGGGAGCGCACAAACATTGGTCGAGACGGCGGCAACGGTGAACATGAAATTTAAGCTGCCAGTAATGTTAATACGACCAATTCTCGCGCTGGAAATCGAGGGGAGAGGGGATTACCGAATCTCCTGCTCATAGCAAACCCGCACGCCTCTCTCCAGCTCCTTCTCCGTGCAAGTCCAACGATACACCTCCTCGCGAATCAACACGGGCTTGAGCGCCGCATATCCGAAGACGATCCCGGCCGCTAATAGGCAGTATACGACGGCTACGCCTACCTGTACTACACACACGTCAACGCGCTCCGTTAGCAATTGGCTCCGCGCAATTGCGCCAATGGGAGAGGACGGGTCGGACTTACATATCCGCTTGGCGGGTGAAACCTCGAATGCGCCGACGGGCTCTTCGTGGGCGGCCGGTGGCACCCACGTGCCCACGGGGTTGAAGCTAAGCTTGCGGCGCTGGCCGCCGGTGGGCGACAGGTCGCGCCAGCGGTCGTACTCCTCCATTGACGAGACGCGCTCAGCTAAGGACATGGCAAAGGAGGGAGGCGGAGACTGCGAAAGCCGGCCTTAAAGGTTCAGATAAACAGAGCGCAAGGTTGGCCGCGGCGGCGGGATCGGGCAGACCGGGGTGGCTGTTTGCGTGCTCAGAGCCGAAGGGGGCAAATCCTTGGTGGGCCGGGGTGCGAAGCGGACCCCTCTTTGGTCGGCCGGTGACGCAGTGCGACGTATCTAGGCCGGCGGCCGACACCGACGCCCGGGGGGTTTCTCTAGGAGGTTTCTCTAGCGATGGATGGCTCCGACGGACCCGACAACAAGGCGACGATGCAGCGACAGACGGGCCCGACTGGCTGCTCGGCGCAGGCAAAAAGACGATCGATGAGCGGCAGATGCGTTGGAAAACGACGTCGACGGGGAGGGGGGAAAGACGGCGGAGACGAACTGCTGCGCGAAGGCAGGGTAACGACGTGCTCTCCTACTGGCGCACTCGGCCGTTGATAAAGTTCGTTCGCATGCAGGGAGCTGTAGCTTTCTTTTTTTTTTTTCGGACGATACCTATCTGGCCCAGCTCTCGTGCCGGCGGCGACAAGCAGGTTCCTGATCGCGATAACGGGCTGCCGAGCTCCCAGCCGCCAGTGGCCGGCTGCTTGACGGAGGGCTGTCGACCTCGCAGCCAATCACGGCGCGCATTTGGGGCGTCGGCGAATGGCGAATTGCGAGGCGTCAGCGTCTTCGGCTGCCGGCGGCCAGTGCGCGCATGCAGCTTTGGATCTGAGCAATCCCTGCCCCCCCGCAAGCAAAATTTGATCGAACCTCTGACTGACGCGCCGAGTCTCTAGCTCAGCAGAAAGGACAGGAGCCGGACTGTTAGAGCTTTCAATGCCGACTTAGGAGCGGGGCACGAGTGGATGGACGGAGGCCCAAAAGAAAAAATTTTCATGTTATTATGTGGGCAGGACATTAGCTGACAAAGGGGGAGAGAGAGACGGAAGCGGACGGCCCCGGAGCGACGCCAACCGTGGAACTGAAAATGAAAGTGCAAAAAGACCGACGCGCGCCAAAACACCTCCTCCGCAATGCTACTAACAAAACTTTTTTTTGTGCTGATTTTCTTCTGATGGATCCTTGCTCCGTCCGCGCCAGTACCGTTTTGCAATCTCGATGTATCTCCCATTACTGCTCGATTACTGCTCTAGGATCCCTTATCACCGGCTCACGAGACCACTTGGCGGTTTACTCGACTTCCTTCGGGGCGGCATTGGCCTTCTTGTTCTTCATCCAAAGGGTCGGCAGGAGCACGACCGAGGTGGTGAAGAGGATGCTGATCGATTGTTAGCTGAGGGGTGATTTGCGAATCGGACAGTCGACTTACCAGAGAGCGATGCTGAGGCCCCACATGGCCTTTGTCTCGAAGCAGTTCGCCTTGGTAGCACCGGCCCAGTTGCTGAGGTTGAGATTCGAGCCCATCGTGTTCCAGTTCTCCTGGACCGATTCCACGAAGGCGTAAGTCGACGTCGTGGTCGTGGACGCTGAGGAGTCGCCGATGGCATAGCAGTTGAGGAACGAAAGCGGCTTGCCAACCGTGACGGCAATGACGATGAAGGCAATGAGCAGAAGGCCGTCGACGCCAGCCATGACCAAGAGGCCCAGGTTTGCCTCCGCCCAGTAGAAGGCAATGCTGACCAGCGAGTAGAGCGTCGCGATGCAGGTCTGGTGATGATTAGTACCGGGCACGCCCCCGATAGGTGAAGAAGGGTCAATGCTTACCACGCTGAGGGTGCCCACGAACTCCTTGGGCGGTTCGATGGCGCTGGTTACGATCTGATTGACAAAGTTGGCCGTCATGCCGACAATGGCGATCATCGAGACCACCTGCATAACGCGGACGAGGAGGAAGGTAGCGCTGAGGGGAGCAGCTCCGTAGCTTGGGATCGGCATTGTGACTGAGTCTGAACTGTTCAAAAAATGAAGGCGATTCGAATCGAGGAATGAGAGTCGTTGGCTCAACCAAAGAACGAACACTTGGTTTGTCTGCCGGCAGAAGAGAAGGATGGGCTAGACTCAGACACTGTCTGGAAAGAGAGAAAGATCCCAAATAATAAATTAAAGAACAAAGAAAAAGGAAAGGAAAAGACTCAAAGAAACTCGTCAAGAGAGGCTATTGTTTGCTTGCTGCGGTTGGAATTGATGCTAATGAAAGCGGACTGTGTTGGATGGAGACACGTCCTTAAGTACTGAATGTTCAGTTGCTCTAGGTTGATCTGAGCTTTAACTTCACTACCACGCTTGCTATAATTGCTACTACGCTTACTAGTGAGGCGGTTTCATGCCAACAGGCCCAGGTGCGACGAACGCCAATAGACGCAAAGCTGGCATCTTCGCTCGCCGATTCAAACGGGTCAGACTTGTTTGGACCGCATCGACCAGGCTGAGCTGGGCGGCTAGGGTGGAGCTGCCGCAAGGACCAATCAAGGCCAGCGGCTACGGCTCGAGCGAATGAGATCGCGCAACAACACCAGTGCGGCTCTCAACCAAACAGCCACGACTGCACCACAAAGGCGCTGTTTGGGGTCTGCTTGGTGCTGGTCCCAGATGTGGCGCGTTTCGCAATGTTTCCGATCGCCCTACCGTCCCGTTGGAGCCGCGCGGAAGCTATCCATAGATGGAAGCAGAGCTCGACGGGCGCGCTGTATTGGTACGTACCCCCACAGCGGCGGCACGACGGTCATTCGAAGGTGGGTCGGTCGTCATGCTGATCTTGCGGTTGCCCAGTTAATGGTGAGGCCGGAAGTTCTGGATCTGCTATGTTTGAAGGCGGGCCGACCTCCTGATGATGGCGTGGCCCGGCGGCTCTGTTAGGACCACTCAGAAGCACGATTCACTTCTCCGTCTGAAGAAGGCGAACCTGCGATCCTAAGATTCGGTCCCCAACGAACTCCGGGTAAATTTGATTCCAGGATCGTGGTTTTCTAGATGCACCGTGCGATCAATGCTCGATCTCTGCCTGGAGGGCTCGCGTCAAGCTGTCCTGTCGGCGCTCAGTATTACCACGTGACTCGGGTGGACTTTCCGCTCATCTATTCCTCTCGTTTCCCTTTGTCGCACTGGATTCCACGACCAGCTTGGCCCAGCTCCAGCTCTACACTCACCCTTGTGCTCTTCTCTCCGAACTTGAAAGGATCTTGTTCGTACACCCATCATGCCTGCAACTAAGAGGTCCACGCGGACAAACTCGCTTATCGATCGACCTCGGCCAGCGTCGGCGTGGACGAGGGGAGCTCCACCGGCTTTTCCATCCCACTTATGCCCGGGTAGACGCCAGAGTTTCTCTTTCAGTTCTTTTATCTCCTATTCTACGCTCAATTGCCGCTAGGCAGTGCTTTACGCGCACTCAATAGCCATGTTGTACCCATTCGACTATTTCCAGCACCGCGCGGACTGGTAAGTGGTGGTGGCTAGTACTAGAACGTTTATCAGTGTACACCTTTGCTCACTACAGCGTCCCACAGCAAGCGCAAGCAGAGCGAGCGCGCGTCCAAAATCGCGACTTTACCACGTCCCTACCTCCTCCCTCTTTCACCTGCCGAACGAACCATTCTCGGCAAGCCCATTGCCGAGCTTGTCCAGGATGTGCACAAGCAGGTTACCAGCCCTTTGGATGTGCTGCGCACATACGGCAAGGTGGCTATCAAGGCCCAGAAGGAAACCAATTGCTTGACGGAGATCATGTTCCCGGAAGCGGAGGACTGGATCAACGACGGAGGCATAAACTTGAAGGGACCGTTGGCTGGCATTCCGGTGTCGTTGAAGGACTCCATTGGCGTGGCTGGCTTCGATGCGAGCGTTGGTTACTCGTGTCATACGGGAAAGCCGTGGAAGGAAGACGGCACTTTAGTCAAGATTCTGAAAGATGCCGGTAGGTAATACCTGCATTGAACGTTGCAGACAACTAGCTAACTCGCATTTGTAGGGGCGGTCCCGTTCGTCAAGACAGCGCTTCCCATTACGCTCCTATCCTTCGAATCAACCAACGACGTCTGGGGTCGCTGCAACAACCCGCACAACCACAAGTACTCCCCCGGAGGCTCTACTGGCGGCGAAGGCGCCCTCCTCGCCTTCGGCGGCAGCCGCATCGGCATCGGGTCCGACGTCGCCGGCTCCGTCCGAGCGCCGGCGCACTTTTCTGGCTGCTACTCGCTGCGCTGCTCGACGGGCCGGTGGCCTAAGATGGGCATGACGACGAGCATGCCGGGCCAAGAGGGGATCCCGTCCGTCTTCAGCCCGATGGCGCGCACCCTAGACGACCTGGCCTACTTCACGCGCAGCTTCATCGGGATGCAACCCTGGCGGTACGACCACAGTGTGCACCCGCTCGAGTGGCGCGCCTCCGTCGAGGCCGAGTTCCGCGACCCGGCCAGGAAGCTGCGCGTCGCGGTGCTGCGCTCCGACGGGGTCGTGGACCCGGCGCCCGCGTGCGCGCGCGCGCTGCAGAGCGCCGTCGCCGCGCTGGCGGCGCAGGGCCACGACGTCTTCGACGTGGCGCCGCCGGCCGACGCGCCGCCCTACGATGCCCTGGTGCTGGCCGCGCAGCTGCTCAACGCCGACGGGTGCCGCACGTTCCGGTCCTTCTTCCGCGCCGGCGAGCGCGACGACCCGGGCGCCGCCCAGATGGGCTTCTACATGCGGCTGCCGAGGCCCGTCAAGTACCTGTACTACCTGTGGGTCAAGTACGTGCGGCGCGACCCTCTCTGGGCGGGTCTGCTAGCGGGCTGGCACGAGAAGAGCGCCTTCGAGAACTGGCAGTTGGTGGCGAAGCGCGAGGCGTTTAAGGCGAAGTGGCATGCGTGGTGGGAGGGCGAGGTCAAGGCCGATGTGCTGCTCACGCCGCCGAATGCGACGCCGGCGGTCCCGCATGGTGGGATGAAGCAGGCGGTTAGCAGCTGCGGCTATACGTTTCTATTTAATTTGGTGAGTTTATTCCTGTCGTATAAATGGCTGGCGCGAACTGGCCTAACTATTATTAAGCTTGACTATACGTGTGGAATCCTTCCGGTCACTCATGTAGATCGGGTGTTGGATCAACTGCCGGCTGGATTCGATATAAAGAAGTTGAACGGTGTCGCGCAAGGCGCTTATGTCCACTATGATCCGATTAAGATGGAGGGTCTGCCGGTCGCCGTGCAGGTTGTCGGACAGCGACTCACCGAGGAGAAGGTGCTGGCTATTATGGAGCGCATTGAGGATGCATTAGAAAAGGAAGGTGGTAAGTATAAGCTGCTGGAAGTAGATTGAAGACGAAGATAGGTTTTAACTAGCCGTTTGTGATTGCACTGGAGCACTAGAACCATTTGTAGAACGGCGCACCTAATTAATCACGTATTTATTATTTTATAAGGAGCGAAGCTTCAGTCTACATTGTCCAGTTGAAACAACTAACCGCCGTGACACCTCGCCGACACATCTTCCGTACGCCTTTCATCTTCGTGGCTGAAACACTTAACCGTCATCCGAACTCCGCCCTAACTCTGATTTGCTGTCCTCTGGCCGCATTTATGAGGGCATGGCGTCGAAGGTCGTGGCGACCTCCTTCTCCCAGGAGTGGCGGTCCTTGCCGTAGATCTCGGCCGAGGGCTGGAAGGTCTCGCGGGGGCCGTCGAGGAGCCCCGTACGGAGAATGATCTTGCCTTCGAGGATCTCCTGCTGGTGATAGGGCGAAGTGGTGCAATTGGAGCAGTAGTAGCAGTTGACGGCCTTGCCGCTGTCGCCGTAGTAAGTGTACTTCTTGACCTTGTCCTCGCCCTTGGTGACCTTGAAGGCGTCGAGGGGCACGATCTGGTTGAGAGTGTAGGTGCCGCCGCTCAGCGTTTGGCACGTGTTGCAGTGGCTGGAATCCAGAGCACTTGTGTTTAGTGAAATATCCTACTTGCGATAGGAGTCTGTTTGGGAGCAAACGCACCAGAGGATGTGATTGGCCTGGTCAGGCTGGACTAGGACATCCCACTCGAGCTCGCCGCAGTGGCACTTGCCGTGGTATGTAGTCATCGTGGTTGTTGTGGCGGAGGTTGAACGTGCAAGGCTTTCAGAAGACGGAGGACTCAATTGATTGCACTGGATGTGGGGTTGAAAAGAAGCAGGTTCCGAGAGTCTGTTGGAGCCTTTATATATCCGCCTGCGATCCACGGATGCGCCCACTGAGCTGATGCTCGACAGTTAGAGTTCCGCTTATGACGCATTGCCCCGCGCGACGCGCAGCGGCGGGGTGTCGCCTTAGCATGCGATGCGAGTTGTCTGTCCGGTCAGGATGGACAAACTGGCTGCCCGGCCACCCGCAGATATGCGGGATTAGTGGACCTGGATCATGCGGCGCTGAATTTGAATTGAGCCCGTCCAGGTCTCAGGGCTGCTCTACGGTTGCCATTTGGCCATGGCGTTGTAAGCATCTCCGGAAGAAAGAGCTGTAGGAGTTCCTCTGTTGCGTTTTCCTACGCGAAATGCTTCCAAATACTTAGATAGGCAGATGTTCGGAGGAGTGAGACGAGCGTGTCAAGGGCACCCTTTTCGCCCCACCATGCACCTTGTCTGTCGCAGCCTCACAGGATGCGGCCGGATGCGGCACGGGCGACGAGTGTGTGATTTGATTTTCCAGACACCGACTTCCATTGGCTATGCGTTGCATCCTTCCCCTCTTTTCTGCAGCCTCTGCCCATCATTTTCTGCTATGATGCGATGGGCATTTGACAAAAGCTACGTTTCTTATAGAATTCATTATCTGTGTTCCGGTTGAGTCATAATTCACGTACGCGGCCAATTAGGACGGAAGTTTACGCCAGCGAATTCGGAAGCGGATTAGTACTGGAGGTTTTAGGTTCGTCGGCGAAGGAATTCCAAATCCTTCTCGCGCGTCCCGCGGAGTGCCCCGCGTTTGGCGGGGTTGATGGCCAGAACATCTCAGGGTTTCCGCCGGACCGTCCGCAACACTGAGCCTTAGTCATTCCGCACGTGGATCCCTACATCTAGTAGGTAAGCTCGTAAACAACAGCAAAAGCATAGGTGACGAGGAAGGTAGGTCATTTCTTATGATAAAGACAGACCAAAGTCCGATAGTAGGCTCGAACAAGTGATTCTGAAGCCCTTTCACTCTTCCTTCCGGGCTTCGGTGCGCCTGGTAGTCTACGAAACGCTTTCTAAAGACTATGGCACGGAGTACAGCCTTGAAACGGTCTTCTCCATATGTGATGGGAGCTTGCAACTTCTTCTTGGATATTGGGGACGGAGCACTTATCACGGGAGGGTTGAACAGTGTAACACTAATGAAGAACGAGTGAGCTAAAGTAGGCCATAGGAACTTTGTAAGTGAACTTTCTCTATGAGTAGATGGGTTATGCCATTGAAATTCATTGTCTATGAGTGACGTCGTAGAACAAATACTATTCTAACAGAATTGGATACATCAGCCACCTGAAAAACATCGCTCGGTCCTGTGATGCAGGTTTCCGAAATAGTATCCTATAAGTCAATCTTCGAAGAAATCGCTACCGCGTTTAAATCAACCTATTCTCAGCACCATTCAAGGGTGCCTTGTGACCGAGTTGCGCCTCTCATAAATCGCGATTCGTGTTTGGGACTGTGCAATAAAGCACAGGCGAGTCTAAGCACTAGGGTTGTCGTTGATTAAGAGGAAAGCGGAGGGAACTTGCGCAAGAAGCTAGAACAAGTTAGCCAGGGCAGTCTGATTGACCAAGAAGGGAGCTCACTGAGAGGGGCACTCATAGCCACCGGGGTTCTTGTCCAAGTAGAGCTGGTGATATGTCTCGGCGTCGTACCACTCGCCAGCGGGAATGATCTCGGTAGTGATCTTGCCTTTCCACCACTCCTTGTTTACTTTGTCGGTAACATCCTTCGCAATCTGCGCCTGCTCGTCGTCGTGGTAAAAAATAGCACTACGATATTGCGACCCAATGTCGGGCCCCTGCATGTTCGGCGTGGTTGGATCGTGCATCTTGTAGAAGAACTCGAGCAGTTGGCGATAGGTGACCTTTTCCGGGTCGAAGACGACCTGCAGGGCCTCCGCATCTGGCCGGCCGGGCACTGTTAGCGCGCTATTCGTAGGTGTGGCAGCTCTTCATATCCATAGCGTTCCGCGTGGACCCAATTCCGGGGATTAAGCAACTTACGTCCTGTACCTCCACTGCAGACGCTTCGGTAGCTGGGATTCTTGGTGTCTCCGCCAATGTAACCTACGCGGGCGTCCAGCAGGCCCCGTTCACTGCCAAACTCCCTCCTATACATGTGTTCCACACCCCAGAAGCAGCCAGCCGCTACGGTGGCGACCTGAGATCCAACAGGTTGCGCCATTGCCGTGCCCTCAGGCCCGAAGCGCAAAGCACCGGTGGTGAACGGTCGAAACAGCCGGGATAACAAGTTCGGCATAGAGAAGGCCATCGGGATGGAATTACTCACGCTGTTATATGTTTGCGTAGATAGCGGAAAGCGAACGAGAAAAATCGCCACAGTGACGACCAAGGGAAGAGAGTGAAGCTGTAGAAGCTGCTTTTATCGAGAATCGCAAGTCTATTGGAGCTTGTGGCGGGGCGCCCCTCAAGGGATCGGCACGTCATTGATTCCAGATCATGTTTGGCAAGTTGACAAATCCTGCGCGCCGCTGCACGCTAGGCGTCCCTTGCGCCGCCTAGTCTTGTCGCCTAGTGCTTGTGATCCCTTCCACATTTGAGTTTCGCATCTCCAACCAAGTCCTGACTTCATGCTGAGCATCCAGTGCCTACTCCGTACTTGCGGTTGAGATAATCGCCACCGGATGGCCAAGCCCGGCGCTTTCGCGCGCTCACCTTCTCGGTAGGCGCAACCAGGTCAGGTGCTCACGATGACGGCAGTCCTCAAAATAGCCCTGCTGCTGCGGTTTACGGCATGTTCAGAGTAGCTTTTTCTAGCCTCCGTGCGGTAGTGCTCGCTGCGGTATTGACCACATTTCATTCGATAAACATCAATCATATGACGCTTTCTATGCCCGAAAGCGGCAAGTTGCGAGATATCCGGATGGCCCGTTCTATTATTGTTACATTGGCAACTCTCGCCGCGGCCGAGAGGAACCTAGGGGCGACATATTGTCTGTTCTCACCGCCCGTCTAGGCCTCGCTTGGAGAGCCGCGTTCAGGGCCAGTCATCAGGGGCATCGCCATGAAACCGCCGCATCCGTTAGGTGTCTAACAATCTTGTTAAGACCGCTCCCTGGATACAGGGTGCCTCAAAATCTCGATCGTCCCGTCTAGAGGCTCTAGCTTCCGGGACACGAATGATGCTTCAGGCGGTCGAATGGGATTGGCTGAATGATTTGTTGTTGGGCGACAACGCGGTGCGCAACCATCGCGAACTGCCATACGCGGGAGCCATTCGCGCCCTCGACGGCCGAACAATTTTCAAAACACATCCGTCAGCAATCAATCGAGTGGCGCGTCTCGCTTTCCATCGTATTCCAGCCGTCGCCTCGGTCGCCATGACCGCGGCATCGCGCGAAGTGACGAAGGCCGTTCGGCAGTCGCGCGAATCGGAAACGGCGATCCACGCATTTGGCCAGCGTCGTAAAAACCCTGCCGGCATGTGCGCGATGCGCTGCTCAGCGATCGCGTTAGCCTGCCCGTATCCTTAATATAGGACACACGAGCATACCAGCGGTCCCGGCCGCGGGGTGTCGCCGTTCTCGACGACTGAGGGAGGCAGTTGTTAGGGCTTTAATTTAAGGTTAATCTCAACGTCAATCTGCCCCTCTGCTCTAGATCTCCATTCTGCTCACATCCGCCCACGACTCTTTTTATTCTATATTGATCCCCTCGACTTCGCCCGCGCTAATAACCGTGCACCGAGGATACTATTAATTGTTTTGCAGCAGTTAGTTTGAGCTCGTTCTTGTTTCCCACGCCCTGACCGTTCCCCGCCGTCTCCTTAGCTTAACTCTCCTGACCTAGTGCTCCTAGGCGAATGCTATTTTAGGACCTTTCGCATTGTATGGGCGATCAGCTCCCTTGCCGGTGCGTGCCTGACATCTTGGTAGAGTCTACAGACGCCGCCCGCTTGGTAAAATTTCTGGCAAATTCTCCCATTTCGTGCCGGACCATCATATGGAGAAAAGGGCGGTCAGCAAATCAGGGGCGTTACTACCCAAAGTGACCTTGAGAGCATCGGTCCAGCTTGCCAGCCCAGCTTGCCTTAATCGGCGCCCCAAATCACCTCGACATATGGCCAAGGCAACTTCGGATACCACTTCCCGACGCTGCACCCCAGAAACTAAGCGGCTACCCGCAATTGGTGTTGCCCCAGAGTGCGATCAACGACCAGGATTTGCTAGTTTGCACGAGTTTCTCGGTGTCCGCGGCTGTTTCTTCAACTTTGCCTTATGTGCCTATGCCTTTCGAGCGTTCCGGCCCGGCGGACCAGTAATGAGCCCGTATCAGATATTGAGTCTCGCAGAAACCTCACGAGAACAGACGAGGCCTTGTTGCATAGCGCTTTTCTTGTCCTGCAGTTCGTCGAAACGACGTAGGAGTCACAAGATGCGCCACATCGCCAAAACATAATGACCTCGAAAGGCGTATAAATATGGCCCCGTACCCCGAACCTTTGTTCATCACGACAGCTCAATTGAGAACTCTCAAACAAATCTCCTTCCCTCTCCTGTCTAAAAACTCGTCGCTCTCCTGTCTCTCATCTTTTCCGAGAAAGAAAAGGAACATAATCCAAAATGAAGCTCTCTGCAGCCCTCGCCATTTTCCCTGCCCTCATTGCGGCGTCTCCGGCCGCTCTCGACACCCAGACCTTCACACCCCCGGACCCGAGCACCGTTCAGATCATGGATGTCGCCTACGGTGGCTCTGGCTGCCCTCAGGGTACTGTCGGTACCGCCATCTCAGAGGACCGCACGACCATGACTCTCATCTTTGATGAGTACGTGGCGTCGCTCAGCCCGCAGACTCCTGTGACGGAGAACCGCAAGAACTGCCAGATCAATGTCGAGCTCCAGTACCCTGGTGGCTTCCAGTACTCGGTGTTCAGCGCCGACTACCGCGGCTATGCAGCCGTCGACCAGGGTGTCACTGGCACAATCCGCTCCACCTACTATTTCTCCGGCCAGACAGCTCAGGTAAGCGATCACGCAATCTCCACGAGATTTCTTCCGCTAACGTTTCACTTCAGTGCTCGACCGAGGCCGTTTTCGAAGGCCCGATGGACGGCGATTACCTGAAGCACGATGAGGCCGACAACGCCTCCATTGTTTGGTCGCCTTGCGGCGAGAGCGGCATGCTCAACATCAACTCCCAGGTCCGCCTGACGACCAGCGATCGTTCCAAGTCCGGCCTGCTCACCACGGACTCCCTTGATGCCAAGTTCACCCAGGAGATCTACGTCCAGTGGCGTGAGTGCTCCGAGTAGGCGGTGACAAAAAGATACGGAAAAGGATAGGCGCCGTTATGACGGGAGCGGTGGCCTTTGTACAGGAAGGAAGAAAGAGAAAGGCCTGTTTACTTTCGTCTGCATTTCTGGGTGTCGGCCTGGGGCCAGGCTCGCGGACTCGGATGTAGCCGGGTTGTCGTCTCCTGCGGCCGTCTCGCCCGGGCTGCCGGTCGGGGCGTTACGGCAGTTGGGAACGGTGCCTGTGTTACACTGCATCTTATCGGGTTGAGCAGGGTTCCTTTCCACTGAAAATCGCGATCTTTGCATCTCTTGGTAACGATGTAGGGGTAGTGCTTAAGATAGCAAAACGAGCATGCATTGTTCATCAATACAGCAGCAATCACTTGCCGCCGTTTCCCGGTCACCGAGTCGGACTGCTCGCTTGCCCTGCACGTGAGCCTTATACGCAGCCTGAAGTGGAGCTCCATAAAGAGCTTTTCCAAGCGATGAATGGACCATGTGGTCACCAATCTAGCAGATTCTATATATAGTTCATCCCCAAGACTCGATCCTGGGATTTATCCTGGTCAACCGAGAATGCGGACCCTTAGCGGTCTTCCTACCCGTCGATCCGCAATGTTCTTCTAGTGCTTAGCATGGTTGTGAGGATCACCCCATGTATCACGAGTTTATATCTCCGGGCTTTTCGGGCCTCAAATTCAATAAGTGGCCATGTTGCTCGGCTATGTATCATAGCTGCAATCTGAGTACCCGAGCTGAATGCAACTTGAGTCTTGAGCTTTCCCGTTTTGCATCATCCCATGGTTGTGGAAAGTGGGTTTTGGAGTTTTGACGTGTGGCGATACAACGCAGTCTTGAAAGACATCTGAATTTCTGATGCAGCACCTCGATCATTCGATGGTACCACCAGCACAAGTTGTATATTCATCCGCATGCTACATCGAGCCCTGAAATCCTCCTACCATTTGCCTGAGCTGTACCCTATCCAGTTTTGACGGCTCGAAAAGCTTGGTAACGTATTAAATTCAGTCGTCGGTGCAACGCAAGAACCTCAGATTCACAGGTTGAGGAAAAGATTCAGACAAGTAACTGAATAATGCAATAGTTCAGGGCTACCTAGAGATCAGTTGGTGAAGCTCAACTTGCCAGGACAAGCACTAAATTTATACAGGGGGTCATATTAAGGTGAAGTGCTAAGACATCCTTTACGTACTCCGTAGTCTCGTGATGCATTATAAAATAGGAAAGCAGCGTAGTGAAAAAGCTAGACTTCAAATGTTAATTATATAGTGCAAGTCCAGGCAATTTCTTTATGTCTAGGCAAGGTGGCCGAGTGGTTATGGCGCAGGTTTCAGGCTCTGAGACTTCTGCTTAGGTAAATCCTACCTGTGGGTAAAACCGCGTGGGTTCGAATCCCACCCTTGTCAACATACTTTTTGATTTTTTAGCTCACCGAAGTCATCTGAGGCTCCTGTCAACGCTTGCCTCCAGATTTTTTTTTTTCTTGTTTTCTTTGGCTCCAACTTTCGCTTTAAACTTCCATCAATAGGGTGAGCACGTGGCAAACACCGGACACACCCTAGTCGAGCACGCAGACCCCGCATCAAGAAGTGGCCTGAAGTTTGCCAACAGGACGGCAAAGGAGCGCCAAGACTACTCTAGTCGCATCCTGCAGGGGCACGAGGTCCACATCCAGTCCGACCTTCCAGCCATTACAACCTCTTGCGTGCATCACCCGTTTGGCCGCTTTACGAACCATAACCTACTAGGCTGAGCCGGCGGGCTGCCTCTCCCACTGCTGCTGGGCGCTGCCGCCGGCGCGATATCTGCAATGTCTTTCGTTCCTGCCGCATAGATTGCGCGTACTTCTCTTCCCCATGATCTCGAAGCCCAGCCTGAATCATTCGCTCACCACCCTCTGGGTTCGCGCCAGACGACACCGGACGACTGCGATGACTCCGGCTCGATATCCTACCATGTCGCACTGGATTGCGATCTTCGTTTTGCTGCTTTGCTTGCATTGGAGAGCGGAGGGGTGGAAGTTAGATGACGACGATGCGCCTCGGCTGATGTGGGAGAATGCACTGGATGCAGCAGGACTTTCAAATGAGCACCCTTCAACAATTGATCCTTTGTCTAGCATGGGAGGCGACGTCGACGATTCCCTACACGACGTCATCCGTTTCGATGCGCAGAGACATCCCCCTGCTGGCTCACCGCCTATCAATCCTCTTGAAGAACTCCACTACGCGCTCGAGACAATGCAGACGCACTTCTTCGAACTCTGGCTGGGGACGTGGCCGAATTCGATCGACTGGACAGGCGCGGTACTGGGTACCTATGTCGACGCGGCGCTGTATACGCTGACGAACTCGCTCGAATACATCCTGCCGACGTTGGAAGGGGCCGAACTGCCGGTCGAAGGCCAGCGCGTGGAAAACGAGATCAACAAGTACTTCTCGCAGGTCATATCGTACTACTTTGGGGAGAACGATTTCGCGATTCGCACGCAGGCGCACGATGACATGCTCTGGGTGGTGCTTGGGTGGCTGCAGAGTGTCCGGTTCATCGACTTGCACACGGCGAAGCACTATCCGGCAAGTCGCAGGGGCGCGTCCGGAGAGTGGTACGGCGTGCAGTTCATGAGCGCATTTGCGCACCGCGCGCACGTCTTCTACGACCTAGCTGCGAAGGGTTGGGACACGAAACTCTGCGGCGGAGGGATGACTTGGAACCCACACCTCAGGCCGTACAAGAATGCTATTACGAACGAACTGTTTATATCCGCCTCCATTGAGATGTATCTTTACTTTCCAGGCGACCGCAACCCATCCCCTTTTGTTGCCGGCTCAGACGCAGGGAGTTCCGCCGACGCAGGCGCGGCCGGGATCCCAGTCGCGAAGCCCCACGACCCGAAATACCTGCGCGCCGCTATCGATGGATACGCATGGCTGAAAGACAGCAACATGACGAACGAGCGGGGCCTATATGTTGACGGATTCCACATTCATGGATGGAGCCATAACGGGAGCATCGGCACGGGCAAGTGTGACGAGCGCAACGAGATGGTCTACACGTACAACCAAGGTGTGCTCCTATCCGGCCTGCGTGGCCTCTGGGAGTCCACCGACGACCGGAGCTACCTCGAAGACGGCCACACGCTCGTACGCAACGTCATCAACGCGACAGGCTGGAAGCCAAAGCCGGACTCGTCCGGGTCCGCGGGAAGCAACAACGGGACGGGCCGTTGGGCGGGGCTCGGCCGCGGCGGCATCCTCGAGGAGATGTGTGACGCGGCGGGGACGTGCACGCAGAACGGGCAGACATTCAAGGGCATCTTCTTCCACCACCTGACGCTCTTCTGCGCGCCGCTGCCCCGCCGCCCGCTTGTGCCGGGCCGGACGTACGCGGCCACGCCCGTCGAGGCCAGCCTGCACGCCCAGAGCTGCAAGGAGTATGCGCCCTGGGTCGCGTTCAACGCGCGCGCGGCCATGAAGACGCGCAACGAACGCGGCGAGTTCGGCATGTGGTGGGGGTGGCCGGCGGGTAAGGGGCATCTCGACGGGGACAGGCGGGGTTTTGAGGCGCCGCCGCTCCCGGATGGCGCCGTTGACTATAGGAATAATGCATCAGCGCTGCTGGATTGGAAGTGGAGCGGCTTCCGCCATGGGAGGGTGCCATCCACGCCGGAGTGGCGGCGAAGGACCTGGGCTGCCTCATCGCAGGCGCATGCTGAAGCCGAGTCCGGCAACAGGGATGCAAACGATCGCGGGAGAGGGCGTACCGTAGAGACGCAAGGTGGTGGCGTTTCGGTGCTGAGGGCTATGTGGGAACTCGTGAAGATGTATGGTGGTGAGAAGTAACACTTAGCATCAGGTATTTTCAGGATGTCACGTAGATATAGTTTTACGTGTTTGCTTATAGGGTTTCATCTGGCTTTGTCAGAATCGGGATTTCTTAGAGATACTTTTTGGGATACAGTAGGGGATACTGGCGTTTGGTTGAATGTATTATGCCGGTTTTTATATCCCTTTGTCTAAATATGTAGGTACGTGCTATGATTGGACCTTGTTAGACCTCGCTTGGGCAAGACAGGAAGTTGTTTCAAGTGTAGCTCAGATATGTGCGTCGACTTTTCGGCCGCTTTTGGGTGAATGCTGATGCAAGTGATTTTAACGGGTCAGGTAGCGAAACACTGAAATTCACTGTGTAGTCTTTTGTTTACATCTCGGCTAGACACACAGATTACTACGCTCTCTTCAGCCCGTCAAATAGCAGTGCCGTGTAGGCATTTACTTACCACCATTTCTACAGACTTCCACCTTCTTTCCCGCCTCAGTAACACGCAGCCCTCTTGTGCTCCGGCACCTGCTTTCCCTAGGCCGAGAAGTAACGACTGGTCGGCTCGCACGTCGGGTACGCACGTCAGGCATCCGTCCACAGTGTTATTTCCTGTCCGTCTCCCCATCACTTCTTCTATCTTTCGTCTGCTCCTTACACTTCACCACTACATTCCCACCTCGAGTGCTTCATCTCGGCCACTACGAATTGTTCCCTTCCAAGTTGACAGGCTTGCCACGCGACTTCCCTAGCCTACAAACATGCCACGGAAGAGGCTGCTGGGCAATGATGGCTCGACATCCGAAAGGAGCGCTCGGCGTACACGCCGTAGCACCCGGCTGGCCACCGCTGATGATGATGATGATGATGTTGTGTTTGTCTCACAGCGAATAAAACATGCCACTAGCCTCGAGGATGATGATGTGGTTGCTGTCGGTCAGAATGCCCTCCCTTCGGATGCACGTCACAGCAACTTCATCCACGTTCGTTGGATCACTCCGGCCCTTGCGCTCGACAAGCTGTCTCTGGTCAAGATTCCCGCAGACGACAGTCCGATTAGGCACTCTACGTCCATCGCCGATTTTCAAGAAATAGCGAAATTCCGCGTCTACCATAGAGATAACCGAAACGAAACCCCGGATGTGGATAGCTACCGTGTCGAGCTTTTCCTACCTGCCTGTGCCCTGAGAACAACGAACAAATCAAGCACACTCGCGGACATGGGTTGCACCGGGAGCCTGAATAATCCGCTGAATGTATTTGTCGTGCCGATGAATATTACTGACAATGAACATCGCGGAAACGGACTATGGGGGTTCAAGTGCTCCAACAAGGGCGCATGCACTTTCATCTCCTGCCTCAAGAAGGCTCTCTACTGCCTTTCTGAGAGCCGCTACCTCGAAGCTCAATTCCTGCGCCTTCTTCTGGACGTTACGCACTTCCCTCCTGCCTTGGAAGCCTTGCATAAAATAGTAGAAAGTAAGAAGCTCGAGGCTTGGCCTGTTGCCATTCTTGCGGCATGCTTTCGGGAATTAGCCCTGCGCATGACTCCTATGCGATACATTGGCCGTTCCAAGACGTGTGCGCTTGAGGCATCAAGACAGATCTTCGCCTGGCTCGACTCGAGCCTTAGAGCAATGCCGGCCTATGACGACAACGAACCTCCTTTGGTGCGAGATGTACAATTTGCAGAGGTTGACCATGATTCCGACGAGCAGCGAAATGACAATGCGGATGGCATGCGACGAGAGGTCGTTTGCTTCGTCGCGGCAGGCAATCCTTCAGTTTCGGCATCTAGAGCCGGCCCAGCTTCACAGCGCAAAATTGAAGTTTCAGTGGCAGGAGAGTGCAAGGAAAACCTCCGAATCCTTGCAATGTCAGCTTGGGGGCATTATGAGGTTCTGTGCAACTATTATGTTGACACTAGAGACACCTCCTTTTCACTGCTCCAACACCCTCGCACACCTCATCCTCCAATGGCCGACTTTGGACGACTCATCGCCGAGGCAAATTTCAATAGTCGATTCCGTATAGTTGGCCCGAATGAACTGGGAAATGCGCGTTCTGGATCCCTCACACTTTCGAGAGAAGGACTCGTTTCCCTTTACGACACGAATCAGAAGGTTAACATGGAAGACTGCACTTTCTCTATCTGGAACCCGCTGAGCGGCAAGGAAACATTCGATGAAGGATCGGGAGATAGACTCTTGCAAGCTCTTCAACCGATCATTGAAGAGCGGCGAACCCAAGGAATTTGGGCAGTCGACGATTGGGAGAGCTCGTTCGAGCCCGACAAAGTCACGCACGACCCGCAAGAAGCCATTGTTATCTGCTTCGACGTTAGTTCAAGCATGAGCCACTCCGTGGGAGACAAGTGGATCGGCGAGCACAATACACTGCGCAAAATCGACGAAGCCAAACACGTGTTTGAAAATTTTGTTGCCCGCACTGTTGGGTTCAACCTCACAACAACAAAGCACATAGGGCTAGTCACGTTTGGCAGGAAAACAAAGATTACGGCAGAATTAAAGGGAGTGGGTGAGCATTTCAAAAACTTTCAGCAACGACTCAAGGACGTCGAGCTTGAAGCAGGAACGGCGCTCTGGGACGGACTTATGCTAGGAGCCGACATGTTATCCGACTTCAAGACAAGTTATCCTAATTCCAAGCTCCGCATAATTGCCTTGACTGATGGCTGGGACAACGTATCCGTAGTCGGACCGGAGTCAGTGTGTCGGACATTAATGGATAATGGAGTTGTGGTAGATTCGATCGCGCTACAAAGCCCCAATGATCGGAGTCGAGGTTTATCAAGGGAGCTATTTAAAATATCCAAGCATACAGGGGGTTACGCCTTCTGCCCGACCTCTCGACTGCTGCTGTTCCAGACCTTCTTGTTGGAACCATTTTTAGATCTCCCTATGCGCCCGGATGTCATTAACATCCCAATCGAGGACTGGGAGGAATCGCAACCCAAGCAACCAGACATGAAGTCAATGTACGACTTTCCGCCTACTCGCATAAACAATCTTGAGAGTGGAAGATTTGTCTGTCTCCGAGACGCCGTCACTTTCTTCCGCAAACGTCTGAAATCCCAACCCATCAAGCAAGAGACTCCATCGCTTTCGTCATCTCGATCCACTGAGAAAGAGCTTATATCACCGATCAAGCAAGAACGGCTTTCAAATTCTAAGTCGGCGACTTTCATAAAGCCTGACCCCGACGCTGTACGAGCTCGCCATCGAGAACTTGGTGGAGTATCTTCCAGTCGAGTATTTCTAGAAGAAATCCAGCTGATGGCGGACCATCCGCATGCGGATATCGATATATATGTCAATGAGGCAGATATGTCCTTCTGGAAAGTCGTCATGGTTGGCCCGGAGACAACGCCGTATGCGAACGGTACGTTTGTGCTCTCCGTCCAGATAACCCGATCGTATCCGCGAACGCCACCAGTCGTGCGCTTTATCACGCCGATTCTGCACCCAAATATCACAAAGGTGAGAACCCACAATAGTTATTTCTAATTTGTGCCTTCTCGGAAAAGATGAATACAAAGCTGATCCGTGATTTGATCTAGCACGGCAAAATTTGCCATGCAGTCTTTGCCGCAAAGAACTGGAGCGATTCAGTTCACATCTACGATGTCTTGCAGCATGTTTATGGTCTCCTTATGAGCCCCGAGGTAACGAATCAGTCAGCCAAAACAGGATTTGCATTGTACTGACTAGTGATTAGACAGATGATGCCGTGGACGAGATGGCCACACTGAAATTTTGGACCGATAGAGCCACAGCGGATGCGGAAATCGCCAAATATGTAAGTTCATGATTCTAATGTTTCTTATGTCTTTACGAAGTACTCAGCCCTGATTTTGGCATTTAGGTCGAGCGGTTTGCCACTGTCTCCCGTGAGACGCTCATGGAGGCGATTTTGCGAGATTAATGACTAGTTTAATGGATAGTCATTGTGTGTGGTATGCTTGGGTTTTGGGCAAAAGTGGAGCCAAGTCTGCAATTATCGGTGCACTGAGAGTTCTCTACGGAGTAATGATACTGTTTTCTCTTTCTTCTCTTTCCTCTACACCCAACTGGCACTGTTGTGACAGTTAAAGAAGGTTCATGTTCTTCTCCCATTCTTAGCACCATCATCACCTCTGCCTAGCGCAAGTTTCTGTCGCTACAATTGCTGCCCCGAAGGAAAGTGTGGACGGGCATCTCGGCTAAAATGGATCGGTGCTTCTCCCCTCGGGGAATTCAAGTTGGGGGCGCCCGAGCGAAAATATGCGTGTGTGATCTTAGTCCACTCGACGCCATCCGAAGCTACGACGCATCGAGGCACCTAGGAAAGACCCACTTTACAGTCTTTAGCCACGTGCGAATGATCTGGTGGATGCATGTCTCAATGGCAGCCTCAGGGATGGTTGCCTCCGGAAACCTATGTCTGCATCGAGGCAATTGACAGCCTACCTCCAGCGGGGTAATCAACGACCCCCCGATTGATACCTTGACGAACGGCACTCCTTCGCAGGGAGAGCAAGCTCCACTCCGGCGTGTAGATCTCGCTCGTCGGGGAGCGGAGAGAAACCCGACTAAACGGCCCAGGCACATGCCAACGTGCAGATGCAGTGCGACCCATGGCGCCGCTGCAGAGCTAGATGAGCTTTCTGGGCCTCGGGGTCTTGGCTTCGAGCGCTTGCTAAGTCGGTAGCGCGTCGAAATGTGTAAGAGCCGAAGCTGTTCCTCTCACCGACAGAGCTTAACTTACTAGTTGGTCAGGCCCTTTTCTCCTCGTCGCGGTGCCGCCTTGGCGGGACAGTGACCTTCAGGAGGCTGGCTGATAGGCGCTGACGGGTGAGGGAGGGGCTGCGGTTGGTGGCGGGGGGTGCATGGTGGAGCGCTGTGCCCCTCGGTGGGGCGGCAGCAGCAGCGGGGCCACGGCAAAACCGTTGGAAGCCGGGCGAAGCTGCGGCCCAAGAGCCGTGGGGCGGGCGGCGTTGCGCGCATCTAACGACCGAAGGGCTGCCGAACTTTCCTCCACGGTTCAGCCGAGGGCCGACTCCAACGGCCAGGGAGGAGTCGCCCAGGAGCCCGGAGCCCAGCAGTCCAAGATGGGGCCGGCGAGTACCTTGTTGCCTCCAGTTGCGCCCAATGCGAGGTCTGCCATTAGACGGTGGCCCGTTCCCAACACTCTGCTGCAGGCGTCGAATGGTGTTTGGGCCGCACAGGCACCTCTACGTGGTTGCTCTGCGCCGACACTGATCCGGCCTTATCACTCCGGCCTATCTCCGGTTGCTCGGTGGGGTAAAGCGTCGCGTTTCCTGCCTGGGTCCGGCTCGTTGTTTTCTGCGCTCAAGGCTGCGAGGGCCTTTTAGCGGTATCACCGACTGAGGGCGACCTTGGGAGGTACTTTTGCCGAGCGGCTGGGATAGGATCAAGTCTATGGACGAGGTGTTGGTATCTGCAGGAAGTAGCTTTTGACTGGACCAGGAGAGGCGCAAGAGGATGGACAACCGCGAGGGCTTATGCCACTAAGTGATTTATTTAATAGGTTTGCCTACCAGCTTAGACTGCTCCGTTGTCGGCGCTCTGCAGGCGCAATTGCCCTTGCAATTTCTGATTTGCTGACGAGGACCAGAGGTTGCCCGAGCGCAGGCGGCGCTTTTCGTTTGTTGCTTATCTATTAGGCCTGCTCGCGAAGTGAGCTCCATCCAAAGGCGATATAAAAACCTTCGCCGGGCTTGCTTTCCTGTGGTGGCTTGTTGGCAATAACTGAAGTAAAAATCTGGGCGGAGACCACCTCAACTCGAATGTTTCACGCAGACCCTTCTTTTTATATTCAGACTGGAGACATCGGGCAACTCTCGCATTTTTGCTCTCAGGCTGCACGCCCGAGGTCCAGGCCCGTCAGTCTTAACCGCGCAGATACCGAGCACATCCGCTACCTAATCCGGCAGTTTTCGACGTCAAGCTTTTCAGTTATCTACCTAGCGCGCGCCGCCCGGCCACGCCGTCGGCATCATCACGCCCTGCCTACTTAATCTTGCTTTTTCCTTTCCTAACCACCGTCAACGGCTACACCACACCCTCCAGCAGAAGGTTTTTCGGGCTTGGCGCTTGGCAACACTTTTCTATCTAAACCTCTCTAACCTTTAATAGACCGGCTCCGGTTCACGTGGCCTTCAGTACAACTCAACCTCAAAGCCATAACGGAGTCGAAACTACGTGTCAATATGGAACAGGCAAACTCTTCCCTCAAGTTGAAGGAAGCCGATTCTAGTCCGGATGGCTTCTTGAAATTCCCCCATTTGCCAGATGACGCTACCCGTGATGGGAAGCCGGCGCTGAATAAGTACTCGTCGACAATAACCACCGGCCATGACTTCCCTGGTGCGCAGGTATGACTGAACGATAGGCAAATTATGATCTATCCTTTCATCTGCTGGCCTTTTGGCCCATGAGCTGATCCATACGTCTTTCCTCGGGTATTTTAATATTTCATGTGACATAAGTACTAATCAAGGCTGCGGGTAATTAAAGGCTATGCTTTACGCTGCCGGCGTGCCGAATAAGGAGATGATGAAGACGGCTCCACACGTGGGCGTGGCTTCGGTTTGGTGGGAGGGAAATCCGTGCAAGTAAGTTATTCATCCCTTATCATTTCCACTCCATAGAAGTATGGTCATTAACTGCAACACTGCTGAGCCATATAGCATGCATTGTAAGTGAGGCCTTAATTTGTGTAGATTGCTCTCTTTGACTTTGACCGTCTGCGTTCTTTTACTGTAGCTTAGAGCTCTTACCGTCCCTCCTTTCAGTTCCCTTTGTTTCGCGTTGTGCAAGTCGTTAAGGAATCGTGTTTGAGATGCAGTAGCAAGATGAGCAAACCGTGCGAGAATTTTGGCAGAATGACCTGATTGGAAACAGTGCTGGACTTGGGTAAGACGGTCAAAGATGCCATCAAGAAGCAGGGCATGCTTGCCTGGCAGTATAATACTGTCGGCGTGTCTGATGCTATTACCATGGGTGGAGAAGGTACGTAGCTTTCATCCGGCCGGCTGGGGACTATACTATGCCTCTCCCATCAAGGGGCCTCGCAGCTCGGCTCGTTGCTGTAACGAACCATTTCTGACTACGTAATTCAGGCATGCGCTTTTCGCTGCAAACGCGCGAAATCATCGCGGATAGCATCGAGACGGTGACCTGCGCCCAGCACCACGACGCCTGCGTTGCGATCCCTGGCTGCGACAAGAACATGCCGGGTTGCGTCATGGCCATGGCGCGCCACAACCGGCCGTCCCTAATGATTTACGGTGGCACCATCAAACCGGGTTATTCCGAGACGCTCAAGAAACCTATCAACATTAGCACGTGTTATGAAGCGCACGGTGCCTACGTGTACAACACGCTCAAAAGCGACAAGGATGCGACCGTGACCAAGGAAGAAATCATCTCGGACATCGAGCAGCACGCGTGCCCCGGAGCGGGGGCCTGCGGAGGCATGTACACGGCCAACACGATGAGCACGGCAATCGAAGCTATGGGTTTGACGCTTCCTGGCAGCTCGAGCACACCGGCCGAGTCCCCTGGAAAGATGCGCGAGTGTGTCAAGGCCGCCGAGGCCATCAAGACGTGCATGGCGAAGGGCATCAAACCGCGAGATTTGCTGAGCAAGGCAGCATTCGAGAATGCTATGGTGATGATGATGGCACTAGGCGGATCGACCAATGGGGTGTTGCATTTCTTGGCCATGGCGGGCAGCGCGGGTGTGTCCCTTACGCTCGACGACATCCAGCGGGTGAGCAACAAGATCCCATTCATCGCGGACCTTGCGCCATCTGGCCGGTTCTACATGGCAGACTTATATGACGTTGGCGGCACGCCGTCGGTCATGAAGCTGCTCGTAGCAGCGGGTTTACTAGATGGCTCCATCCCAACGGTGACTGGTAAGACGCTGAGTGAGAACATCGCGGCGTTCCCGTCACTTCCCCAGGGCCAGGAGGTGATTCGCTCGCTCGACAACCCTATCAAGAAGACGGGCCACATTGAGATCCTGCGCGGCAACCTGGCGCCGGGCGGGTCCGTGGCCAAGATCACGGGCAAGGAGGGCCTGCGCTTCACGGGCAAGGCGCGCGTCTTCGACAAGGAGGCCTCGCTCGACGCCGCGCTCAACGCCGGCGGCATCCCGCGTGGCGAGAATCTCGTGCTCGTGGTGCGTTACGAGGGCCCCAAGGGCGGACCGGGGATGCCGGAGCAGCTCAAGGCGAGCGCCGCCCTCATGGGCGCCAAGCTGACCAACGTCGCCCTCATCACCGACGGCCGCTACTCCGGGGCTAGCCACGGCTTCATCGTCGGCCACATCGTGCCCGAGGCGGCGGCCGGCGGGCCCATTGCCGTCGTGCGCGATGGCGACGTTATCACCATCGACGCCGAGACCAACACGTTGAGCATGGAGGGCGTGAGCGACGAGGAGATTCGGGCAAGGCTGAAGGAGTGGAAGCCGCCCAAGCCGCCGGCGACGAGGGGTACGCTGGCGAAGTATGCGGCGCTGGTTGGGGATGCGAGTCACGGGGCGATGACGGACCTCTTTTGAGAGGAAAAGACCTTCGGGTCTGCGGTAGTACGGAGAAGGGGGCCAAGGGGGGAACGGGTAGAGAGGGCATGGAACTACCGGAAGAATGAGATCGGCGTAGGGTAGAAGGGCCTAGGGATGAATTTGAGAGAAGATAGGCTAAATGAGGTCAGAGCAAAGAGATTCGAAACGGTGCTAGAGATGGGACTAGTTCACCCTCAAAACTGCCAAGGTAGATCACTCTATTGGGCAGAGGAGAGCGACTGGTGGCACTTAATGGGATGATGGATTTTCTACTATTAAAATCAATTATGCCAAGTGAACTAGTAGTCGCTATTCAAGACCTCACAGAAAGCTGAAGCACCTGACAGAAGATAGCTAATTGCCTCATGCGGTTAGCGGCGCAAGTGCGGTGCCGCACTGCTTGATTTCACTATCGATAAACAATTTTCCGCCCTTGCTCTCGTCGCATAGCCCGCACACTTCGGCAGCCCTCTCTCTGCGAACCCTCAAGTGCAGCAAATCATCCTCTACACCAACCCGCCCTCGCCTAACTCCTCCGATCTCGACTCACTAGCATTTGTTCCCGCAGCCGACGGACGTCGCGATGCCGCTCGACACGTCGAGCTACGCGCTCGCGTTGCTGCGGCTCGACGGGCGGCGCTGGAACGAGCTCCGGCGCATCCACGCGCAAATCTCGACGCAGGCGGCCGCCGACGGGAGCAGCTACCTCGAGATGGGCAACACGAAGGTCATGTGCACGGTGGCGGGGCCGAGCGAGAGCGGACGGGGAGGAGGAGGAGGCAGCGGTGGTGGTGGTGGTGGAGGGGAAAGGGGCAACGCCGCGATAGACGTCACCGTGAACATGGCCGGGTTCAGCAGCGTGGAGAGGAAGAGGAGGGGACGAGGAGACAAGTGAGTCGGCCAGCATTTCCTCGACTTCATCTGCAGACAGGAGTGGACGCGCCTAACCGCAGGGGCGCTCTCTGCGCAGACGCATCTCCGAGATGCAGCACACGCTCTCGCACGCCTTCGCGTCGGTGCTGCTCACGCACCTGTACCCGCACAGCAGCGTCGCCGTCGCCCTGCACGTCCTCAGCCAGGACGGGTCCCTGCTGGCGGCGTGCATCAACGCGGCGACGCTGGCGCTGGTCGACGCCGGCGTGCCCATGACGGACTACCTCGTCGCCTGCACGGCGGGCAGCACCGCTTCGGTCAACTCGCAGGGCGACGACGACGTCGCCGACCCTCTCATCGACCTCAACGGGCTCGAGGAAGTCGACGTGCCGTTTCTGACGGCGGGGACGCTGCGGAGCACGGACGATGAGGACGACGAGGAGATGCTGGACGTGGGGAGGGAAGGGGTGGGAGGAGGCGTGCAGAAGGTGAGCGTGCTGGTGCTGGAGACGAGGGTCCAGGTGGGCAGGGTGGAGGAGATGCTGGCGGTGGCGGTGGATGGGTGTAGGAGGGTGAGGGAGGTTTTGGACGGCGTGGTGAGGGCGCATGGGAGGAGGTTGCTGAGGAGCGCGGCGAACTGATGGGTCTGCTGTTTGGTGGCATGGGACTTGGGTCTCTTTTGGAGTTTACGGTGCGATGGGCTTTCAGCATTTATTTAGGTGTTCGTGGAAAAGTGCCAAGTGCGGTAAACTTGGGGCAAGGGCAGTGGAGGGTTCGATGGGGCCGCAACTGGAAATGCGGCGAGTCTCCGGAGAATATTAGAGCGGCATTGAAATACCCGTTGGGGATGGGCATAGCATTATTTAATGACGCTCGAACTAAGGCATCGAGTCTCGATCGAGTTGCGCGATGTACTGTATACCTTTTGTCGTGAGCGCGGGTGAGGCTCTTGAGGGGGGACTCGCTTGTGGCTGACAACCTCGGCAATCTTCCTAGCCAGGCCGTCTAGAGTGCAACCACGGCCACGCGCCGACTCCAGCCCCTTCGCTCCCCCAACATTACGCGCAAATCACCCAATGCCGCAAGCTCCCTCCATTCCCGCTCCTCGACCCTCATCATGACCAACCAACCGGCCGCCACGACCCCGCCGGCCGACTTCGCCGCCGCCCGCGCCAGCCTGCTCGCGCGCCGACGCGCCGGCGCCGAGCTCCGGCGCTCGCGCGGCGAGACCGCGCGCGCCGCGCGCGCGGCCGCAACGGCGGCGCTGCCGTCGCGCCTGCGCGGCGTGGGCGGCGCGGCGCTGGCGGCGTGGGACGCGCTGCGGGGCCGCGAGGGCACGCGGCCGGCGTTCCGGGTCGGGCAGGTGGACGCGGAGCTGCTGGACGAGGAGCTGCTGGAGCTGCTGCGGGCGCAGGCGAGCGAGGGGCTGAAGGGGTTCGGGGACGGGTGGCGGGAGCGGCGCCCGGGGGGCTGGTGGTGGTGGTGGCGGGGGGCGCTGGGCGAGGAGGAGATGGCGGCGGCGCTGAGGGCGGCGCTGTTCAAGTTGACGGTGTGGGATCACGATGCGAGTTACGGGGCGGCGTTGCAGGGGCTGCGGTACGTGGACGCGAGAGCGCCGCGCGGGGTCGAGGAGAGGAAGAGGCCGGGCGGGTGGCAGAAGGGGGTGTATGGTCTGGTGAGCGTCGGGGGAAGATACGCGTGGAGTAAGTGGGAGGACTGGTTGCTGGACCAGGAGAGCGGGTATGGTGAGGTAGGTTTGGTGTTGTGCTGTTGTTGCTCCCTCACGCCCAGCTCTGCCCAGCTTTTTATATTCCTACATAATACGAGGCTTCTAACGTTGTCCGTCTCTGCGCGATCTAGGTCCCTCCCATCGTCCGCCGCGCCTCCCGCCTCACGCACCTCGCCGGCACCGCCCACGCCATCGCCTCCCTCGCCTCCTTCTGCGTCTTCCTCGTCAACGGCCGCTACCGGACGCTGCTCGACCGCGCTCTCGGCCTCCGCCTAGCGCCCAACGCCGCCCAGGTCCAGCGCGAGGTCTCGTTCGAGTACCTGAACCGCCAGCTCGTCTGGCACGCCTTCACCGAGTTCCTGCTCTTCATCCTGCCGCTCGTCGGCGTCGCGCGCTGGCGCCGCTGGCTGGGCAGAGCCTGGCGGCGCGTCGTGCGGTTCGTCAAGAACGCTGGGGCGGTGGGGTTGGCGGCCGGCGGTGCGCGGGGCGGCGGCGACGCCGCCGACGACGACGCCGCCGACGACGAGGCAAAGCAGGGCGAGCTCGCCTTCCTGCCGGAGCGCACCTGCGCCATCTGCTACCAGGAAGCCAATCCGAGGACGGCGACGGCGCCGGGCGCGTCCGAGGCCGACGTGTTGCAGGCGAGCGCGACGGGCGGCGGCGGCGTCGTCGGCTCCGCCCAGACCGACGTGACGAACCCTTACGAGGCGGTGCCCTGCGGCTGCGTCTACTGCTTCGCGTGCCTGGCCCAGCGGCTCGAGGCCGAGGACGGCGAGGGCTGGACGTGCCTCAGGTGCGGGGAGACGGTCGCGCGGTGCAGGCCGTGGAGCGGGGACGTGTTGGAGGAGGTGAGCGTGAATGGGAGCGGTGGCGGCGGCGGCGGCGGCGGCGGCGGGAAGACGGTGGGGTTTGCGGATGGGATGGGGGTGGAGGAGAGTGAGGGCGGGTTCGCGGAGGTGGTGGGGGAAGAGGAGAGGAGTGAGCATGGATTTGCGGAAGCTATGGTCGGGGAGGAGGGGAGGAAGGGGTTCGCAGATGCGATTAGGGAGGAAGGGAGTCAGGGTGGGTTTGCCGATAGTGAGATGGAGAGCGGTGAGGAGGGACGGCTGGATTATTAGAGGCTGCGTCTCTCTTTTTCTTGTATAAATTTCATCGGGATATGTGGCCAGCTTCCACTGTAGCTTGCTTGTCCTAGGCATCATCTGGCAGCCGGCGAAGGCGTTTGCGGCACAATACGCCCCGCGTTACGTTCTGAGAAGGCGCTCATGGTTTGGTTTTGCCCCATTAATATGTCGAGCATTGGGAATGAATATATATATCACAGCAGAGGACAGTTTACTCTGCGGAGCACTCGGGAGCGTGGGACTCGACTACCACGTGGAGTCACGTGGTTCACTATCAACCGGAACAACAGACAGAAACTCCATCACGAGTATGCCTTGCGGCCGACCCGCAAGTCAGCTGCGCACGGCGAGCTGAGGATGAAAATGCGGTGGAATGATAACGGATCGTATCCAAGCCTGACCTGACATGCGAAGGGGTGGTCGGATGGGTTCATAGGTCAGGGTGGAATAAACCAAAAAGTCGACCAACAGGGCACCACCACCGTCATCTCGTCGAGTCGATCGCCAGGCACTCCCGCCAGCCTTGGCCCCATGCTTTTTCCCTCAGCAGGCAAATCTCCGGGAGCAAGGGGTCCATGCGTGCGTATGCATGCATGTAGGTAGGTAGGTGTGTGGTCTTGAATTCTTCAGTCCCGTCCGAGCGCGCTCTCGGCTCTACGCAGTACGCGCACAGCAGTATACGCCCTCTTCGAGAGGACCGACAGAAGATCGGCCGATGGGGACACTCAGAGGGCGGCGGCGCCAAGCGCTGCAGGGTGACGAGCAAAACCGGGACGCAGCGAACAGACTCGACCTGCGCTGCAGCCGTCACGTCATGCAGCTCCGCCGCCGGTCGATCACTGGTCGGCAGCCACCGTCGCGGGACCGAGTCGGATGGACAGTTCACCAGCGCGGCGCGCAACCTGATATGTGTGTGTGTGCGTGGATGCGCCATGATCGCCGCACCCGCCGATCCACCCCTCTGCTTCACTGTCATATCTCAATCTCTGGGGGGGATTTTCCTTCGTCGTCGCAAAACAAGCCGCGCACACACGCACACACACACCACACACCCGCCTACACTGACACACGCGCCTGCGCCGGACGCCCCATCTGGGCGGACAGCGACGTCAAACCCTATATTTCACGCTCGACGAGCGGCTAGTTGCAGCGCTCGCTTTCCCCCACCCCCTCCATCGCCCTCGCTCGCTCGCCTGCGCCCGACGAAGAGGCGCACGCCACGGACGGGATCGGCCTTGGAAGCCCCGCGGCAGAACAGGATACGCGCGGCCGGCGAGCGGACGGCTTGAGGGCCAGGAGACCCGGCTGTGCCTGGCAAGAGAACGCCCCGACCCCAACGATACCGTTCGAGCGTGCGGCATCCTTACTCTGCTCGGGTGCTTTGTTGGGCAAGATTGGCCATACCCCCTTTTTCGAAGGCAATAGAACATAGATAACCAGCCTCAGCCATGTCCGACGACTTGATGGTACGACGATCTTCTCCCTTACTTCTACCTAGACTCTTCGTTCATTAACCACCCTACCCCCCCCTTTCTTTGGCCCCCCATTTCCCGCTTCCCCATTGTGCCAACCTTCCTCCTCCTCCTCCTCCTCCTCCTCCTCCTCTCTATTTCCCTTTGAGCCTCGTCCTCATTGAATTTCCGTCCTCAACCTTTTCCCCACAAAACCCCTTCCCCCCTTGCATCCAATCCAGCCAAAAAAAAACCAACCCTAACCACGCCGCCGCCGCCCTCCTCCGCGGAGGGCCCTACATCCCCGCCCCCGACACAGGAACTCGGCCTCACGGGCATCGACTTCGTGACCGACAAGTACTACGACAAAGTCTACGACCGCATCCCGCGGCGGCGGCGCCAGCAAGCCCAAGCCCAAGCCCGAGCGCAAGCCCAGGCCCAGCAGGCGGCGGCCGCCCGACAAGGCCGCGGCGCCCCTCCCCAACAACAGCCGCGACCGACCCCTCGCTTCGACTCCCCGCCGCGGACCCGCGACCGCGACCGGTACTACCGCGACGACTCGCCACCGCCGCCACGTAGCCGCCGCGACCGCGACCGCGAGCACCCTCGGCAGCACGCGCGCGCGCGCTCGGCGCCCGTCGGAGGCGGTGGCGCTGACGACGACGACGACGACGACGACGACTACGACGACGGTTACGACGACGACGGCGACGACGGGCGCTACTACTACGGCATGACGGAGCGCGGGCCGGGGCGGGGCCCGGAGTCGAGCCCGGGGGCGAGCCCGGAGCGGCGGGGCGGGTACGGCGGGTACGATGGGTACGACGGCGGCGGCGGCGGGGCGTACCCGCGCGGCAACGGGTACGGCGCCGCGTACGAGGGCCGGAACGGGGTCGCGCGCGACGAGTACGAGTACGACCGCGACCGCGACCGCGACGGGGACATGCCGGGCGCGGGCGCGGGCGCGCCCATGGACTCGCTGGCGCTGGAGCGCAGCCGCCGCCGCCGCCAGTCCGTGCCCGAGGGCTACCAGCAGCAGCAGCAGCAGCAATCGAACCCGTACTACCCGGCGCCGCCGCCACCGCCACCCCAGCAGCAGCAGTACCCCCAGTACCAGCCCTACTCCGCTTCCTCGGCGTACGCGCCGCCGCCGCAGCAGCAGCAACAGCAAGCCGGCGCGTACCGCGCGTACCCCACGGCGGCGGGGGCGGCGGGGGCGGCGGCGCTTGGCGCGGCGCGGGGCCGCGACGCGGACGCGGAGGGCGGGTCGTCGTCGAGCAAGAAGAAAGGGCGGCGGCGGAGCAAGAGCCCGGCGGGCCAGTTCGGGGCGGGCGTGGTGGGCGCGCTGGCGGGCGGCTTCCTGGCCAACGAGATGGGCAAGGGGGACACGGTGGCGGCGCTGGCGGGCGCCGTGGGCGGGGCGGTCGCGGGCAGCGCGCTCGAGCGCCGGTACGAGAAGAGTAGGGATAGGAAGATTGAGAGGGAGAAGAGGAGGGGTGGGGGGGAAGCGGGTGGGGGGGCGAGGAGGAGGAGGGGGGGGAGCGGGTAGGTGAGAGGGATTTTTTTTTTTTTTTGGGTGTGTGTGTGTGTGGGTTGGAGTCATGATTGGATGGGATGGTCCGGATAGCTTGTCCTAAGTGGTGTTGGTTTTTAGCTGTTGTTTTTCTGACTTGGCCTCTTTTTTTTTTTTGTTTGTTTGTTTTTGTACTTATGCTTTTCTTCTCCTTCCTTGTTGGGTAACGACTTCACTACGGGCGTATTCTACATTTGCCGACCCGCGAAAGTCGGGACAAGTACATCTGTGGATGGGGGCATCTTGGAAAAACACACGCATGTAATTGTACGAGAATGGTTTTATGCGCGAGGGCTACGAAGCTGGGCAAAGAAACAAAAGGAAATCCTGGCCATGACAGCGCGTAGACGGAGCGTCGGCGGGGTTTCTAGAAAAGCGTCCTTCTCACGTACCTTTTGAGGGGCCCAGCAAAGGACATGCACCCCTTTGGTTCTTTTTTGTCCTCGTTCATGCTATCCGTTTTGCTCCTGGTCCGTTGCGGGCCGTGGGCGGATAGCATCGGCGCCGATGCAATCGTGCGTCGTCCTGAGACAACGCCGGCAGGAAGCGAGATCATGCATGCGGTGGTGACGAGAGCAAGTGAGCGAGGAAGCACGCGGCGCCGGCTCCGGGCGGCCGTAGTAGGTATGTACATACATGCTGTGGAAGACGGCGGCCGTGGGACCGAGGCCGTTTCTCGCGCTGCCACATATGCGCTGCGCTGCACATGGGCACGTCCGTGCCTAGCCCGATGCCGTGATAGATGGATAAAAAAAGGACTGAGAGGGCGGACAAGAGCTCCCATCCAGGGCGGGCCAAGCTCCAAGAAGAAGAGGAGGCGGGCCGGGCTTCGGCGCAGCTTCCAGAAGGCCGGCCGGGCGCGCCCAGGCCCGCCCTCCCCAGCTCGTCCTCGTCTCCGCTCTCGCCCTCATGTCGCTATTGCTATTGCCCGCGCGTATATTGCCGCCACCGCCATCCTCGTCATCGCGATCCCTCCTCCGTAAAGGACGAAAAGACGGGAGGAACGAGTTTCTTGCGTTCGCCCGGCCTCGTCCCTTGCGCGCGATCCCGCCGCCAGAGCCGCCGCCGCCCGCCGCCCCGCGCGCACGCGCCCCGGGGCCGCCGGCCGCGAATTGATTGCTCTCCCGGCCGGCCAGCCCAAAAGCGCGCCCTCGCATCGTGCAGTCGACCCGCGCGCGCCGTTTCGCCCTCGCCCAGCCCACGTCCGGCAAACACACGCCCTCTCCCGATTGGGGGGCCCCTCGCGTGCGCGCCGCGTCCTCGACCGCCTTTCCCCCCCTCCCCCCTCCCGCGCCCGCCGAGCTCCACCACCACCGTCAGGCGCCCTGTCCGCAGCCGCCTGGCCGACCTCCATACATACCTTTTCGCGCCCTACCACATAGCAGTCGTGCGCTGTTGTCGTGCAGTTTGCCTGCCTGCCTGCGTTGCGGGAACTGCGGGTTGCCGCTGCGCCCATCAGCCACCCCCCCCCCCCCCCCCCCCCCCCCCCCCCCCCCCCCCCCCCCCCCCCCCCCCCCCCCCCGCCCCCCGGGGGCAGCCACCCCCCCCCCCCTCGTCCAACGCTGCTAGACCGCCCCCTTGTTTGACATGCCCGACGGCGACGGCGTCTGCAGATCCTCCGCTTCGGCCTGCGCGTCCGTCGTCTGCTCCTCGCCCTCCTCCGCATCCACCGCCGCAACCACTGCCACAGCAGCAGCAGCAGCAGCAGCAGCAGCAGCAGCAGCAGCAGCAGCGACGACCGCTTCTCGCAAGCGCGCGCCCCGCGGCATCATCGAGTCGCTAGTACCCCGCGTCCGCGTCCTCGTCCGCGCCCCGGCGTCATCCGCCGCCACCACCACCACCCTCCGTCCCCGTCTCCGTCTCTCCCTTCGCGCGACGGCTCTCCCGCCGCCTGCCTCGATCCCGCCTCGACCCGTGCCGGGGAAGAGCATGGTTGCGAGCCTGTAGCCGGCCCTCCCGCTCTCCCCCCGCCCTTCTTCCTCGTTTCCGGATCCTCCAGCTGGGCCTCCCTCCGTGTCGCGCTCTCTCGCTCTCGCTCTCGCTCTTGCTCTCACTTCCCCCCCCTTCCTCCTTCTTGCCCGGGCCCCTTCCGACGCCGGCTGAGCCCGGAGCCGAGCAGCCGAGCTGTGTGCGAGTGCGCGTACGTTGCGCCGAGCGTCCTCGTGTGTGTGTGTGTGCGTGTGCGTGCGTACGTGCGTCGCGTTGCGTCGCGTTGCGCGCCGGGTTGAGTGAGTGTGTCTGTGTGTGTGCGCGCGCGCGCGGGCTGGAACGGACGCGCAGACGGGACGAGCGTCTCCGCGAGCTCTGTTCGCCGCCGCAGGTACCACGATAGAGCCCGCACACACACACGGGCCAACGGCCTCGACCCGAACCCTCCCCCCCCAGCATTCCAACTTTACCCTGGTAATCCCGGCGCACCGGCCGACGTCCGCCCTCTTCGCCGTCGCAAAAGAGGAAAAGAAGAATTCTCAACTCCTTACGCGTCGGGTGACAAGAAGGATCCCGCTTCAGGCCTGAAAAGCCCGGAAACCCCCCCGGTTCGGCGGGGCATCTATCTGGCACCCTCCTCCCCCCTGGGGCGGCGTGTGCGCCGTCATTATGCGTCGCCGCTCGAGGCCAGGCGGGGGCCCCGCCGTCCACCATCACGGCGGCGGCGGCGGCGGCGGCAGCGGCAGCAGCAGCAGCAGGATGATGATGAACGGCAGCAGCTCGGGCGGTGGCAGCAGCAATAGCGCAGGCGGAGGCGGTATTAGTGGCAGCAGCGGCGGCGGCGGCGGCGGCGGCGGCGGCGGCGGTGGCGGCGGCGGCAGCGGCGCGGTGATGCCCGTGCCGGATCCCATGTCGTTAATCCGGGCGTACGACTCCGAAACGAACCCGACGCGCCCGGTGCGGCCGTCGCCCTTGACGGCGTCGACCATCCAGGGCCTCCCGCTCGACCTACTTGACCGGCTCCGCTCCTTCCCGCTCTTCCAGTCGGCACCGGACAGCTTCCTCGCCGCCATCGGGACGCACCTCCGCCTGCAGCTGTACGCGCCCCACGACTACATCCTCACCGAGGGCGACGACGCCAAAGCGATGTACTGGCTGGTGCGGGGCTCCGTCCGCGTCACGAGCCGCGACGGCGAGAGCACCTACGCGGAACTGAAGCCCGGCGCTTTCTTCGGCGAGATCGGCGTCCTCATGGAGATCCCGCGCACCGCCACCATCATCGCCAACCTGCGCTCCTTGGTCGTGCGCCTCAACAAGGAGGACCTGGCCAAGGAGCTGCCGCACTTCCCCGAGGTCGAGAAGGTGATCCGCGACGAGGCCAAGGAGCGGCTGACCATCCTGGAGCGCAAGAAGAAGGAGATGGGGCCCGGCTCGTCGGCGAGCGGCGCGTCGAGCAAGCTTGTCAGGTCCGGGAAGAGGACGAGGGATCGGATGGACGGCGACGTGGTCATGGGAGATGCGGGAGCGCTGAGGGACGGCGAGGTCGTCAGCAACAAGAAGAGGAAGTCTCCGAGCCCCGGTTTGGCCGAGGTGGCCGCCGTCAGCGCCATCGGCACCGGGGGCTCCGTCACCGTGCGCCAGCTGCTCAAGGAGCTCCCGCTGTTTTCCAGCCTGCCCCCGGAGATACTGCACTTCCTGGGGCTGAACGCCCAGCCGCGGACCTACCCGCCCTTCACCGAGATCATCCAGCAAGGCTCGCCGGGCCGGGACGTCTTCTTCATCGTCCGGGGCGAGGTTGAGGTCATCACGGAGCGGCAGAACCTGAGCCTGTTCAAGGTGGACACGCTCTTCGCCGGCCACGGGGTCCAGCCGCGGCACGAGATCATCGCCCGGCTGAAGCCCGGCCAGTACTTCGGCGAGGTCACGAGCCTGTCGCTGGCGCCGAAGCGCACCGCCACGGTCCGCTCCATTTCGTCGGTCGAGTGCCTCATGATCGACAGCGACGTGCTCAACGAGCTGTGGGAGAAGTGCTCGCCCGACGTGCGCCAGCAGGTCGAGAGCACGGCGCGCCGGCGCCTCGTCGAGTCGGCCGCCGACGGCTCCAAGGACGTCACGATGGGGGACGCGCCGGGCGGGACGGCGACGGCAGCAGCAGCTGCTGCTGCAGCTTCTGCCGCGGCTGCGGCGACGGCAGCGGCGGCCCAAGACGGCACTCCGCCGATTAACGAGCTCGCGATTGCGGACGGGGCCGTCAGGTCTCCTTTCGCCACGTCGGGAGCGCCGATCGGCCGCAGGCAGACGATGCCCGAGGTGATATTCACCCCGATGGAGAGCTCTTCGGAGGAAGGCCCCGTGGCGAGCGCGCCGGTCAAGAAGATCGAGGACGCTTCGCCCGTGCCCGTCATCGAACCTTACGACCCGGACCCTTTCCTCAACGTCGACCTGGACAACATGCGCTCGCGGTCGCGGCGCGGGTCGCTCGCGCCGCCGGCCCCAGGCTCGTCGCCGGCGGACGGCTCGCAGGGCGCGGCCGCCGCGGCGCCGGGCGGCCGCGAGAACGAGCGGTCGCAGTCGCCGCAAAACGGGCAGGTCCTGGTGCCGTCGTCGCTGCGCGCCAAGCACGAGTCGACGCCGCCGTCGCCGCCTGCGCAGGCGGCGACGGCGGTGAAGCGGCCCAAGGTGGCGGGCCGGCGGCTGCCGTCGCGGCAGGGCAAGGGCGTGCTGCCGGACGCGGTCCTGGTGCGGCTGCTGTCGCACCTGGACGTGGTGGAGCTGATGCGGCTGCGGCGCGTGTCGACGCACTGGCTGAAGCTCCTGTCGACGTCGCCGGCGCTGGCCCAGCACCTTGACCTGTCGCCGTACAACCGCAAGGTGACGGACGCGGTGGTGACGCGGTACGTCTGTCCGTTCGTGGCGGGGAGGCCCCGCTCCGTCGACATCAGCAACTGCTTCCACCTCACGGACGAAGGGTTCGCGGCCCTCGCGGCCGCCTGCTCCCGCCAGTGCCGGGCCTGGCGCATGAAGTCCGTCTGGGACATCACGGGCCAGGCCGTGCTCGACATGGTGGGCCGCGCGCGGGACCTCGAGGAGGTGGACCTCAGCAACTGCCGCAAGGTGGGCGACAACCTGCTCGCCCGCATCGTCGGCTGGGTCGTGCCGGAGATCCCGCCCCACGTGCTGCAGATGCAGCAGCAGCAGCAGCAGCAAATGCAGCACATGCAGCAAATGCAGCAGAAAGGCGGAGGGTCCAGGCTGCGCAACGGCCAGCACCAGCACCAGCACCAGCACCAGCATCAGCACCAGCACCAGCAGCCACCTCAGCAGGCGATCCCGGCCGGCACCGTCATCGGCTGCCCCCGGCTCCGCCGCCTCACCCTCTCGTACTGCAAGCACATCACGGACAAGTCGATGGCGCACATCGCGCTGCACGCGGCGGCGCGCATCGAGGAGATGGACCTGACGCGCTGCACGACCATCAGCGACGGCGGCTTCCAGCACTGGAGCGTGCACGCCTTCCCCCGCCTGCGCCGGCTCTGCCTGGCCGACTGCACCTATCTGACGGACAAGGCCATCGTGGCCCTGACCAACGCCGCCAAGGGGCTGAGGGACTTGGACTTGGTGAGTCGGCGCTTTCGTTCTGGCCCCCTCCCTCCCCTTCCTCCCCTCCTCCCTCCCACCCATGGTTTTTTTAATTTTTACTTCTATTTTTATTTTTTTATTTTTTTATTTTTATTTTTATTTTTATTTTTATTTTTATTTTTTTTTTTTTTGGTTTGCCCGCCGTTCCAACGCAGCGCCCGCTAACGTGAGCCCTCGCCCCTGCAGTCCTTCTGCTGCGCGCTGTCCGACACGGCGACCGAGGTGCTCGCGCTCGGCTGCCCGTCGCTGCGGCGGCTCAACCTGGCCTTCTGCGGCTCGGCCGTCGGGGCCGAGTCGCTGCGGTCGGTCGGGCTGCACCTGCTCGAGCTGCGCGAGCTGTCGGTGCGCGGCTGCGTCCGGGTCACGGGCGACGGCGTCGAGGCCGTGCTCGCCGGCTGCGCCCGCCTCGAGCGCCTCGACGTCAGCCAGTGTCGCAACTTGGGGGGTTGGTTGGGGGGTGGTGGGGTCGAGAGGTGTGGGCGTGGAGTTAGGTTTGAGACGGTGGCGGGGGGGAGGGGGAGAGGTGGGCGTGGGGCGTGGTGAGGGAGGGAGGGAGGTTTGTGGTGGGTGGGTGGGTGGATGGTTTTTTTTGGGGAGGAGTTTGTCTTTTGATGGGGAGACGCTGGATGGTGAATTGGAGGGCGGGGGCATTGGTGTTTGGGTGTATGGGTAGCATGGTGGGGGTGTGAGAGCATCGCGTGGGTGGAGTCTTTTCTTTTCTTTTTTTTTTTTTTTTTTTTTTTGTTTGGTTTGAGGCGGGTGGGATCTGATTTGTTGCTGCTGGTTCTGGTGCTGCTGTTGTGGTTGTTGCGCTGAATTTTATATCCCCTACTTGGTACCGCTGGGTTTTGTCGATCAAGAAGAGAGAGAGCCAGAGAGAGATCGTCTGATGACGCTGCTATTTAGTCCCCGCGATCTGGCGAGGGTTACCACTTTGGTCTTGGGAAAGTTTCGTCCGTTTCCTTGCTTGCCTTTTACTTCGTCCTCTCCTTTTCCTGGCCTTATTCAAGGTTCGCGGGCTCTTAAACGAATCGTTTTGTGTTTTTTTTTTCCCTCCCTCTTTCCTCCTTTTATTTAATGTCTTTAGTCTAGCTGGAGTCTTCGGGACGAGACGAGACGGAACGGCCGCTTTCTTTGTTCATCATCATGATATACCATGAAACCTTTTTTTTTTTTTTTTGGCTGCCTGGTCGGATTCGGAATCTTGCGAGCTCGTGTAATGTTAAAAAGAGATGGACGCTACGTATGCAGGCACGTGAGAGAGAAGGGCGAGGGGTGTGAGTGAGCGCAGATTATCATCGAATGGAATTGTCTAGTTTTGGGCGTCTTTGAGCTTGGTGCCGTCTGTTGTTGCTGATGTTCACTTTGTGGTTGGAGCGCCGGCAAAGAGCGGGGGAACGTTGAAGAAGAATTCTTTTTTTGGGCTTTATATACCGTAAACAGACAGTGATCTCTCACGTACGACCATAGACTGTGGAATACATCGGGTCCCGTCCGCTCCCCTGTAATTAAGCCACAGATCGCTGGACTAGTACTTCGGTGGGTGACCACGAGGGAATCCCCGGTGTTGTACGTTTTGCCATTTTCGCCGTCGTCGAACCTTTTGGCTTCTCCTCTTTCGTCTTTCGTACTTTGCATAGCCTCGGACATTATGCGCCAGATGCGATGCGCAGAATGGTATTTGCTTTTTCTTATTCTGTCATATTCCAGTTATGCGATAAGTAGGTGAGCAGCTATGTGCTCTGCGACGGCCAATGAATGCGTGCGCACGCGACAGCCGAGGCATTGTCGCCGCCGACCAGCTCTCCGCTCTCCGCTCACAGTGCTCAAGCAGCTTACCCGACCACGCCGAGCCACTCCGCTCCTCCAGCTATGCATCGACCTCGCAGCTGAAGCAATCAACCGCCTTGTTCAGTTCCGCTTCCTTTGGCCTACGCGTGAGATCCATCAAGCGGGATTTTGTCGGCGGCCATGGCGGGACCGGTACGCCAGCCGATCGACGTCGCCGCGCTAGAGCGCTATGTCGAGGCCAACGTGCCCGATGTCAAGGTGCCCATTGCGGTCAAGCAGGTACGACCTCGGGCGTCCGTTCCACCCGGTTTACTCGACACAGTCGAGCTCGATCCGAATCAACAACTCAAGCCCTCCCTCACCTCCTTGACCCCGCGTGCTTTTGTCCTAACATCCACGCCTCCGTCCACCACCTTCCTCCCCTTCCTTTCCATCTCTGACATGGCTGCTTCTAGTTCGGCTTCGGCCAGTCGAACCCAACCTACCAGCTCACGGACCGCGCGGGCGCCAAGTTCGTCATGCGCAAGAAGCCGCCCGGCAAGCTGCTGTCCAAGACGGCGCACAAGGTGGAGCGCGAGTACCGCGTCATCCACGCGCTGGCCGGCACCGACGTGCCCGTGCCCAGGGCGTACTGCCTCTGCATGGACGACGCCGTCGTCGGCAGCCCGTTCTACATCATGGAGTTCCTCGACGGCCGCATCTTCGAGGACATGACGATGCCGGGCGTCAGCGCCGCGGACCGAGAGGAGATGTACGTCCGTCTGCTCTTCTAGTTGCCCCCTCCAAGCGGACCGCATGGGGACCAAAGGCCCTCAAAGCGGGAGATGTGTGTGAAAAAGCGGCGAAGACAAAAGCTGATGGTGAGCGGCGGGTTGGCGGGCCCGGGGCCGGGGGGGGAGGAAACCAGGTTCCACGACGCCGCCCGCACGCTGGGCAAGCTCCACGCGCTCGACCAGGCCGCCGTCGGGCTCGCCGACTACGGCAAGCCGGCCGGCTTCTACGCCCGGCAGCTCGCGCTCTTCGCGTCGCTGAGCCGGGCCCAGGCGGCCGCCGTCGACGTCGACACCGGGCGGCCCGTCGGGCCGATACCGCGCCAGGCCGAGATGCTCGGCTTCTTCGCCGGCGAGGCGGCGCCCCCCGGCCCCCGGGACAGGGCCGCGCTCGTCCACGGCGACTTCAAGATCGACAACCTGGTCTATCACAAGACGGAGCCGCGCATCATCGGCATCCTAGAGTGCGTTGTCCTGTCCTGTTTTGCGCTTCTCGCCCCTTCTCAAAAAAAAAAAAAGAAAAGAAAAGAAAAGAAAAAGAAAACGTTGCTGACTTGCGCCCCGGGTGGGTCCCAGCTGGGAGATGTCCACGATAGGCCACCCGCTCTCCGACCTCTGCAACCTGCTCGCGCCGTGGACCGTGGTCTCGCTGGCGCTGCCCACGGCGGCCGCGGCGCGCTCCCCGGCGCGGCCGCCGCTGCCGCGCTCCGCCAACCTGGCCTTCCACCCGGCCACGGCGCGCGCCGGCGT
This sequence comes from Lineolata rhizophorae, assembly GCA_010093515.1. Taxonomy (NCBI): domain Eukaryota; kingdom Fungi; phylum Ascomycota; class Dothideomycetes; order Lineolatales; family Lineolataceae; genus Lineolata; species Lineolata rhizophorae. The sequence goes on along the minus strand of MU001678.1, from coordinate 1,034,449 downwards.
GCCCCCGCGCCCCGCCATGCTGCGCTGGTACGCCGCCGCCGCCGGCTGGGCCCCCTCGCCCGCCGACCTCGCCTGGGGCGCCGCCTTCTCGCTGCTCCGCGACTGCGTCATCGTGCAGGGCATCGCGGCGCGGTACGCCGCCAGGCAGGCGAGCAGCGAGAGGGCGAGGGAGTACGCGGCGCAGCTGGGGCCCGTGGCGGGGATTTGTTGGAGGGCGGTGGAGAGGGCGAGGGAGGAGGGGAGGAAGGGGGAGGGGGAGGGGGAAGGGGAAGGGGAAGGGAAGGCGAGGCTGTGAGGAGTGGGAGTGGAGTGGGTAGGGGTGGGGTTGGTGGTTGGCAGCATCGTCCAGTGGGAGTCTGTTTGCGGACTATGTTGCTTGCATAGCTATCTATATGTATGTGCACATGCGGTGAGCACCGTGCTCAACTAACGTATTATATTATATAAGTTTCGTGGTCTATCCGACGTAAAAGGTAAAAATGGGCATCCATCATTTCCTGTTTTTTTTTGTCGCCTCATGTCTTCTACATCACTTTAAACAGCCTCAGATTATGCCCGCCGGTCCTTGCGCATATACCACTCTGCAATTGAGGCGTTAGCGGAATACCGGCACCTCGGAAGTATTGGATTAGAGAGAGGGAGAGAGCTCACCTGCGACCCACGCCCGCACGAAGTCGCGCTCGGTCGCCTGCGTGTCGGCGACGGGCTGCGGCGGCAAGTCGGCCGTCGTCTCGTTGGGGAGGAGGCCGTTCTCGTCCCCTGCGTTGGCAAGCAGATGGTTTGTTAGTGCCCAAGTTTGACCTGACACTTCCTCCTGGACGTCCCCATCGTCACTTTACCGTCCCCCTTCCGACCGAAGCACATCAAGGAGCAAAAAGTAGGGGGGGGAAGAAAGAGGGAAGGGAACAACTCACAATGATGCACCGCCCCCTCGATCAACAAAAACGGCTCCTCCACCGTGCTCGCCCTGTCCCTCGCGACGGTCGCATGCGGCGTCGCCTCCTTCCAGGGGTCCGCCTCGCCGTCGACGATGGCCAGGCGCGGATAGCTGATGTCGAAGCCGCCGTACCGGTTGATAGCCTGGACGTCGGACGAGGTCCAGATGTCGAAGGCGTCGCGGCAGATGAGCGACGTGTACTCGAGGTCGATTGTGCGGGAGACGAGCGGGTCGATGTGGGCGGGCGCCCCGGAGCCCGTCTGCAGGTAGCCCCACTGGGTGCAGTACTGGTAGGCCCAGGCGCGCCACGTCTGCGCCAGGTCCGTCTGGGCGTAGTAGGTCGCGTTGCGGTTGGTGAAGCACTGGTTCTGCGTGGAGCCCGAGTCGGCGGCGCAGGGCGCGACGGCGGTGGCGTTGACGTAGCCGATCCAGTTGAGCATGCGGTCCGTCAGGGAGGAGTCGTCCTCGTGGGCGGCGCCGGCGGCGCCGCCGCTGGCGCCGATGAGCTCTGCGACCGAGTCGCGCAGGCCCTCGGTGTCCGGGTACAGCAACTCGCCGGTCGTGATGTTGTCGCAGTAGTACCCGAAGGACGGATCGTTCACCTCGGGGTCCCAGTTGCGGCCCTGCCAGCCCGTGATGCCGCCGGACAGCACGTTGGCGAAGTCGTCGTCGTACGTGACGTTAGGGAGGAGGAACGTCTCCTTGAGCCGGGCGGTGAGGTCGGCGTCCGAAGGGCAGCGCAGCAGGATGCCGTCGATGACGCGGACGAAGGCCTGCGTTGTGTCGACGCAGGCGCGCGGGCCGTGGATCCGAATCGGTTCGAAGTACTGCCAGTAATCGTATATGGCCTCGGTGACGCCGGAGGAGGAGATGGCCCCCCAGAAGGTGCCGGGGTAGAGGACGCGGAGGAAGGCCTTGCCCCGTCGGTTTCAAATTGTCAGCATCTTTTTTTTTCAATTGGCTTCTTTCATTTTGGACATGTCCGCGCAGTTCGCGCAGTTCGCACTCACCACAAAGGCGCCCGCGTACGATCCCCCGTACATGATCCACGGCGCGCTTTCCGGACTTAGGTCCGCGTCCACGTCCTCGAACACCACATTCCGCGCGAAATAGTCCGTGTCGGCGAGCGCCTGCTCCGTCGTCAAGAACCGCAAGCTCTCGGTCGTCAGGTCGTCGACCGGGAAACTGGTCCCGTAGTACCGGTGCTCGAGGATGACGCCGAGTCCGCCCGTCGCCTTGGCCAGCTGGTAGACGATGCCCTTGTACAGGAAGGGCAGTCGGTTGACGCCCGACGTCTCGCCTGAGCAGAGCACGATGACGGGGCCGCCGGGCGCATAGTGCGCGGCCGAGTACCAGTAGCGCAAGGGGAAGGTGCCGTTGGAGTGCGGAGCGTAGAGCGTCGAGTTGTGGAAGTGGTCGATGGGGACGGAGAGGTTGTGGGCTGGGTAGAGGGACTCGAGGTCGGGCTCGTCGTCGTCGGCGGGGCTGGCGCGGGGCTGGAGGAGGCCGTTCTCGAGGAGGGTCTGCGAAGTATTCGAGGGTTAGGGTTCGGATTCAGGTTGGGGAGGTTTTGGAAGGGTTCTTTTTTTCCCTAGCTCGTACCCGTTGTCGCAACTCCTTGACGGGCGTCACGGCCGTCCTCGCGACCGCGAGCTGCGCCAGCCACAGCGCGAGCAGACCAATGACGGCGCAGAGTCGCTGGGATGTCATGGCTGAAGCTCGACGGAGCTCGACGGAGCTCAACCGAAGCTCTGCCAACACCGAGCGCGTTGCGCGCGAACAGAGCTCTCTGGTTAGCGGCTCGAGTAAACCAGTGCTCGCCCACGGTACGCATCCAGAGGACGACCACGGTTAGCTGGGGCGGCACGCCCATAATATGTACTACGCAGGCAAGTGGTCGTCAACGCCGGACTACCGGCCGGGGACCCGGGTGTGGTGAGCATGGAGGGAGGCGCGCAACGATTGCGCCTCCCTGTCGTACGAATCCATTGCGCCTCTTTTTGCCGGGTACCTGACCTGCCAAGGTGCCCATATAACCTCGGAAAATGCGCTGCCCTGCCCTGCCGCGATCCCCATCCATGCGTCCCTATCGTCGCCCGTGTGGGAAGGTCCCGCGCCGTCCCATGATGCAAACGAACGCGCGCGCGCGCGCTCTCCAGGTCCGGCCGTGAAATCGGACCCGTCCGCGTGGGGCTGCGGAGCTTGGACCGGGGCTCTGCGCCGCGCTAGATCCGAACCGGGAAGGTGGGCGCGCACAAGCTTTTCTTTACCCGCGGGCCCGCGCTTCCACTTCTGCCGCTTTCGAGCCGTTTGTTCGTGTTCGCGAACGCCAAAAAGCCCCAGCCGACGAACGAACCCCTGGCTGCGCGGGGCACGACGGCGTGCCCCTCCCCGCTTGCCTCGATGCGGAATGCGGCTTCGAGATAAGCATCCCGGGAACCTGCGAGGAACATGGAAGGTCCAGCGCACAGGATTCCCTGCGCCTGCCAATGTTGGTTCGGCGCAGGCAGAAGAGGAGAAATGCAGGACCTAGTGCAATCGCTACGACGTTGAAGACACGAGACAAGACGAGACGGTCAAGGGTCGGATTGACTGGAGGATCCCCGTCGGTGTGGGGCAGGTATCTCGTTAGCTGTGGTCCAACTTCGTCATTGCTGTGCTTCCATCCGGAGCCTGTACTCCGGGCACTCGGCATTGCTACCGACCTATCTAGCACCTACGCACCTGCCCATCAAGGAATCTAGCTAGCTTTCTCGCCCACCAGCCAGCGCGGAATGCCTTTTCACCTCCCTTTCGCCCCCTCCCTACTTCCTCCCTGAGAATAACCAAACCATTGACAAAGGGAGTTACCTTTGCACTCCCACAGAATCCCACAAGTTCCCAAACTCGCGCACCACTGTCCTATCCACGTTGACCAGCCACTCCTCCTCGAAGCGCGCCTGCCCGCCCGCCGCCTCCACCGCCGCCTGCACGCGCTCCCATACAAATGTAATCAGGTTCACGCTGTGCACCTCGTCCGCGTAGAGGAGGTCGCGCCGGCGCGCGTCCTCAGGCGCCTCGGGCGCGTCTGGGTCGGACTGCATCTCGGGGCGCGGGTAAACGAGGGAGCTGCGGGCGCGGATGGCGGTTAGATGGAGGACATAGGACACAAGTAGACAAGGGCGGAGAAATAGGTAGGGTACGTGTGTGGGTAAAATAAAACACTCACTCAACGCTCTTATCCTCGTTCCCGTCCGTCAGCTCCACAATCACGTCAGTCCACAGCGTCATCAGTGCCTGCAGCTCCATCAGAATCCACGCCTCGCCCGTCTCGAGCAGCCGCGTCAGCGCCAGCACCATGAGCTTCCTACGCGCCGGGCTGCCCACGTTATCGCAGTGCCCGATCCACTCGTCGAGCAGCCACTTCAACGCCCGCTGGCCCTCAACCACCTCGGGGGCCACCATGCCACACCCGCGCACCGCCTCCACCAGCAGCCGCGGGCTCGCGACCCCGAGCCGCGCCAGCACGCACCAATAGTCCGACTCCCGCATGCCCCTGACGCTCGACTCGCGCCGATTGGGCCCCGTCGTCTGGCCCGCCTCCCACGCGTCGCGCAAGCCGGCCACCAGCCGGCCCACGACGCCGGTGGCCACCATGTCGGCCACGAGCACGCGCAGGGCCTCCTCGCCGCCGAGCCCGGCCGCCGCGCGCACCGCCACCTCGAGCACGCTCGTGACGTAGCCCGTCGCCTCGACGCTGAGGTTCGCCTGGCCCAGCAGCGCCGCCAGCGCCTCGAGCAGCCGCGGCCGGAACGGCGAGCCCAGCAGCGGCTGCGGCGCCAGCAGCAGGTACGACTCGGCGATCTGGAGGGCCATGCGGAGGGCGTCGGAGCCGAGCGTCAGCGCGTGCAGCAGGTGCGGCGTCAGGTCGAGCAGATCGGGCAGCGTAGGCGAGCCCGCCGGCGTCTGGGCCACGATGGCGGCCCACAGGTCGAGCGCGTCGTCGAGCAGGTACAGCGCCGAGTCGGAGCCGGGCTCGGTGGCGCCGCGAATGATGGGCAGCATGAGGGTGTGCAGCCGGCGCGAGTCGGCCTTCATGGCCGTGATGAGGCGCGTCAGCAACGTGAGTATGGCCTGCTTCATCAGGTGCTCGGGCCCGGACTGGGCCCACAGCGGCGGCAGTAGCGCCACGACGCCGTCGGCGTAGGGCGTGACACGGTGCTCCATGCGCTCCACCATGATGCTGATGGTGTTGAGCAGCGCCATCTTAGTCTCGGCCAGCTCCACCTCCTCCACGAGCGACATGATGCGCGTGAAGATGTCCGACGCATACGGCATGAACTGGTCCGGCTTGAACTCCCAGTCGTCCGCCACGTTCTTGAACTGCCGCCCGGCCGTCACCCGCACGACCTGGTCGTTGAGCGCATCGCTCTTGTCGAGCAGGTGCCGGAAAATCTGGTAGACGAGAGGCCGGCTCTGGTCCGACACCTTGACTGAGATCCATTGGGCGAGGAGGATAGCGATTCGGCGGCGTAAGATGTTGTAGCCTGGTTGCTGCCTCTGGACTTCGGGGACCAGAGTCGCACTTATGAAGGCGTCGAAATCGAGGTGAGGGTGTAGGACTGGCGCGGCTAGGCCGACGGCCGTGTAGACAGAGTCTTTGAAGAGGATGTTGTCATTGTCGAGTGCTGGTAGAAAATTAGCATCGAATGTAGATTTCCATAAAACATATGAATCGCATGAACCTACAGGCAATGGAGTAGAAGACGTTGAGAAGGGGCTGAATGATCAAGTCCTTGAAGTTGATGGCCAGGTCCAGGAACAGCTTTTCAGCGCACGGTCGGATAGCGAAGTCAAACCCTTCCCCATCCAAATCCTCGCGCTTCTCCCACTCGTCCGGCTCCTCGAGCCACTGCCGCAAGTCGCGCGGAGTGAAGACAAAGTACCGCATCACAATGACCTCCATCATCTCCTTAACGAAACTCTCCTCCAGCAGCTGCGTCTTGACCATCTCGACCGACTTGGCCTTCTCCTCCCTCTCCTCCTGGAACCGCATCCTAAACGTCAACGTCGGGTTGAACACCATCTTGACACAAGCTCTGATCAGCAAGAGGCCCCTATGCGCCAGCTTCTCAACGATGCCAGCCTCCTCCTCGTCCACGTCACCATCGTCCCCGATACGCCCCATCTCGGCCGTCTTAGTCCCGAACCCCTCGCCAAACCGCGTGACTACGTCCCAGAAGGCGTGCACGAGGCCGAAGTAGTCCGGCAGCAGCACGAAGGCGGCCGGGTGCGCGCGCGCCATGTCGACGTAGAGCTTGGCCAGCTGCACGCAGTGCCGGCCGATGGCGTCGCGGGCGGCGGTCGCCAGCGGCGACGCGGCCGCGTCCTCGGTCGCCACGGGTAGCAGCGTGCCCAGCTGCGCGCGCAGCACGCCCCAAAAGTCGCGCACGTCAGCGTCGCGGTTCGGGAAGTCGTAGCCGGCGACGAGGAGGCGCCGGAGCACCTTGAGGGCGAGCAGGCTCTGGTCTAGGGCGTCGAGGGCGCCACCTTCGTCGTCGTGCGCCGAGGACGTGGAGCCATCGGGAGGTTGGAAGAAGGATTGCCAGCGAGCGGTTTTGTCTAGGTAGATGCGGCCGAGGACGCGGAAGAGCTCGGGAGAGGCCGAGAGGAGACTGGCGCGTGTGCGCGTCAGCTTGCCGGTCGAGAGCTCTTTGATGATGTGCAGAAGGATGAGGAGAGCGCGGGAGAGGTGGAGGTGGTAAACGGTGGGTTCGGCAGCGGCGCGAAGGCGGCTAATGAGTTGCGTCATTACATCTGGCCTTGGTGTAGGTTAGTATCAGCCTCGTGGCGATATGTATGATTCTAGAAAGGCGGAAACATGCCAGTCATTTGGGTACTCGAATCGGACTATTTTGGCTGTGACCAAGGCATTCTGGAGTGCGAGCCTCTGGTCCGCTTCGTTGATGCCGCAGTCTATGAGTCGTGCTCGTATCTGGGCCTTGTCTTCTTTCCTAGCAGCACTATTGCCTTGTTAACAGGAGGGATATACCCAGGTTAGGGAAATGAGGCGTATACTTACTTTGGAGCTGTCTTTCTCCAGTATTTGTCGATTCCATTCTTGAGCTGGATAATAGCCAAATAGCGTACTTCCAAGGGAAGAGATTTATCCATAAAAACGGTCTACAGAATTCCGTGTCAGCTACTATTCGCAGAAATCGTCAACATGCGGTTTATCTGTTCGTCCAGATTTAGCCTTACTTACCTGCAAGAGGGGATAATAACCGGGCGTCGTCTCCCAATTCTGCAACTGCTTCGTTCCGGTCTGGATCTGCTGCGGGTCGCTAGAAGATGCAGATCGCAGGACATGGTAGAGGAGGGCTTCTGTGAGAGGATTGGCTTCGGCGGCTACTTCTATCATCATGGTGGCCAGAGTAGCGCGGATATCTAGGCACGGAGAGGTGTGGTGGGAAGATCTAGTCGGAGGAGCTGGTCATGTCCAATATTTAGTAGGGTCCAGACCACGTGAGCGGAAGCGCTGCGTGGGCCGCAGTACAGTAACGTGGGTGGAATTGGGGCGCCAAACGCCTCTGTAAATGAATGGCAAATTCAGACCGTGAGGTGGGAAATTGGACGCCTTTTGGTGTTTGGAGGGGCAGTGATGTACCCAGGTGGGTAGAGAAGGCGAGATTCATATGTAGCCAATCAAATGCGAGCCACGTGCAAAGTGCAGCCCTACCATCTCGCGTCGCGTCGGCGATCGTTTTGAACCGCCTTTCGCATCCTTTCCGACAACAACAGGATCCTTGGTCCACCCACATTCCCCCTCGCGTCTGCACGAGGAACCCAATCATCATGGCCGACGCCGAGATGGATGTCGATGCGCCGGCGACGGAGTCCAAAGTCACCGAGGCGCGCACTGTTGCGGGCGCCGTCGCAGTGCGCTCCATCGAAGGCTGGATCGTCATGGCGACCAACGTGCACGAGGAAGCGACCGAGGAAGATATCACCGACATGTTTGGCGAGTACGGCGAGATCAAGAACATGCACCTCAACCTGGACCGCCGCACTGGTTATGTCAAGGTTCATCACCACCGCTTGGCCCAGCGCCGTGCTTTGCTGTGCTGGTCGTATACGCGAGGCTGAAAATGTTTGTCACCAGGGCTACGTCCTCATTGAATACTCAACCCTCTCCGATGCCAAAGCTGCTGTCGACAGCGCCAACGGGGCAAAGCTTCTCGACCAGACGATCACGGTTGACTTCGCATTCGTACGCCCGCCGCCCTCCAAAGGAGGCCAAGGACGAGGAGGCCGTGGTCCGCCGCGCAGCAGTGGCAGGGCTAGGAGTCGGAGCCCGGGAGATGTGAGGGATGACATCTCATGATCATATTTTCCTTGCGATAGGTGCGATAGGTTGAAGATCGCGCATCTTGAATGCCTAGGCGGCATACATTGGCCCAGTGATGGCTATCTCACTATTGTGAATGGACTGGGTTCGCGGGGGCACAAAATAAACATGAAGAAACACCTTGCTGGCTTGTCCTTTGACAAGCTAGCTTCTGGCTAGTGTCCTTCGTAAGTGAGTTTTTCCAGCCAGTTTTCCCGGCCCAACATAAGCGCTAACGGCTATTGTAGTTTGGCCATGCTGTCGTGAAGCTTGTGATCAGATGCCGGAGTCACCTGCTTAAAACTGTAGTGGGCCCAATCAATCCATAAGCGTAGGGCAGCTTACCAGGAAGTTGACCTGCGGCGGCTCGTACCATGATTTATTTCCGATTTGAAGACACGAACGGGAAGGAGCATGAGCTCTCTCACTACTAATATGATGATATCAAGGCCAGCCTGATGCCTACACGAAGCCAATATGGTGCCAGGACCGATACCATTTAGACTGCTATTCGTGCCATTAGGTTGAATTCTAGCACATCGAAAATCCGCTTTGTTCTAATTAGATTGGTTCTCCTTCGACGCACTTTCGCTACTTGACATCCCTTCCACGGTAGGGAACACACTTCCAGGCTGTGCGTCTAGGTCGGCGACTGAGGTGGCTTGGCCGTCTAGAAAGATGGCCGAGCGACACTACGTTGAATTGGTACGTGTACTGGGTGTCAAGAATGACCTTGTCAGCATACACTCTAATTTTGCTCTCCATCAGTCAATTACACCTCTCCAATTATTATATGCTCAGTCAACCAACAACTAACCTAAAAATATAATAGGACCATGACCGGTAAGCTCGCGGACTATAACCTCCGGTTCGCGGACCTACCTTCTAAGTTCATCAACAGGCTCCAACATCTACCCCCACGTTCGTTCCATATTCATCGCATTTGCAGACCTGCTCTTCTTAGTTGCGCTAAATTCCTTTGTCCGTTCCAATATCAGGCCGGCCGAAGTCGCAGCCGACGGTTGCTAAGCCATGGTTCTTGAAATGCACAGAAGTTTTAGGCAACTTATACAGCACTAGTTTGGATATACCTAGTTCCAAGCTCGGTTCTATGAAGCAACAATTCCACATGTGCGGCAATTTTAAACGTATAATCGTTTATTTTTTGCAAAAAAAAAAAAAAAAAAGCCAGTGGTTGTATCCCTATTTTGTTGATCTATTTCAGGGATGTCTTGGCGTCTTTAGCAGGGTGATTTGCCGACCTAGGTAAACGTTAACCTAGTTTGCGATTGAGAACTACTAAGCGCTAATATTTGCCAGAGTTATCATGTCTATTGGCCAGCATAGAAGAGTCTAGGAGAACTCTTTTTTTTGGTCAGGACCTACCTAGTTCCCAAATTGAAATAATCCGGACTCTAAAAGATCTCGCTATGTGGAATCGTGCCGAAACGTCTTGTCTCACGTCAGTACAGTCCGCATATGTTCGAAAGCGCGCCGGCCTTAACGAGAAGTGTGCTTTTAGGGCCCAAAGCAACGTTAATGTCGCAATCGTACCTGCAAGGGCGTCCAAACTAACAGTGCACTCCACCGTAGAATTGGGGTCCGGAATCCCAAGAGACGATAACTCCAACAAATCAAGAACTACAACTCATCTTTAACAAGTGCCCTATACCGAATACTAAACAGCCATTAGCTGCTCGTCTTTTTTGGCTTCCGTCTCGGCGACCGATTGCCGCTTCAGATACTAATGGAACCCATGTAAGACTTTCCAGGTTGATGCACACCAATCTGGTGTGGTTGTGGCGTCCGAGGTACCATGGCAATTATACCCGACTCTGCCCATGCTTTCTTAGCATTAGGGCTCGGAGCATAATATCTTACAATCAACCGTGATTTATCCCTGGCTGAACGCCTTACTAGCCATGCCACTCTCAATATTTAAAGCACTCGTCCCCAATCGATTCTCCTGCCGGGGAGTGCTTTGGCCAGTCGCTGTAATATCTCTCAGTATTTTTTTAACTCGCCCATTGCCGTCCCTAGTATTCCCAGAGTCTGACAACATGCCTCCTGAATCGCCTAAGAACCTTCCTATTTACTGCCGCGATACAAAATCCAGCAGCTTACGATAGACGACCTTGAAGTAACAACGGCAGTCATCTGTCACACCAACCTGTTCATGCACTCATCTGGGCCAATATCTACACGAAGGACCAGACCAAGCCCTTCTACTCAAGTTACCAAGGCTTGAGGCACCACCCTACGCACGGCTTCAAGTCCGGCCTCTGCTATGGCGTCGTCAACAAGGAGTTCCACTACAAGCAACCTGACTCAGCCGCCACCGGCGGTGCTCTTCTCTCCGGCTTCGACGACCTGAACGCCGACGGCGAGAACGTCCTCTCGCAGACGGACCACCGCTCGTCTCGGTGGCCATGTCGTAGGACTAGTTCGACGAGCTCGACATGGCGCAGACGCAGCCCGTCTTCGACTAGCTACCGCAGTTCATGGCCTTTTACAACGTGCTGCTAGAGTGCGACACGCGCGATCTGGAGACATGGAAGGCTAAACGACAGAGAGGTCATCTTCCGCAGCGCCACGCCCGCGTAGACTACAGTGGCCAGGGTCTCATGGGCAAACTACCGCAGCTTCTCATGCGCGAGGCGAAGAGCAAGGGTTTCCGCGGGATCCAGATCGAGATGGCGCCCGATGCTGTCTCGCACGTCTGGTCAAAGCCCCCCGCGCCGTTCAAGCGTGATATCATATCTACTCCGGCCTGTGCGACATGCAAGAAGGAGACTGAAGAGAGCGAGATAACGGCGCCATTCTATGCTTCTACTCAGGTTTGCCGTAAGATTTATTGCAACCTGTAAGTGCCCATTCCATGGATATGTAAGCTAGTCGCTAATAGCCTTAAAGGACACCCGAGGTTAATGGAGTCAATGGTACCAACGGAGTTCCACAGTAGGACCGTAAACCAGAGTACTAAACAGTCCGCTCCGCCGTAGCTCCACGATAGAATTCGCCAGTGCGGCAATGCTTGCTCATACCGACTTAGGACCCGGAAGTCTCCACTGCCCGGTTGATGGGAGTCCGTAGCGTTCTCAGCCCTCCTTGGACAATTAGAGGGCGTCGCCCTCGATTCCTCGTAAGCGATCATAGAATACCCACTCCGTTATGAATTTATGATCGAATTCTGCCTATCTGTTTGGTATCCTCGGCTTTGAGTTTCTGGTTGAGCTAATCTGATTTTCGTGAGAGAACAAAAGAATAACTCTAGACCGACTCTAATTTGCCTCCGTGGCTTGGGTATCCCGTCGGGAAGGTCGGTTTTACTTTACTTTAGCCCTCATACCACATGTTTCAAACTTCCGAGACTAATCTTTATCCACTTCTTGACTTAGTTCGATCACCGTCACTGAAAAGGGTGAATGACTAGGGCCATGTATAGTTTAACTGGTCTTTGTCAAGGTAGTCACGCCACCTATGCAACAGGCACTTGAAAGGTTCAGTACCAAACACCTTGGCGGTAAGCAAGAAGTCTCACCGACGCCGACCGATTAGTATTGACTGAATGTGTCATGTACGTATAAATCGTTGTAATTATAGTCAAGACGCAAACATCTACGTCTTAATCCTTCCGGAAGCTCGACCATTGGAGTGATATTAAATGTCATTGAAGTAGGTGGAAGGTCAGTGGCCATCACTTGGGAAACTGTATGGGCAACCTGTTGATACTAACACATCGGAGGAAAACTTCAAAACAAATTCTCTTGGTATGTGCACCGACCTTATCCCGATAACCGCAACCAGCGGGTCCAGCTCATCAAACATAAACATAGCACAACGGTCCCGCCGTCGTGCTCACCAAGTCTCCACTTGTCAACACGCCCAAGCCCTGCGGTGCTGTATGAGCTAGCTCCTGCACGTCCGTCAACTTACCCTCCGGACTCGATGGGTCCATCATGACCGTTGGGCCTTCGTACTGCTGTACCCTGGCCTCAGGATCCTGATTCTGCCAGATCCACCAGTGGCGATCAACCTGGCCATGGTGCAACCAGAACATCGGATCGCCGGGAGAGACGAGGAAGTCACCGCCTGGGTCCCCCCAGATGGTATAGTGGCCGCCCGTGTGGAACGAGTACGCTTCGGCCGTGTCGGTTTGCAGCGTCGTTTGGAACGTTAAGACATTATCGGTCGACTCGATATGAGTCGCGAGCTGGTCGGGTAGCAGGTACTGCGAAGTGAAGAAGTCCCCGATGTCGCGGCGTATGCAGCGGGGATTCAGTCCATAGCCATCCGACTGTGGATTCGCCGGGACCTCTATGTCTAGCGAGACCATAACTGGCCCTAGGTTCACTGTCATACTGTGATATTTGTTAGTTTTTGACGTTTTACGCAAACTAGGGCCTGTCATACTTTGCAAATGGGCCCGACTGGACACATCCACCGCCTTTGCCGGGAGGGACTGGGTCACTGCTCATTCCAAGACGATGCCCTTCATGCTCGATGTACTCTCCATTGCCGCTCATGCTGGTATCGCTTCCGCTAAACATGACCGACTCCAGAGGGTCAGGGTATTTGGACCAGTCCCAGTACTGCTTTTCTTAGAACCAGTTGGAAAACATGGGTTTGTATCACCTGATACTCACTGGTTGGTATCCTTGGTACCCACATTCGTCACGAAGAGCGCTCTCATAAGCCCAGACGTATGCCCGGTGCCAATGCACAAAGTTTGCCTGGCTAACCTTTAGTATCATTGGAGTACAAATGTGAGGAGGATCATACCGTCATGTGCACGGTCGGCGTCATGTTCATGTGGAGCACGACGAAGTCATCATACCGATTGACGGCACCGGGGTACATTTCCGGGTCTAGTCTTGATGGCGTGTTGAGGAGGCAGTTCACGGATCTAACGTAGTCCGCCCTCTCTTCCTCGCTCATGTCGCCACTGTAGTGTAGGTATAGTCAGAAGCCATCCCTTACTAATCTAGAGTACAACTTACAATTCTTTGCGCACCGCAACATTCTCGCTGGTGCATGTTGTGTGAGTGCTCCCATCTGTCAAATTGCCACTCAAGATCTTGTGAACATTTTCCAAAGCAGTATCGGCGAGGTCATTAATCTTGGCGCGCTTCGAGATAGGACCGGCAAAGGATGGAGCTGTCAACAAAGACAATCCCAATAGGGATGCAAACAGGCCTTCAAGGACAGACCTGGAGACCATTTTGAGTGCCCTAGTAGAACCGAACCACGGGCATTTACTGAGATACGGCATGTGCGCCCAGACGCCAGCCCAAATATATATGTTGGCACGACGCTGGTTGCATCCGCTGCTGTTAAGTGCCGTGTTCTTGGCCTACAGGACTCCTCATGGAGGGTATGCAACGTTAAGCTCAATGCTACCGATAGCGCGATCCTTGTGTCTGGTCAACAGATGAAAAGGCTGCGGAGAAACGAGAGTTGCTACCCAAGATCCCCAATTCGGTCCATATTGGATCTTCCCCAGGTTCCCAGGCTTTGGCGCGCCCCACAACGATCTAACGTTAATCTTAAAATGTGATGTATGCGGGGAGGACATACTCTGCGGCGAGTAAGGCCACGAGAAATCCTTGGGGGTATCGCCTAATATGTGGTCGACACTGCGCCGGCATTCGATTTCGACAGGGATCATATTAATTGCGAAGCTCTCATTGGATGTGAATTAATAGATAATATCAAGGGCTACCCCAAACAGGGAAAACCATTTGTTTCAGTCTTTCGCTTGCGCTCGCACAATGACTGTGTCACTATAACTGTTGCAGATATGCTGGTTAAACAGATTGTCCAGAACATGGTGATCGGCATGAAAATTGTCATAAGTCGTCTAGCCTGGTGTCCCAGATGCGGGGTGTGATGATACGTCCTCTACATGCTGGAGCAACTTCTGAAGTCTTGCTTTGGGCTTCTTGGTAGGAGAAAGAATGTCTGACGGGTTGCAAGCTCTAGATTCTTTCGATCACTAATGTACGCACAAATTTTCACTATGCGATAGCTTCACCGGGATCTAAATCTTGACTAGAGAAGAAAATTGGCGTGTGCTGAACAATGTTGATATTGTTCTAGCGAGCGGTAGATGAGTGATAAAGCTGAGCAGACATAAGAAATCTTTTTAAAACAATAGGAGAACACGCGGTCAAGGTCTCTAGCTCAAAAAAATCGAACTGCAAACTAGTGAAGTTGAAGTGTGTTGTTATTAGAAGGAGCGGTGAGGAGCGAAAACTACGTATATATCAACACCTGAACCAACACAATAACGTAAGCAACTCTAGGCACGCTAACTACAATCTGACAAAAACTCGAAGACAATGAATTGTCGCATGTGACTCGGAGTTTCCTTGCGCCGGAGAATTGGAACAAGTAGCGAAGCGAGCTTTTAGCAAGTGGAATGACCGTTTGGACCCTACCAACCCAAAAAGTCGGTGAGATACTGAAATTCTGTGGGCCACAATTGTTGTTTCTGGCGAGTGGCGTTTAGGGAACGAACTCTATCATAACTGGCTATTATGCAATAAGCTTGCTTGAGACGTCTTGCAAGATCAATGGGCCAATAAACGATGGATCCTAAGCTTGATGACAACTCAGATTCGAGCCTGCGGTTAGCAGAAGCCCAAGAAGGAAGGCATATTGGAAACATAACTTCAGAGCGACCTACATCAACGGTTGAAAGCACATCAAAGCGGCTTCAACAAGACATCCAACTGTCGCAAATTGAACCACCGTCACCTACAAACCAACTGAGCAACTCGGAAGCGCCCAGAAGATCCCTCACAAATGTTAGAGGTCAAGACGGCAATGAGTCAAACACTCCTGCTGATGTAGAGCGAAGTGAAGCTCCTGCACCTTCCGTTCGAAGCACGGTGACCCTAGCGCTTTACATCTCTCACTTTCTGTCTACATGGAATGCTCGACTCTTCGAATTTGGAGCGGTCCTTTTCCTTGCGTCTATCTACCCCGACACTCTTCGACCGATGTCAATCTACGCACTCGTGCGGAGCGCCGCGGCTATTGCTTTTTCACCTCCGATCGGGCGCTATATTGATCGAAGTAATAGGCTGAGTGCTGTGCGGGTATCGATTGGTGAGTCTAGCTTCTATAATTCCTTGTTTTAGATAAAGAGATTATACTAATAGTTAAGCAATTAGTTGGCCAGCGTTTTTCAGTTGTGGTTTCGTGCATTATCCTCTACTTTATGGAAACGCTGCGTCTTACCACTAGAGTGAAAACAGCTTTCCTAAGCCTTGTAATCATACTTGCCTGCTCGGAGAAATTAGCATTCGTCTTGAACACGGTGGCTGTAGAGCGCGACTGGGTAAAGAAAGCCCTGAAATGCCTAGTTGAGATTCTAGTGCACTGACGTAATTGTATAGGTGGTCGTAATCACTGACGGCAGGGAAGACGCTCTGCGTGGTATGAGAATTTCATCGCTCATCGCAGCTTAAAGCTAATTCAACGCGCAGTGATAAACGCCCGGATGCGCCGCATCGACCTGTTCTGCAAGTTGATTGGTCCATTGGTGATCTCCTTCATCGACGCCGCATCAACAAAGATCGCTGCCCTCGTCACGCTCGGGATGAGTCTCGTATCCGTATTCATCGAATACTTCTGCATCGCACGCGTACGCCCACTCAACGATTCCGTTACCAAACCTTTCGAACTCCCGCTAATACCCTTTCCCTCCCAGGTCTACACCCTCGTTCCCTCCCTCCACCGCCATCCCACCGTCCCTCCTGCCCAAGCCCACCTTCCAACCACATCTCCCACTACCCCAACCCTGCTCCGCCGTCTTCGCGCCCTCTCCCTATCTCTCCGCCACGCCCTCCCCCTCCGCTTCTACTTCACCCACCGCACGCTCCTGCCCTCCCTCTGCCTCTCCCTCCTCTACCTAACCGTTCTCTCCTTCTCCGCGCACATGACGGCATTCCTGCTCAGCGTGCCGGGCTGGACGGCCGCCGTCGTGGGCGGCGCGCGCGCCGCCGCCGCCGTCGCCGAGCTTAGCGCCACTTGGGTCGCGCCGCGGCTCATGGCGCGCGTTGGCCCGCTGCGTGCCGGCATCTGGTGCGCGGCATGGCTAATGGCGTGGGTGGGGGTGGGGGTGGGGATGTTTTGGGGGTGGGGAGGGGGTAGCGAGGGGACGGGTGGTAGCGATGAGGCGGGAAGGAAGGAGAGGCTCGTCGTTGCGACCGGGGGACTGGTGGCTGGTGTCGGGATGAGTAGGCTTGGGTTGTGGGGGTTTGACTTATGCATGCAAGTCATTATCCAAGAGGTACTGCTCCCTTGTTGCTCGTCTTCTCTTTCCTACCCAGAAGGTTCTGGAGCTTACGCACCGGATTTTCCCTTGACCATAATGCTCATTTGACAATAGGAAGTCGAAGCTCCGCATCGTGGCGCTTTTTCTGCCGTGGAGGCGGCGCTGCAGAATTTGTTCGAGCTGTGCTCGTATGCTTCAACCATTGCCTGGGCTCGGCCAGATCAGTTTCGTTGGCCTGTCTTGATGAGTGCTGTAGCGGTGTATCTTGCGGGAGGATTGTATGCGACGTTTCTGAGGAAGAGGAGAGGGCATCTGGTCCACAATCCTATGAAGTCTATGGGTTGCATCCCTCGGGAGCTTTGACGGGTTCAAAAGAGAAACAAAAAGTTGAAATGTCCCTAATGATCCTGTTCTGTATCAAAGTGGTGTACTTGGTCTCATCAGCATCCTGCGAGGTTCTGCGTGTTATTGAATTTCCGGAAAGAGTGACGCGGCCAATAAAACTGGGCTCGTTGATGGGTTAAACCCCCATTTTTGACTTCGCATTAGATATGTGCTCTAGGGAAACAAGATATCTTAATATACCCTGGGACACAGCATACAACCGGCTAATAGGCTTCCTCTGTACCATGGTCAGTTTGTTCTTCATCCGAAGGAAGCAATTATACTTACGATCATTCCAATACAGGGTTTCTAAGACGAAGAAAGGAAGTCAAAGTCAGCCAACTATACTAAGAACTCGATGGCGCCCAGACCCGGACGACGTACCGTGCTGAACTTCCGGTCCCGTAGCCCCAAAATCCCAACCAAACGTATTCTTGACATACTGCATGAGATGACTCGCCACCTTTATCTGACCCACGTCCGTAGGGTGATACTGCGGAGCCTGTGACCATGCCGCAATCAGCAAAAAGAGCCCCCACCCAGTCCTTTGAACATGCTCCCGGTGAACTTACGATGTCATTGTGCTGCAAAATGCCCGTGGTGTTGAAATAGTGCACGTAGCCCTCTTCACTGTAGTACTCATAGACCCGATAGATGTCCTCGACAAACGCGCCCACCTCCCTCCAGGTGCTGCCCACGCGGGAGAAGCCGTTCCACAGGCCCACGAGGATGATCTGCGCCTGCGGCCAGACCTCGTGCACCTTGCCCACAAACTCGACGTACGTATCGTAGTACAGCCCCGGCGGGACATTATTCGCCGTGTTATTATCATTGGTCCCCAAATGCACAATGACCAAATCGGCCGGCTGCTTACTCTCGAAATCCCACATCTCCGCCTGCTCCGACAGCTCCCCGTACATCTGGCGGGCTCTCGGCGACGTGTCCGAGGCGCGGAACCACTGGAAGGCCTGCCCGCGCGGGTTGCCCCAGCAGTCCTGGTCGACGAGGCAGATGCCCGGGTAGGCAGTGACGCCGAACTCGACGTTGCCGAGGCCGGCGCCGAGATCCCAGGCCCAGCCGGCCATGCTCTCGTACGTGTCGTACATGCCGGAGGCGATGGAGTCGCCGATGACCTCGACTTTGCGGGCGAAGTTGGGCAGCCCGACCAGTTGGCCTCCCGCCGCGACGTGCACGCCCACCACCTGCACCCCGAACGCCCAGTTGGAAACGTACAGCTCGAAGGTGCGCAGCGTATCGGGCGCGCCCGCGTCATCGGCCATGTCGAAGCCCGGCGTCGACGCCGACACGAACTGGTGCGTCGCCCCAGCCGTCACGTTGGTGAACTCCCAGTCCTGTCCATCGAGGCGGTAGCCGACCAGCACGCCCGGCGACGTGTGCTCGCCAAAACTCAGCGCGACCTACAGGGTGCGGGAGGCGCGAAGCCCAAGTCAGATGTCAGCGCAAGGCTCCCTGCGGTCATGTTTGCGCGTGTTCTGCGCGAGGTACGTAGATGTACGTAACTCGGCATGGCCAGGGGGGGGGGGCGAAGTCGGGACCGGCCCGGACTGATAGGTTCGGAGCGGTTCGTGTTCCTTGCAGTTGGAGAGTTCGGCCAGCCCAGATCGGCGCGTGCCGCTGCCCTTACAGAACTTACCTTGTCGCCGGTAAAGCCGAACTTGAGGCCCGGCGCGCTGCGCAATCAAAAGCCGGTCGGTGAGCCATCTCATAGGCGGCGTTTCTCCACGCCAAAGCGCGGGCGTGTGCGGCGATGGAGGAGGTGAGGAGGAGCGGGGGGAGTAAGGACTAGTTGGAACTCACGACCACCCTACACCACGGAACAGACCCCACCACACCATCAGCAACGAATGTCTTATCTACACCCGGGATCACGTGTCTGGAGTTGTACGCACAGGATATATACTTGCTGTCCCACCTTCCCTTATAGGATATTCCCGATGCGCTGGGAGGGTAGCTCGTCCACGCCGAATCGTTGCCCGTGACGGTTGCTATCTGCGTGTCGGGAAAAAGGACATCGCGCACTTGGCCATTCTGGAGAATTGTCGCGGAAGCGAGCGTGACGAAGCTCGATAGAGCTACGGTCGCGAGGTTGTTGAACAGCCTCATCGCGAAAACCGCGGAAAGAAATTGGAGCGGCAGAAAAAGGCAGTTGACTCTAAACAACAAACGAAACAGAGAAATCGAGCTCTTAATAGTGGTAACTGGCCCATTCTATCCGCGCAATTCCAGACTCAATCTACTTGGTTCAATTCCGATTTTCATGGGATCGGAGGCCGGGTTTCCGTACAGCTCTCCCAACGCGGAGCACGTATGTATGACATTGCAGAAAGTGGTTTAACTTTGCGGCGGGCGTGGACCGCTAGTTGAAAACCGACAGACATCCAAAACGCTCACAGACCACATTCTAGAGTGAAGCTCGCTCGAACGGAGGAAAGCAACAAAAGAGAAATGGGTCAAGTCCAACGGCGCGGCTATATATATTAACCATTCCGCGCCAACCTAGTCCGATCGCTTACCATGGTATCGTATTCTGCAAGTCCGCCATATGAACTGCAAACTGACGTTCATATGCACCAGGAAAGCTTAGGTGCGGCATTCTGCGGTACAAGACCTCGACAAGAGCTCTAGCCCGTCTGCGAACTGGTTTTCGATAGGGCCCGTCAGTTCAAGGGCCGCACGTGGAAAGCGGAACCCAATGAGGAGATGGCTTTTATAGCGTTCTTCGGCCCGGTGCCATTTAGCCGTATTACACGGGGGCCAACTTATAAGGCCCTACCTACGACCACATTATTCTCGTTCTGCCCGAACGAACCGCACGGCGCGGGCTATGTGCGACCGCTCGGCCGTCTTTTGCTCCCATGGCGGCCCGGCGGACGCCGAGGCTCCGGGCCCGCGGCTGGACAAGGTAACATGTCGGCGTCGCAGAGTCGGGACGGCACAAGCGCGTGGGTGAATTGGAAAAGGAGATGGTGTGGAGCGGTGCCGACGGGACGGCCATCAGACGGGACGGGCACGATAAGTACTCGCTCCGCAGTCGAAGCCTTTCCAATTCCAGGAGGGAAGGTCCGGGTCCGCGAGAAGGGAGAAGCAAGGAGGGGAGAGCTGAGAAGGGCGGGAGAACAGTAGAGTCGCTTGCGCTTGCCGACGCTGGTTCCCGTTGCCGATGGAGGCGTTCGCGATGGTGGGCATGTCGCCAGGAAGATGCTTGCGCGACCTTCTGCTTGCTTTTTTACCCGGTGGTTGACCCTCCCGGAGGCCCGGAGGCCCGGAGCGCGCCCGGAGGTGGGCAGAAGAAAGGATGATGACGGCGGGCGGGAGCGCCGCGCTATCATCCTCCTCTCTCGATCGCTAGTCACGTCGGCCTCGAGCCGGCGCCGCTCGTCCTTCTCCCCCTCTCCCTCTCCCGCGTCTCGGGCCCTTAAGTCCCGCCGCGGCAGGGCAGTTTTGGTGTGGTGACAGGGGTAGTCATGCGTGGGGCGCAGGCGTTCGCAGCGAGCGGTGGCGCCAGCGGCGGCGGCCGGGGCGGCGCAAGGCCCCAAAAAGCACGCAGATCTCTTCCCTCTTCTCGACCTCACTCTCGCGTTCTCTCTCGAACGCTCCGCCCCCCGAGGGCGCGCCTGAAGGAGAGCCTCCATGTCGCCCGCGCATGTCGCTATCGGCGCCGTCTCCGGTTTTGGACGCTGGCACGCCTGAGCTATAGGGCTGCAGTGGGGATGTTATGTACATGCAACTGGGGATGGGGACCATTCGCCTCGGGCTTGCTTCGATGCCCTGCTTCGCGCCGGAAAGGGCCCATGTAGAAGAAGCTTCGGCGGAGGCGCACGAGGCGGCGGGGGAACGTGCGCTGCGCGGCGGTGTGCGTCGGGTGTGCGTGTGGTTGTGGGTGGTGTGTGGTGTGGTGTCAAGGTGCGTGCCCATGCCGCGGCCGGCGGCAGGGCTATCGCGGTTCAAGTAGACGCCGAGGCCGCCCTCTCTCGGCGGCAAGCAGGCCCATTGCTCTCTCGTTCTCTCCACTTTTTGTCACTCGTCGCGATTTTCCTTTTTCCTTGGACTGGCGCCCGGGATGACGGCGGCTGGCGCCCGCTCGTACTTGTATAATTTCCCCGTGGCGGGCCAAATTGTGCGACGCGCCCCTCGATAGTCCTGGACCCCTCCGCTAGCTACCCAGCTAGTACACATGTAGAACCTAGCTGCTCTCCTCGCGCCGCACCTTTGCTCTCCGCTCGAGGAAAAGTTCCACAAAGCGCGCCCCGGCGACCGCACCGCATTCGAGCGCCCGCAATCCTCCAATTCGTTCCCTCCGCGCCAATTCTGCGCATCGTCGCGGTCTGCGTCTGGCACCAGGCCGTGCCTTCGCCATCCTCGACCCTTCGCAAGCCGCGCAATGCGCGCACAGCAGCAGCTCCGCCGACAGCAGCAGCAGCAGCAGCAGCAGGAGCAGGTGCAGCTACACCGCGACCGCCGCCATCTACACCACCATCACCGCGAGCTCTCGCCGAAGCGAGACCAAGCACGAAGCCGAACCCGCTCGCCCGCCATATCCTCGACGCCGATGCCCGGCCTCATGAACTAGACGATGCCGCAGCCAGCGCCGTCGGACGACGACCACACCCCCAAGAGCGTCGCTCCTCCTCGTCCGTCGTCCACCTCTTGCCTTCACGCGCTCCTCCTCCACCCCCACCTTCTCCCGCACGACCCCGACCTCCTCGTCGTCGTCGCCGGCACCCGCTGCCTGAGCCCGAGCCGCCACCCGAGCCGCCACCGCCCGCATGGCCTCGCCGGCGCCCTCGGTCCCGGACACCCAGCTGGGACTCTCGCAGGCCGAGGTGCAGCTGTTGCGGCAGCACCAGAGCGCCGTGGGCAGCCAGCTGGGCGGCTCGTCGAGCCGGGCCGCATCCAACGCGTCGTCGCATGGGCGCCTGCTCGTGGACCCGTCCAGCCTGCAGGCGCTGAGCGCCCACTTCGACCGCCTCATGTATTCGATCCAGCAGCGGTGGCAGGCGGTGAGTTTTGTTCCCTTTTTTTTTTAAAAAAAAAAAATTATTTTCCCCGCCTGTTCTCGGGTTTGGGTTTTGGGTTTGTGGCTTTTTGTTTGGATTGCTCGACTGCGGCCTTACTTCTGGCTACGCTGTATGCCTGTCATTGGAACTCTTCTTAACTCTCTCTTGCCTCTGCGCCGAGGTATATTTTGTTTCCATCTGGGTTGGAAGTGGGGAGGAAAGGGAGAGCGAGGGGCTCCGCAAATCCCATCCATTGGACAAGAAATGCGCTAATGCAGGCCCTCTCTTGCCCATCCACTAGCTCCACGCTCAGACCCAAGCTGCGACGACGCAGCAGTACGACCGCGCAGGCAACGCCATCGAGATGGCCGACGCTGAGATCGCCCGCTTCCACGAGATCCTGCGCCAGATCGACGAGCTCCAGGTCGAGTTCGACAAGGTGCGGCACATCAGCGAGATTGTGAAGGGGTACCGGGCAAGGGTCGAGGCGATTGATCGGAGGGTGGGCCGATGATGATTTGGGGGAGAGTAATAGTGAGGGAGGATAACTGGGTGAGATTTTGGACCGGCGTTAAAGAGTAAGAAGAGGAGCAAGTTGAAGAAGTTGGAATTACTTGGTTGTGGTTGGCTTGAGCGCCTTGTAGGCAGCCACTTTCTCCCTTCCATGGCGCCGGGCTCGGGAGCGTCCTTTTCTTCGCCGCTGGCAGAGCCTTCACATCCTTGTCCCGACACGGTTGTGATAAGCAGCTCAAACTTCTCACGACATTAACGAGCCGGTATAAACATTTCTTAAGTCCTCGCGGACACTAATTTTCCTATTTGTTATCCACCACCCAAAAAAGATCGGAGGCCTCGCGGCACAAAATTGGCGGACGGAGGGGGATGGACTCCCGCATTGGTCGGGAGGATAGATGTATCCAAACGAAGTGCCTCGCGGCTTTCGGCGTTGTTCTATTTTTCTCACCTTTCGTTTCAGTTTCGCACGTTGTCTCCCAGATGGCTATACCCAATTATCGCTGTTTAGGTTGCCCGACAATTTTTCTACCATCCCGGTTCGGATCGTTTTCACTTCTTCCGGCTTCTTGTTCAAATGAGGGCTGGATTTGTTTCCGTCCATCGCCAAGATATAGCTATTTTATCAGGTACATACTACGTACATACCTGTCTGCCAGGTGGCGGAGCAAGTAAAATAAGCCCTTTTTGCTCTTAAGCATTGCCGTCGACCAACTTTCTACGTAATATGTTCCCGTGCGGCGCCAAGACAACAATGTACAACTTGCATACATACTTAATAACCACGACTCGCGCCCTCCAGCCCCCTTCTGCAGCCACCTCCCAAACCACCTACCAGCTAAACCCTCACCTACCTTCCTAGATGTGAACCTCCATCCCCATTCCGCCACAGCCCTCGTATCCAGCCCAGCGCCGCCGCCTCTTTGTGCCACGGCGCTTTGCCGCATGGGTGGATGGACGCGTGGGCAGGCGCCGCGGCAGATGGGTGCAGAGGTGGACTCGGGGAGGCGAGATGGCGTGCGCGCGCGCGCGCGCGCGGCTCGGCCGTGTTTGCGACTTTGTCGGAGAGAGCTTCAGGGAGAAGGGAGCGCGGGTTCGACTGAGTCAGGGCGCAGCTTGCTTTGTCGCGGGGGGTCGGACTCGTCGGGCGCCATGGTCCCGAGTCGAGCATTGGGCGGCAAAAGGTGCGGAAATTGGAGCGGGTTCGGAGTGGCGGCGGTTGGGTATGTACCTGGGTACGCAGAAGTGCCGAGGATGAGGCATGGAAGAAGGAGGCTGGTGGATGTGCGGTGTGCGCGGGATTTACCGGCAGAGTTTAGGTTTCGGGCCGTGAAGGTGGAAGTCAAGGGTCGCCTGGGTTGTTCTTCCTGCTGACAAAAGTACCTGGATTTACCTGGGTCCCTCGGCTGTCACGGTGAAAGACAAGACAGTCTTAAAAAAAAGATGTCCTAACGTCCTCAGTACTCTCAAGCACCCGGCGGCTCTAAATATGGCTGGCAAGAGAAGAAATCCAGCGTATAAAAGAGCCTTCTTTTCAATCCCCCCCCGCACTCGATCAGTACTCACTCCATCTGTCGCACTGGCTCTCGGCATATCCGGTCTGTTCTAGGCACCCTGGAATTCGCCCCGTTGATAGCTCCCATAATAATGCGCAAAAGGTCCTCGTAAAAGTCGCTGTAGTCCCACAAAGTCAGGCCATTTCCTGGGGGCAAGAACAACTCCTCCGTCGAGCGGATATCGCCACAAGGAATCGCCTCACCGCCACTAGTCGGCTACGGGTACAAGTCCGAGAAGAGTGGAGTGTTCTTGAAGTGACAATGGCAGGCGGATTCCGAAGATCCTAGAGGCTCAAGTCCTGACGCTTTACGCCACGGTTTCCTCTCTAAAGAAGTAGTACTTCAATATCAGAGGCCCAAAGGACTCAACGTACGTTTCTACGGGATACGACAACTCTACAACTCTGAGACGAATTAAGACGGTCATGTGACAAATAGTGCTATGATAGGTGGCGAGTATTTCCTAAAGAGGAGAAGGGCTGAGCGTACTCAGCAACGATATGAACTCTGCGCCCGTGAAAGAGCGCAGGATATTGTCCATACACTTCTGACTAATAAGAACATGATGCGGACGGTTGACTACGAGACATACCTGTGCACCTACAGACACACTGTTGAATCCGTCACTAAACGAGTACAGCTCATCAGTAGTGCACGATTCATCATCGTCAGGACACGACGTCTTTCGCTCCTATACACTCTCTTTCTTCGCAACCGCCGGGCGAAATCAAAACATTCGAGAGCCCAACCACGCTGCGCCTCCGTGCCCTAGCTCGTCCCCCTACGTAGGGGGTAGGTGTTTCGTTCCTAGCGGCCATATCTGGCACAAATTTGGACTAGAAAGAGCTCGTAGATATTCCTAACGACTTGCTCTAGTTATGTCCCGTAAGGTTGGAGTTTAAGAGGCACGGATTTTAGCAGCTAAACTCAAGGTGTGCATATCGTAGGTCTAGCAGCAGCGGACGTAGACGTTGGAACTGGCCCGGATGCTGCGGACAAGAGCCTAAATGCCGTGCCAGCTGAAGCACGCATTAGACTGAGCGGCGTATCGGATGATGCGTACGGCGGTTGGAATAGCATGCTAGACGGGACGGACGTGGGTCTAGGAAGCCGACTAGAAATATATGCTGTAGCTACGGGGATCCAAAGAGCAAAGCCGAGCAAGAAAAGCATTTGGGGAAGTCAAGAGCATGTAAGAGTCAATAAATCGCGGAACGAGGGATTCGAGGGAGAAAAGGCGAAGTGAGGACTCGGAGAAAGCTTTGCTTCTTGTCTGTTTGAACAAACTGGGTAGTTTCCTTTTTTTTTTAAAAAAAAAAAAATCTCTTAAGCCATGGTATTCATATCAACGAGCCAGTTGTTCAAGCTCACAGTCGGCATATTGATGGAACTGTGGAAGCCTCGTACAACAGTAGCACAGCTGCATCGGCACTCGTCGTACCGAAGACCATCTCCGCTTCTCCTACTTCTCCTAATGCCCAGAAAAATATGCTGGTACTTTGGTATTACTTAAAGCTATTAATTGACTTTTGGAGGATTGCTACGCGTGGAAGTTAAGAATAGAAGGATACTGTAGTCCCCATGCATGGCTGTCTACCACGCAATGCATAGTTTTGTTAGAACCATTTGAAAAAGGGCACTGGGAAATGAAAAGAAAGAAGGCCGAAAATAGTAAGCCATGGAACCGTTCTCTGCTGCTCCTGTCAGCCCACTGAAAACGAATGAAAGGAAACCTTCCTTGCGTCAGTCCGCCCCCTACCATTTCCACCCTCTTTAGCTTTAAAGTCTTGAATCCCACTGCTCTTAGTCTAGCACGTCTGCAGACACTTAGAGCCCCTAAGAATGAATACCGTAACCCTTATCCCGCCGTCTTTCCCACCTCTCTTACTACCCCGATCTTCAGGTTTCCACGATGCAGATCCCAATCTCTCCAAACGGCACATCCTGCCTCACGGCCACGACCCCCTTCGTCACCAATCCCAACAAATTCATCAGTCCCGCCGCAGCAACAATCCTCATGTACTGAGGCGGCGGCAACAACTCCTCGAATGTGACCTCATTAACCTCTGCCAGCACGTCCGCCATTTGCACGTCTTCGCCGGCAGCTGTAGCCGCAGCAATGCGCGCACCCTGCTTGGTGACTATACAGTCCGCAACAAAGTTGAGAAAGTGCGCCCCTTCTGCATCCAGGCCCTGAACATCCTCGCCCGCTGCCTCGCCTTGACGTTGCTCAGGAGCTTCGCCCAGCAACTCCTCCAGCTCCGTCACGCTGATGCCTCCGCGGTCTTGACCGCTCCTCCGTGCTAACGGACTCGGACTCGCCGTTTCTCTCGCCCTACCTTGGCCTAGCCCCCCGACCGGCCCCGCAAAAGAACTCGGTCCGCCCGTCGACGTCGGGAACCCACCAGTGGCGCCTAGGGCACTTCCCACTCTACCAGACACGGCGCTCGGCACGCGGCTGCCGGCGCGGCCGCGCAGCACGGAGGAGCCCCGCAAGGAGCCCGCATACCACGGCATTGCTGACGAGGCATCTTCCTCGGCGCGGTGCTGCTCGCGGGGGAGCTCGACCTCATCGTCGGCGCGCACGATGCCAGGCGCGGCGGGGCTGGTCCCCACGTGCCCGAACTGGAAGTCATCTGCTCCGAAGGTGGCCTCGGCCATAGAAGACTCGCCGCGCTGCCGCACTCGTCGGCCGCGCTCACCGCTTCCGTCCGATGGTAACGACGTTGAGCGTCTCTTCCTCCGAGGCGCCGCAGTTCCAGAGGCCAATGCCGCGAAATCGATGCCCGTTATGCGTTCCACAAACTCTGGTCCCGAAAACATTCTCCCAAGCGCAGAAATCGGCACGTTTGGTCCCATAGTACCAGGCATACCGCTCATGGAGCCTAGACCACCTAAACCTGCACCGAGTACCCAGTGAGCGGCATTCTTGCGCGCTAAGGTGCGCTCGCGAGCTGCACGCTTTTGAGCGGCAGCGACCGTCATATTATTCAGGTAAGATGCGTTCCAGGTGAGGAGGTCACGGTTGCGGAGCTCCAGGCGCTCGTCGAGGCGAATTGCCCGGGCTGGCTGGCGGCGGGTGACTGTTGCGGCAAGAGGGGCAGTAGTGTCTGTTGTGACGGCGGCTAGCGGAGCAGAGTAGAGGGAGGAGGTACGGTGGAGGGGTGGTGGCTCGCGCTGTTCATCTGGTTGGCCTGAGAGAAGCTCGGGACGCGTTTCGTGCTCGGAAGGCAAACGGGGCACAGCATCATCGATGTCCATAAAGCCAGCGTCGAACTGTGAATTGATTCTGTGTTAGTACAACATCTTCTTTTTTCTCCTTTGGGAGCTGTGCATGTGAAGACGTAGATGGAAATGCTCACCTCCTGGGCACCGCCCTCGAACTGTCTCGCTTCCGAATGCTCCGCTCTAACCCTCGCACTTGCGACGTCGCTGCCCATCTGCAGCCTTCCAGATCCAGCATGTGTTTCACTTCCAACTCGCTGTGACTGCGCCTGCTCCGGCGCGTCCAGCATGATGATATTTCCCTCCTCGTCGAACCTGAAGTCCGCCTCGGGCAAGAATCCCTCGTCATCTCCAACGGCCACTCCGCCTTCGCTAAAGCCAGGTCCCACATCGCCTGGAACAACAAATCCACCGAGTCCTCCAGAGCCGCCCCTTGACATTGAGCTCTGACTATGGAGATTAATACCGGGGGGTAGCGCCATGGAGCTCGCGCCTGAGCGGTCACGCGTGGACGGTAGCAACTGAGAAGACCCGGCGGGACCACCACGCTGAGGCGTAAGTAGACCTTGATTACTGAGGACAGCATCAAGGTTCACGTCGAGGATGCTGGCGAGGCGGACATCGGGAACAAAGGCGGGATCGTCTTCAAGAAGGAGTTGAGATGGTCTACGAAAATGCTATTGTTAGCTATCACAGCTGGAAAACAAATAGCGAGTAGTGCAGGAAATGGTAATGAAAGTACTGTACATACTTCGCTTTCGTATTAGCCGCCTCATTCGCTTCCTCTGCGCGGGCCACGACGCGTAGGAGTGCGCGCATATTGTTCGTTGCGCTCTGCACGTCCGACAGCACATACCCACATTGTTGAGCGTAAACGCGCGAAACTCCATATAGCAAATTGCTCTGCAGGCGTAGCGCTAAGGGCGCTTCGGGCTCGATAATAGTTTGGCACGCACGCGGCACGTCCACGTCGAGAATGGCGCGCCGGTTGACCTTCTTAAGCTGCGACTTGGAGCCGAGGGTCGCGACGAGCCTGGCAAATGTAAGTAGAGTGGTCACAAGAAACGTGGAGTTGAACAGAGTATATTCGTACGGCTATATTGGGAGGGTTTACTTACCATACTGTGGCGACGCCGTACTTAGGCGATGTTAGGACTATGGAGTGAAGTCAGTGGCACGAACTGGTCGATCAATCGCTCTATCGGATGAAATGCTTACATTCGTGACTGAAAAACATAATGAGTGACTGGGGCAACTCAAGTGAGTGCGGTGAGAGCCGAGGCTGCGAAGTGTAGAATATTGGCCACCCTTAGAACGATTTTGGAGGATACGACGCGAGACGCGCGCGGGTGGTAAGACGCGTCGAGGGAAGCGAAGAGAGGAGAGGGATGCCACGGGCTGGATCCATTATAATGGATTTCTGAGGCTTGGCTGCCTTCCTGGTTGAGAAGTTGCTCGACCCGAGGGAATGGTTTGACGTATTGGAACCAGACCTAGACTGAAACGACGGCGAACAAAATGGGACAAACAACGGCCGACCAGAAAATCTTTGGAATAGTGGGATAGTTAATACCGATGATGTATTCTCCATGAGATAATAATAGGATTGCCTAATGCCTTGAAAGTTGAGACAAGACTTGAACAGACAGCGGAATCTACTTGATGCACGCGCCGTGATGCAGCACCACGTCAAACCAGCTTGCTATGCCACCCGTCCTATTGCCGACGCCGGAGTCTATCCCTACCTGAGTAACAGTACCAATTCAAATATGCAGAGCCTTAGCCAGTATCCGCGCATGCCAGAGTGTAACCGGAACTGTCTACCGCTTAAGCGCTCTTCTTCTCTTCTTCGTCAATCGTGGGAAGCGGTACCGCCCTATATAGGCAGATCAGCGCCGAATGGCTCTGGCCTGGACAGTAAAGTTAGTTTATTCATCCCAATAAAGCAGCGTATAAGCGAGCTACTTACCTCCTCCATACAGGGTTTCAATTCTATCCTGATCCACCTCCGACACTTTATCATCGTTAAACCACCACCACTTCCCATCCTCTTCCTTGCGCTTCCCCGTCGTAGCATCCTTAGCACCCTGCTTCTTCACAAATGCTGTGTAATGCCCGCTATCTGCGCTCGCACCCTGATGCGTAATGACGCCACGTAGCTCGTATAGCCCTGTCTGATTCGCGCCGGTGTCAGCCGCGATCTTCGGGTCCACTAACGCCAACAGCTCCTTCTTGGCGGCCAGGATGGAGGCGTGGCGCTCAGCCTCGATTTCTGCGTCTGTTTTGTACTGCACGTCAGGCATTTCAGTGTCACCATCCTTCTTGTCCTTCTTCTTATTATCATTAGCCTTCGATGATGATGGCCCGGCCGCGCCGGTATCCTTGCGTTCCTTCGCGGGGTCGCTCGCCACGTCCGCCTCCTCACCCTGCCGCGCACGTTTCTGACGCTTGCGAGCTCGCTCGATGTCTTCCTCGTCCTTGCGGATCTCGCGGATCTTGTCGCGAATTGGGACCAGGGCTTTCCGGAGGTCTTCGGTGCAGTACTCGAGGGCATCCAACTCCATTGGAAACGTGACCTTGCGCATGATCTTCGCTTTCTTGCTTGTGTCGCGGCGCCAGTCGAAGCGGACGAAGTGCACGGGGAGGTACTTTGGCAGGCGCGAGATCAGGGACGACTTGGTGTACATTGCGTCGCGGTCGCCGAGGGCGGCGGAGCGCTTCTCTATCTTCTCTTTGAGGCCGTTGAGAAGCCCGTCGCGGAGGTGGCTCGTCTCGGCCGTGATGTGGCAGTTGAGCTTGAAGAATGTGTCCTCGCCACGCACTGGCTCCTCGCCGTTCTCCGCCGCCGCCGGATCATCACACTCCATCTCGGTCTTGAACTTGCCCGACATGAACGTGTCAATCCAGCTCTGTTCGTTCTTGGCATCCGTAGTGGCCGTATCGCCTTGGACGTCGCCGGCCACGTCGCCCTTACTCTTTAGCTTCGACCGCAGCTGCGTGACGATTTGGCTCCAGGCCTCCTCAGCGTCCTGCTGTGCGTAGGCGTTACCGTCGCGCGCGCGCTGCGCAAACTGTGGGAAGGTGGCACGCAACGCCTGCAGGAACACGATGGGAGGGAAGCCTTCCTGAGTCTCTGACATTTGCTTGAATAAGTCGCGCAGCGAGGCGGTGAGATCCATGCTAGATCCGAGGCCACCGAGACCATGCTGCGCGAGGAGGCTGGACGTTGATGCGGCGCCACTGTCGGAGGACGAACTGCTGAGGCAAAGTCAGCAAAGTTTGCACTTCGTTTGGTGGCGTGGTAGGCCGCTAGGGTTAGGCTTTACCTCTCTTTATATCGTGCTAGTTCGTCGCTCAGCTCTGGGATAGACCGCAGCGTCTGCAGCGTCGCGTTCATGTAGCAAGTATTGCCGAGATTCTGCAACCCAGCGGGTGTTGCTCCCTCTGTCTGTGCCGCCTCAGCTTCGGTCATGTCCTCGATGAACTTGACCCGCTCCTTAGGGGGAGCTAGTCCACCAGCTAGCTCGCCATCGCCTCCCGTCGGCTGTCCCATCATCATCAGCGTCTGGTTCGGCTTGAAGCCAAACTTAGACAGGTCCGCATCATCCTTCAGCTGCCCGCCCTTGACTAGGATCTTTTGGTTTGATGGTTCGACGCCCGTCAAGGAGAAGAGCTGGTATTTGAGAGTTTCACCCGTGGAAGTGGTGTCGACTTCGACATTGTACTTTTTGCCTTGATGTTTGACAATTACTGTGCGAAGCTTTGGTTAGAAGTAATTTTCAGTAGTAAACAAGCTTGCTCCTCCTTCTATCTATGCGCTGATACGTACTTGGTATGGACGTCATGACTGCGGCAGTATCGGCGCGCACGCTCTTGTGAAGGGCTTTCTCAGGCGTCAAAATGAAGGGTGTGATGGGGAAGAGAAATAGGGCTATGCTTTGTCGACCGGAATTTGTGGGACTGACGATTTGCCCACCGCACGATTGGTAAAGCGGCGGCTGACCCCGAGCCGAACGCCACTGCACTAGCCACACATGCCCCACGGTCCCGCGTTGCCCCGCCTCCCGGTGTGGCCCGTCACGCTTCGACCGGCCCGACAACGCGCCGGCCTTGCGCACAACTTCATCCCAAGATCTAGCAGCAAGCCTCAGCATACGAACAGCAGGAATCGTTTCCGCAACGCGGGACTTACCGCCCCCAAGCCGCCAATCATGGTCCGTTCACCTCGCGCTCTCCTCCGTAATAATCCCGCTCTCTTTAGGCCTCATCGCTGACAGCAAAACTATGGCCCGTCAGTCCCAATCCCTGCGCCCGTATCTCCAATGCGTGCGCGCCTCACTCACGGCCGCGCTGTCGCTATCCAACTTCGCTAGCCAGGCCTCAGAGCGGCACAACGTACCGGAAATCGAGGCGAAGTCATCGCCCGAGCTACTGCTCAACCCGCTCTGCGTTGCGCGCAACGACAACGAGAAGATGTTGATTGAGCCCTCCGTCAACTCTGTCCGCGTTTCCATCAAGATCAAGCAGGCCGACGAGATCGAAAATATCCTCGTGCACAAGTTCACGCGCTTTCTGACACAGAGGGCTGAGGCATTTTTTGTGCTTAGAAGGAAAGCGGTCAAGGTTCGTTTTAAGTTCTCGTGGACGTGGAATTAGGATAGGTGCATGGTGGCATGGTGGACACGCCTGAGCTAACTAGATACGGCATTGCAGGGTTACGACATTTCGTTCCTTATAACGAACACGCATACGGAAGAGATGCTGAAACACAAATTGGTCGACTTCATCATCCAGTTCATGGAAGAAGTGGACAAGGAGATTTCGGAAATGAAGCTCTTCGTATGCGCTTAGCTCCGACCTATTCTCCACGTTATGTAAGATTGCTAACCAAGCTTAGCTCAACGCGAGGGCGCGGTTTGTGGCTGAATCCTTTTTGACACCTGTAAGTCCGTTCCGCATTTCCGCTTCCTTTATCACTAGTTTAGATTCTAATCAATATATAACTAGTTCGATTGATAATGTCTATATGGTGTTTATGAGATAGATAATGGGCCTCCTCGATACAATAGCATCATGTGTAGATGAGCGAGGTTATAACGGCGTTAAGAGACCCCAAAAATATTCTCAACCTCATTATTGGCTATATTATATGGTTTTACCTACCGTGTTCTTGGGATATAGTAGCATAGCGTGCTAATACTATGTTAGTATGCCATATTTCGAATTTAACCTACAGTTGCAATATCTTTGTTGCGCTTGCCTTATAAGTTTAGCCATACATTTGTTGGAGCGGTATCTTAGTACAATGAAAGCATGACAAGTATCCTACTAATCCTATATAATCTAAAGGCTATGATGAAGATTGCTAGGTAACTTTAGCTCTCCTGTTCATTATATAGTGACATGGCAGCCATAAAAATATAAACTGTTTGCCGTATTTTTATCTTCATTTTATTCAATGTATTCAAACATTTTTGCTCTTTGCTCTCTTAAAGAACAACACAATAGTTGTAAACAAATTGTCCCGTCAGATCACTAATACCTGCCTCTCACACTGATGTTGCTAATATAGAATAGGAAAAGTATTTCGATATGGGGTTGAACATCCCATAGTTCACTAGAGATTGGATATGCTTACATATGTCCAAGCCTTATTTTGAATATTTTTCATAGTATCACATATCAAGCTCCTTTAATGCGATCAGCATGCCCTACAATTTGGTTTGTTTAATTCTAAACGGGTGACACCGTAAACGTGTTTGCTTCGCAAACCTCACTGCACTTCCTATAAAGCAAGAATTCCTCATAGCCTAATGTAACAACCATGTTACCGTACGTTATTAGGATGCCAAATCTGTAATAATATTTCCCTGCAGACACGTATTCGTTTAGGAGGAGCTTTGATTGTCTAGAGTCTAAGCAGTAAGTTGAATCACTTCGTTATGCACCTATATTAAGCGCTATGCCCATGGTTGCAATAATTGCATATTCATTTGCACCATAATTCAACTAATATATTAGAACATTCTATATGGGGTTGACAATCTGAGTACGAGCAGCAGTAGACGAGCTGAGAGACTTCACATTCGGCTTGTATCGACTATGCGGAATAAGCCTAGATGTCTTTCAGGGTTCAAAAATGTTCCCGGCGGCGTTCTGCCTCCGAGAACTACCGTACCTTACATGTTTTTGCACGGGTCACTACCGCAGATGTCTGAGAAGGTGTGCAGCGCGTCGCGGAAGAATCTCAATCTGCCGGATTCATGTCGCTCCTTCCGCCTTTGCAACGGCAGCCTGGCAGAACGCTCTAGTTAAACCTGTCTTTCTTGCCGACCATTACCTTTTACCATCTCTTCCACCTCAAAGGTCCACCCTTGCGAAGCCACGATGGACCCTACTCAGACCTCGTTTGTGCCCTCTCCGCTTTTTGGTGGCTACCATCGCCGCACCAACGCCATAGATATCACACGTGCGCTTATAGATTTCAAATACAGGAACATGAGCCGCGCTGGAAATGGGGGCGCGAGCCCTCAGACGCCGACGCATCGCCCGGCCCACCATGGGCAAGAACAGCCAGCGGCGCCGATGCCTCCTGAATATGCGCATCTTCCTCGGTATATCTCATTCTCCACATCTTCGCTGGCTATGTTGGAAGTGCTAACATAGTCACCAAATAGCATGCCGTACATTTTCCAGCCGGGAACACGCTTCTGGTCGGACGTGATGCCGATGCATCCGCCTCCTCCACCAGTGCCTAAGGTGCGCGAGTTTCATCCAGAGCCTAACTTGGTGCACCGCAACCCGGTGAGCGTTGGCGACATCAAGACCTTCCTCTTGTCGAATGGCATATCGTCGCTCGCAAAGGCCTTGGCGCAGAACCCCTTCGTCGGCGTCACCGAGGGCGTGCAGCCCTTACAGGATTCTCGCACAGTGCTTCGCATCACCAACGTAAGTTACTACCTAAATACGCTCTTATTATTATTGAGCATGCCCTGACCTCTGCCTAGGCGCCCTATGACACCAGGATGAACGAGGTTGTCTCTCTGATGGGCCACCAGGTCAACATCCTCGAGTACCCGGTTGGGAGCGGTCACTACGGGATCCACCCGATCATTGACCGTCGTGATGGGACGCTCCACGAGATCTACGTCGAGTTCCCTAACAAAAATGCGGCTCAGCGGGCTTACAACCGTCTGACCCAGCATGGTCGGGGTCGCGGAGTTCATAATCATAGTCATAGCATCTCAGGCCCGCATCATGGAAGCGGCAGCGAGCGCGCACCTCCCCGCCTTGGAAACCGTCCAGTCAATGTAACCTTTCTTTGGCAGGGCGACTTGATGCGTGCCTTGTTCCCTGGCTGCAAGGTTTGGAGCTTTAAAGAAGACGCTGATCCGGTCCACTTGCCACCGGATCATGAGGATACTCAAGAATGCAATTTCGATGGCTTCGTCTCTGAAGAGGAGCTGTACAGCTTGCATACGCTTATTGTCAAGCGTCACTGGTTTAACGTAAGTTTCTCCGTCTGCCATTTTGATAAAGAACCGCTTCAGTATTTTGTTAACAGCCTTCTCACGACCCGCTTGATTTAATACAGCGTGGTCCTAGAACTTCGGTATATCCTGAGCGTCCATACCAAAACTTCATTAGCATCATTCGCAAGGTGAGCCTATTTCCATCTTCAACCATGATGTCCGGCGTATTATATCCAGTATCATAGAATTCTAACAATGTTTCTAGTACCCTTGGTTCCGGGGTGAGCACGTCAGCCTCCACCAGCGCGACTCGCTTCAAAAATGGGGTCTGACATTCCTCAATTGCCTCATGCGCGATGTGAATTGCGGCTTCTGGGATGAGCGTATGGACGAGACACTTCTCCATGAATACGTTTGGGCCCTCCTCACTTGCCCTGGATTCGATGAGCATTACCGCCAGCGCGTCATCAACGAGGCGTCCAAGAGCCCCAACATCCGCTTTATGTTCGGCCTCCACCCTTATGTCAACTCCTGGCCATTCAAGGCTCTCCGTCCTCGAAGCGGTGTTCCGCTATGCTTCCTCAGCGTAAGGCCACGCTCTCCCACCCGAATTCTCACAGCGCACATGCTAACAGTATCTTTCACAGTGGTTTGTTACCCTCATCTACGATGCGACTGTGACGCCGGAGAATTGTGCTTCCGCGGGCGTCGACTATGTTTCCTTCGCGTCCGTGCCGCGCGCTCAGAACCCCTTCGGCATCATCGGATGGGAACTCCAGCGCGCGTACAACGAGAATCCCAACGCGCGGGAC
Source organism: Lineolata rhizophorae (assembly GCA_010093515.1). Classification (NCBI taxonomy): domain Eukaryota; kingdom Fungi; phylum Ascomycota; class Dothideomycetes; order Lineolatales; family Lineolataceae; genus Lineolata; species Lineolata rhizophorae. Next base: position 998,882 of record MU001678.1, on the reverse strand, counting down.
CTCACCAGCCTTGCCGATATAGAGAAGTCAGTCGTACGCCACCGCCTGCGCAGTCTCTTCTCGCGTTACCACGAAGAGCACCTTTCCGCTATTGAGGCGGCTGAGGCTACTCGTGCGGCTTTGGCTTCGAACAATCAGCCGTGCAATGCACAGAGCGAGGAGGGTGCTTTGATGCTTGCTGATGGTCCCTTCCCTGGATCGACACCGAATATGCCGTTTGGCCCAGTTCTCTACCAATAAAAACCCATTGAGCATTCTAATAGCCAACGGGTTTGGGTGGGGAATATGAAGACATTACTTGAGTTGATGGCCGAGGGATGGGTTAGGTCGATGCGGCGGCATGAATTTGGGGACGTCAACTAAGACAACGAACGACTGGTGGCTTTTGATGGACCCGAGGGAGCTCAAAGTTTTGGACAGATGGGCCTACAAGGTGTCTATGAGATCAAGACACTTTGATCTCTACCGGTTCTTTTTCTTTTCTTTCTTTCCTTTCTTTTTTCCTTACACCTATTCTGCTGAGCAACTCTCCCCATGAGTTTCCCATGAACTTCTAAAAACAGGACTTCAACCGGAAGTATTAGGGACGAGCTCTCAGATCGAATAGTTATGAAACCACAAAGCACTGGAAACTGGTCGGAACAAGGGATTTGGTCATGAAAACCTCCCTAAGGCATAGATATCACACAACATCGACCACCTTCGGTCATAGAATCAAACCTTTTTTGTTAATGTGATGAAACATGTGGATAGGCCAACTCTTTTCTTCTTTTTATGTCAGCAGACTCGAATTACTTAGCAACGTCGTCTATCGAAATGCGACTACCGATGAGGAAGTTATATCTTTCTTAAACAGGTTACACGTGTTTAGAATATTTAATGAATTGGATATTGGTGGTCATCTAGAGAGTGGCATCTATGTGGATTCTAGATACGTATCCGGCCTTACTTAGAGTTCAAGAAACTGTGCTTCGGCGGAACACAGTCGGAAGAATATTCAAATAATTCGCTAATTTTGCGTCCTTCTTACCCAAATAACGCAGCGCCCTGGTGCTGGTTGATGTGGTTGACAGTGAGGAAGACTTCCTGTTCTCTGCTTACGCATATATATATCTAAACCTTGTTGGTGTCTGGTACATTACTGTGGTGCTGCAATAAAAGTATAAAAGCCACTAAATGAGCATCTCTAATATGCAGCTGCTCGGAACAACGAGGAAACTTTCCTTATTGAAGGGGACGTTGTTCCTTCTCGGAGTCGGATCGCTCTAGTTGTCGCCTTCGCACCGGCTGTTGTTATCGCATTTTGCATCGCCATCATGAATGGCCAGCTCGGTAATAGGATCCGCAACGGCGCGAAACGACTGGGGACTCGTCTTTGGGCTCGACTATCAGCAGCTTGCCAAGCTCTCATAGACCGTCTCCGTCGAGGAGAACATAATGAAGTCGAGTTCGCCATGAACGATTTGGATGTTGAACTAACTGAGGAAGAACAGCTTCAAACGCATCTTGGGCTAGATTTCTCCCGGTTCCCACCCACCAACCAACGATTGCCAATTCCGGGTACCTCACAACCAGAGTCGAGTGGGCAAGGAATAGGCCGTTCACGTAGGCGTTCGTGGCGACCGAGCACTATTCGCTCCGTAACTCCTTTGCCAACAACCAGCTCTTATTGGGAGCCACGAAACCCGCCTGAGGGCCTGATTGTGACCCCACGACCCGCTATTAGGCGGGACGATATACCTAGGCGACCGCGTCCGCAAGGTGCTAGGATCCGCTTCGGCAATGTCAAAGTGGCATACCTGGAAGATCTAGGTCCCGGTGGACCATATGATGCTGGAGCAGAGAATATCGCGAGAATCCGAGCGCGCCAGCGGCGTCGGGAAGTCGCGTGGAGAAACGAGCGTTCTAGAAGCCGCAAACCGGCGGACCGATCGACCGGTGCCTCCGAACCGGCGCAGGTGAATGATACACATACGGAAGAGGAGGCGCCCCGAGACCCTAATAACGCACTGGACCTGCCACGAAACCAAACGCCTGCACCTAAGGATTCACACGAGGAAAAGGAAGAGCAACCCGGTCCCTCGAAGCCTACTGACTCCGACTAATGTTGCCGCGGCAGTTAAACCGCATTACCGAACGATTTTGAAGCCTTCTGCACAACTTTCCCATTGAACAAGTCAACCTGCAAGCGAACTACAAGGAGGCTGCGGTGCCACACGCAAAGCTCGGTTCCAGAGAACCCAGATGAAGGGTTCCTTGAGAGATGCACAACATAAGTGGTTGACCGGCCTTTACGAAGAGCGAATGAACAGTGGTTCGGTGACCCAGCACTCTAAACAGCATACTATAGATCGAGCTACAAATTGTCGACCACCAATGGTGCAGGGGTACGAACGGAACACGTTTCAATAGAATTAGAAGCTGCAGTATGCGTTATGAAATATATTTAAGAAAATCTGATACCAACGCAGTTTATTTGCTGCATCACGTTGGGAAGTCATTTCAGAAAACTTATTAACGGTTGACAGGGTTTTACAATGGCTAAGGTTACGCAAAGGCGGTGGTTCCCCTTTTTAGCTCCTGCCAATAGGGAATCCAGTATGGACAAGCTAAATAAAGTCCTAGATGCGGAGGGGTTTGCTCTTTGTTCTGTCTTTGAAAGAGCAACTTCTACGAGCATTGTTTTCTGGGCGTTTGTTGGCCCATTGTCAATGCCATATGCACGGGGATTTGGCTGAAAACTATTCATTCTCTGTTAAGTCTCTCGCCACCATTTAACATTGTTTGCTGACCTAGTGCTAATATAAGTTATGACCTACAGACACAGGCATAAAAACCACCATTCTAGTTGTAAGAAAACCGTTGACAGAGAAAAGGAGCTCCTGCTGGCCTAACACAATGTCTCCCGTACTCCGCCGTGCCAGCGAAACGGACAAACCAGATGCTCCCACACCTGAGCCGTCTAAGAATGACATCACAATCGGTGGTGTAATCGCCATCTCCATCTCTATCCTAGTGATCCTCCATGTAATACTCTTTTGGGCCATGTATTTCCGGTCCAAGCAGCTCCAGCGGAGGAAGGAACAAGGGAAACGACCCGACGTCGAGAACCAGGACACGGATCCGCGCCTCCGACCCTTCATCTCCACCTCCAAACAGAAACTGCGCAACAAGTTCGGCGACAAGCGCAGCCGGCCGCTTGATATTGGCAAGCCCATGCCCACCCTGCAGTCGCCACCCAGAGCTCGAGCGGCCAGCGCCGACTCAGTGTCGTTGGACAAGCAAGGCATCGGGGTCGAGGAGATCCGGCTGGCGGATGTCCAGGCTCCCGGCATCCCGGCCCCGCAACCGTCTAGACAAGCAAGACACGAGTCCGACAGACTCGACGTGCCCATCGTGCTTGATCGCGGAGGGCCGTCCGAGTTGACGTACAGCTATAGAAACAGGTACGAACAAGCCTTAGAACGCCATGGCAGCAACGGTTCGAGCCGTCGCCGGGATCATGCGGGCAATATCGCTGACTCTCAATCAAAGTTTAGGTCCGGCAGCGGGGATGCTGAGGTACCGGCTACGTTCCACGATCGCCCAGCCGAGCTAACTTCTCCAGGAGACCACACTTACGGTAGCCTCGGCACCATATCATGCCGGCGGTATGATTATGAACAGCGCCATTTAAGCTCGCCAGATCTATGGAGAAGTCTATCCCAGAAGCGTAAGGACAAAACTTGGAAGGCTTAGGAGCTGGAAGCACGCTAATATCCGCCCTGCTAGCCCAGATCCAAAACCTGTTCACTAATGTACTAACGCAGCGGCTGGAACTGCTTGTTTATAAAGGGTGCAAGCTAATTCTGTAAACTAGGAATAGATATTGTTTCTCTAATTTGACCGCTGTATTTGCGATTGTCTGACGTGTAAAAACACATTAGGGTTACCTTCCTGCATGGTATTAAAAGTAGTCCATGTGAACGGGCAACCAAGGGTGAGTGACAACAAGGGAGTAACAACTAGGTTGCGTGCTCGTGGTGAATAAGCGACAAACTGCCGCCACCATATTCTTTGTCCGTGTAGTGAAATATAGACTTATTCATACATAGTATGGAGTGTGAAACAAAAATAGCATGGCGTAGGTGCCGGGATGGCTACGAGTGGGTTAAAACAGTCGAGCGTGGGCAATCCTAAACTCCGCAAGCGTGTTGTCATTATATAGATAACTAACTTCTGTAAGGCTACATATACCCAAAAGAGCTGCTCCCCATTCTCTTCCGCGCACTTCACGCGAGCCACAACTATATTCACACTTCAATATAAAATTGTACGCTCAAAAATCTCGTAAATAAGTCTCTATTCCACTCCTCAATGTATCTATGCCAGCGCCTCCCTCGCATCTAATACAGACCCGTCCACAAACGCAATCTGGCCTCTTGCTCGCACGAAGAACCCCATTCCGCATGCCTCTGCATAAACAACGCTCAAGCACCATTTACCGATCTTCAACCATCTATGCTTATCCCCACCGAGCTACCTGCCAAATTATATTCCAATCTAGCTTGCCACCACAGCCACACTCCCTTCCCACCTACCCCTCCTCCGGTTCCATTTGCCATTCCCAACCCCGCCCCTCTAACCCCACCCCAATCTTCCCATCCACCGCTCAAAAGCCCAGAGCGCCAGCAAACCTCGCAAGCGAACCAAGCCTAGGAACCCCAGACGAAGCCAACGCACCGCGCATGAATGGCAAAGAGAGCGGTCTAAGGGAATAGTTCCAGCACGCAACGACAAAGGCTCGAAAAAAGCAAACTCCGCAGCTAGAACCGCAGAACAACGGGCGCAACACACGACCGGAGAAGAACAGCTTGAAAGAGTCCAAAGCACGCTCAAGAACAAAAGGCAAAAGACCCATTATAAAAAGCACAGACCAGGCTGCTAAACCTCGGAAAAAAAAGGCAGAAAACAAAAAGCATAGGAATAGGAAAATTAGTTAAGCAAGCACGCGCAAAACCAGCCGTCATCAAGCAAGGAAAAGAGCGCGGCTCAGAGTTCGCGAACCAAGAGACATCCAGAAAATGCCAAGCCGGAAAGTAGTAATTGCAAAGAATTTCGTCATGTCTCGAACTCTGATGATAAAGTAGTTCTCTCATACCGAAGGAGGAAAACAGTATGTAATAATAGTAACTTCGGCCCGCACCTTCAGGAGTGGAAAACAGGCGACCAGCAGCATACGGAATGAAGCAAACCCATTATATATCAGACCCGTTCATCGCAAAGGAAAATTACGAGACAATGACGAAAAGAATAACGGATACATAATCGTCCCAGCCAGCCAAGCCCAAGGGTATCCGATTCCATACGATTCCAGCCTATCCTTCCTCCCAGCCCACACACATACCACCACCCGCTCCGCCCAAAAACGACCCGGAACGACGCATTAAACAGCCGACCGCCAACCCACCCCCGCAAACACATCTCATTAAATCCCAAGCGCACCTCTTCCCATACCCTCCTCTCCCCATCCCATCCATCTCAACCTCCCAAACCCCTCCCCGCTAAAAAGCAAAACCACAAAAGCCCAACCCCCATAACGAAAAACCACTCTCCAACTCCATTCCAAACCCCCCCCTCTCCCAGAACCTCCAAACCCCAAGACACCCCTCCCCCCCAAAACCCTCTCACAAACTCATAGTCAACCACTCCCACTCCTGCGGCGCCGTCCCCGCCCCGCCCGCCCCCGGCGTGACCCCTTGCCCGGACATGGCCCCCATCGGCAACCCGTGCGGCGCCGCCGCCGCCGCCGGACTCGCGCCCATCCCGGCGCCCGGCCCCGCGCCCAGCCCGTGCGGCGGCGCCATCGTCGGCGTCAGCAGCGGGTGCTCCTTCTTCCGCGGCGCCGGCGCCTGCCCTGGCCCGCCGCCCATCATGCCCGCGCCGCCCACCTGCTGTTGCTGCTGTTGCTGCTGCTGCTGTTGCTGCGACGGCGGCGGCGGCGGCGGAGGCGGCGGCGGCGGCCCCGAAGGCACCGCCTTGCCTGCCGTGTCGTCCGCCTCGCCCATCTCGAGGTCCTGCATGCCGGCTTTGCTCTGGCGGCGCTGGCGCTTGGGTCCCGCGCCACCTTGCGCGCTGCCGGCACCCTGCTGCTGCTGCTGCTGCTGCTGCTGCTGCTGTTGCTGTTGTTGCGCCTGTTGGCCTGGCTTCGGCGGGCCCGGCGCGATGGGGACGACACCGCCCTTCATGCCGCCCGCCGCGGCCACGGCGGCCGCGGACCCGCCCGCGCTCCCTCCGCCCGTCGACAAGCCCGATGTTGAACCAGTCGTCGACTTGGGCGACTCCGAGTCGTGCACCGAGGCCGCCTTGCCGGACGTGGGCGTCGTGACGGGCGTGTTGCCCGAGGCGCTGTTCGGGGCGTTCCCGGCGGCGCCCTGCTGCTGCTGGCCGCCGGCGCCAGCGCCGCCTTGCTGCGACGACGCTATGGCGACCGAGTTCTTGCGCGACGACTTCTTGCTCGAGCGCGTGGAGGAGCCGGCGCCGCCGGCGCCGCCGACCGGCACCGTGTTGCCGGAGCCCCGGTTGCGCTTCTTGATCACGTCCGTCTTGAGCGAGAGCGGGCGCACCACGCCATGTAGCTTGAGGAATAGCCCGCACGCGTTGCACAGCGGGTGGCCCTCCGGGTTGCGCCGCCACAGCGGCGTCGTCTGCGTGAAGCAGTTCGTGCACGTCGTCGGCACGCCGTTCTGCTCGCCGCTGCCGCCGCCTTGTCCGCCCTGGCCGCCCTGCTGGCCGCCGGCCTTGGTGCCGCCGGGGCTCGCGGGGCGCGACGCGGCGGCCGAGCTAAAGCCCGACTCCGGAGGGCTGCTGGGCGACGACTGCGGGCGCTGGTGGAGGCCGCCTTGGTGATGGGGGTGCGCCAAGCCCTGCGTGTTGGGCGTGGAACTAGTGCGGGGTATCTTCTGGCGGCGCGGATCGTTACCACGGTTGCGGATGTCGCTTACGGAGGCGGCCGAGCCATGGGCGCGGCCGAGGCTGCCGCCCGCGCCCGTCTGGCTCCAGTCTTGCGGTGAGGGCACCATCTCCGTTGGGCCGATCGTGACTGTCTTGCGCGGCGGCGGCCCGCCGGGATACCGGGCCTGGTGCACTGGGTTGTTGCCGAACTGGTTGTTGGCGTTGGGGAGGTTGCTGTCCCACTGGAAGCCGCCGCCGAAGTCGAGCGACGACTCGTCCATGGGCGAGTAGTCCGCGGGCACCGGCATCGTCCTATCCGGAAATGCGCCGCCCTCGTCATCTTCGTTGTCGGAATCGGCGCCGAAGGTGAACATATTCTCGTGCTTCGACGGGTCCATATGGCCTGGCTGGTTAGCCGCATAGTCCGTGTGCAGCACCTGGCTGGGGTCCACGTGGCCTGGTGGTGGAAAGGTTGGAGCGGTGAAGGTCGAGTGGGGAGCATGCGTGGTCACGGCGCTAAATATGGAGTCACCGTTGGGACTGAAGATGTACTGGGGTTGCATCGACGTGGAAAGATTGGATGGCCTGTGCGGGTTGTAGTTGCCCAACGATTGCGTCTGCCGAATGTCCATGCCATGGCGAGTGCCGTCAAAGTAGACTTGCTCACCTTCTGGGATGGGCTGCGGCGTGGAGACGGTGGAGGGGTAAGCGGATCCGGGAGGCGAGTAGTAGTCGGCGGAGTTGAGTGATGAGCCCATTGACTGGGCGCTGTACATGTTGGAGAAGGGGCCTTGGCTAAGCAACGGCGAGCCCACGGGGCTAAATGAGAATTGCTGTTGAAAAGGTCCGGCAGAGGAGATTATGGGGTCGTTTTCGACGTTGTAGGTGTCGATTGGGAATGGTACGTGTGAAGGATGAGCGGAATGAGGCTGCTGAGGCTGGTGCGGGTGATGAAATGAGGGGTGCTGCTGTTGGTGGTGAGATTGCTGCTCTAGAGAATAGTTGTTGAGGTTGCTCTCGGCTTCGGGATCGTTGGGTATCATGATGCTGTTGACGGCAGGGACTTGTGGCGACTGCTCGGCCGGCCTCTTGCGCGGCTGTTTCTAGGTGAGCATTAACTGGTCGTGCCTGACGGAGAGCGCCGCGGCGACACCTACTCTTCTGTCGTCCACACTGGTCTTGCGCACGTGCTTCGGTATATAGCCGAACTCGTTCCCTCGTCGGGTAGCTGGTGGAACCGGCGGCGCGGAGGCGTGTGCAAGGTGGAAGCCTGAGTCGTCGTGCTGGCCGGGCTTCCGGATCGGTATCGCCGGGGCGGTGGCATTCGATGCGCCGTGGGCGGCGGAGGGGGACGGCGACAAGCCGGCGGGCGAGCCCACCGACGACGGCACGATGAAGTCGTCCAGGTTCATCGGGTCGGATTGGTTAGATGCTTGCTGGTTGGCCTGCTGGTCGACGGATTTCCGGAGCTGGGCGATGCCGCTGGGAGCGCTGGTCATGGGTGGTCGTGTAGGCTGGCGATGCGATCTGCTTGTGACGCAAGACCGGTCAGTACTTCGTCACGATTCCCCCCTCCCGATAGGTTTTACCCATCTCGGAGGTTTGAGGGGGGAGCGAGCACCGAAGAAGGAGACAATCTACACAGAAGGCGCGCAACAAAAAATCAAACGTCGGACTGGATGGCGGGCAAGGACTGTGCGCGAGCAGGAAACGCTCGATCGGACGCTGACGCACCCTTTCCGTTCGCGTTCTATGCGCTTAAGGTTCATGGACATCATGCGCCAGGTGAGGTTTTCCATGCGCTCTTGGTTCGGCAATTGCGTCTTGGTGCGGTGGTAGAGCTTCCATATCTGGGTCGCGAGCGGGTCCTTCTTCTGCATCTCTTCGGGGCTGTCGAGGTCGGAGCCGCCCGTGTTGTCCTTCCAGTCCGGAAAGACGGACTCCTGCAGCACGCCCTGGCGCGCCGCGGCCTCGGACGGAGACAGATCCAGCTTGGAGTCGAGGGTGCTGGCCGAGGTGAGCGACTGGATGGCGGAGGAGGCGGCCGACGAGGCGTGGTCGTCGAAGTGCCGGCGAGGGAAGCGGACGAGCTGGGGAGACGACGACGGGTTGGCGGCGGAGGATGCGGCGATGGGGCGCGGTGCGGAGGAAAGCTGCGGAGGGGCGGCTCCTCCAATGGCAGCGGCGGCGTCGAGGCCGTCGGGACGAGGGCCAGCGGCGGCGGCGGCGCGGTGGAGGTGGTGGTGGTGGCCCCCACGCTCCCCATATTGCGCCCCAGAAATAGCCGATGGCAGCTGTGGGCCGAAACCTGGGGGACCCGCGTGCTGGGCCATGTCGCAAGGGCGGGCGAGGGCTGCGGGCGGGGGGCGGGCAATTGGAGGACGAGGGCGGCGGGCTGGCGTGCGGCGGGCTTTCTTTTTCTCTCGTCCTGTCCGGGCGGTCGCGGGGCGGTGGTTGCGGGCGGGAGGGCGTGGTGCGGACGGGGGCGACGGAGCGCTCGAGGGAGGGGGCACGACGCGGGCGGGCGGGCGGGCTTTGGGCGCAGCGGGCGTGCGCCGGCGCGGCACAATACAATTTGGAGCGCTGGGCCTAGCGGGCGCCGGCCGGTCGCTGCTCGGGGCTAGCTGCGCTTGGCGGCCGGCTGGATCGCGGCGCGCCGTGGCTGCGATGCGCCGGCACCCTCGCCGGGGGGTGGCCGGCTCGCGGGCGCCGTGGTCAACGAGCTTGCCGCGGACGCGCGCTACGGTCGGTGCGAGCCCGCCCTGTCGCCGCGGCGGGGACAGGAAACGTGCGGAGCGGCCGGGCGCGCCCCCGGGGCCTGATCTCCGCCCCGTTTGCAGGTATTGCGGAGCAGCAGCGGGATGGCTCCGACACCGCTTGCTGCCGTGGTACGTGAAAACTTTTTTTCTGTCCCCTTCTGTTTTCCTTTTGCCTCGCCGTGCGCTCCGGGAGTGGTGGGCGAGCGAGGCCAGCATGCCGGGCGAGAGACAGGCTGACGGGGAGAGAGGCCAGGGGGAGGCACCACATCGCGCACCGCAGCCGCGCTGCGCTAGCCGTGGGGTGTGGTAGGGAGGAGGGCTGGGAGGGGAGGGGAGGGGAGAGGGGGTTGTTGGCCACGCGCCGGGGTGTTGCCGTGCGGGCTGGCGGCGAGGCAAAGGAAAACATTCGCCGGCTGCCAGGCTGAGGGTTGGAAGCCCACCGAGCGGGGGGTTCTGCCGTGCGCCCTGGACCTCACCAACTCCCCGGCCCCTTCTTCCTCCCCGGGCTGCTGCCGTCTCGCGGCGTTGGTGCTTCCGCAGACGCCCAGCAAATTGCGCCGCCGCCTCGCCCGTCGCCCGTGCCGGTAGCGTGGCGTTCGCATGGCCGGGGTGCGCCGCGCGCGAATGCGCCCAGGCCGGGCCTTTGCTTGTGACTCGCTGGAGTTCGCTGCTGCCCGCCGACGTCGAACCCCTCTGCGCGACCGACGGCCCGCTTCCACGCCCGCCTTTGCTTTCCTCCTGCGGCGCGATGCCCCGACGAGGTCTGGAGACGTCCCGCCGACGTCGTACCGTCGTCGCGCGCGCGCGCGTGCGAGGGACGGAAGGACGGAAGGGAAGGGGGAGAGGGAGGGGGAGGGGGAGGGTGGAGGGACCATCACGATCACGGCCCGAGGCCTGGCGTGTGGCTGCGGGACTTCGCCCTTTCCTGGAACGCCGGCTGGGAAGGCCCAGCCGCAGGACCCGCTTCAGGACCCGCGCTCTGCGCAGGGTCTCGACAACGTTGCGCGTGGGTGTGGCGACCAACGGCCGGCCGAGGGGCCTCGCGGGCTGTTGCACGTCTTTCGGCATGACGCCAGCGCTGCTGCCCCACCGCGGGACACGCTGTGGCTACCAAAGTGTCGTGTGTTACGTTGCGTCGTTCGGAGTACGATAGCCTCAATCCCGTCGCTGAGGCGAACCGTCTCGCAACCCGAGCGCCAATGACGTTGGATGTCCTCGACGCAGGAGTTCCGAGCTGCCCACCTGAACCACCCTCCCCCCTCCCCTCCCCTCCCCTCCCCTCCCCTCATGTGTTGCGCCCTTACCACTCACATGTTTACTATGTTTACTGCAGAGTAAGGAGTAAAGGGCCATCGATGACAGGAGGCGTAATAGCACACACTGGATAGTTTAGGCTGTCATCGCAGAACGCTGCCATCGCTCACCAGGGAGCTCGTTCGCATGTGCTCTAGGTCCATGTTGCGCACGAGCGGCGGAGTCGATGGACCGATCATCGATCCACTTTCCGAGTTTGGCCAAGACTACGCCCAGTGTCCGGTCTCTTGCCAAAAACTAGGTAGGCAGGTAGGTAGCTGCAAGCACCGACGGAGTCCAACAGGTCAACGGCAAATGCTACTGCGCTGGATCGCTGCGACGCTTTCCGACACGTCCCATCCTTAGGCCGCTGGGAGCTGGTTGAGACGACGCGGTCTTCCGACCTACCTAGATTCGCGTCTCGGCGTGCGTCGCTAAGGAATCGGCGGCGCGCTGGGCGTGGTCGTCACAATGGGAGCGGCTGCGTCTATGTGCAGCAGGATGCGTGAGCCTCATCACCCGCCGCTGCCCCGAAGAACAGACGCCTCCGACACACCGTCATCGCCATCGTCATCGCCTTCAGTCCTTTCGATCGGATGGGTCCTGCAGATCGTTCGGAGCTGCTTTCGGCTTGGAAACCTCCATCTCGATCCCTTAGCTTGCTCCCTCGCTTATTTAAGAGATCAGCACTCGGGAACAAATAAGCTTCAATTGGACAACCAGTCCAGACGCTGCATGAGTCCATAGCACGGGGACCTGCAGCGGCTCGGCGGATCGGGGTGACGACGCGTGCAATTGACAGTTAAAGGAGACGAAAGCCGCCCAACGAATGAAGCAAAAGTAACCTGCACGTTGAGTTCACTCCGGGGCGTTGACTTTTGCCTCTCCCGTGGTCTTGCACTTGACTGTTTCCCGTAGATTTTCCGGAACGTTGAACCGCCGCCGCCGCCGTTCTATGAACCACTGAATGAGATCTTTCTTTCCCCGTGCCTGGTACAGCGAGCCATCCACCCCGGGGTCCTATAGGACGAGCGTGATATTGCTATGGATAGACAAAACTCCGCAAGCGGTTCACTATCCAACAATTCAACACCCCTGGTTCACCACTCTATTATACAGCCGAGGCCGCACTGGAATATTTTCCGCACTCTACTCTAGCCGCCTCATCGTCCGACCCCAAACACGTGGTCCTCATCTGCTGAACTCCCCGAAGGCTCGCAAGTGTCTTGCTGACGACGGCGACCAATGTCCCACTACGGCGCGCGGCGCATAGGCCGGTCCATCGGCCGAACGCTCGACTACGCAGCTAGCTCCCGTAGATCCACGCATGGAAGTCCAAGTAGGTCGTCCGGAAAGCGCTAGCTCGGCCACTACAACAATAGTCCCGCATGCCTTACCGGCGACTCAACGGCAGCAGAGCGCTTCTCGCCATCCGAGCATCGTCGTCAGGCCATGGTCTGGCGATCCTAATATTCCCGACCAGCCCACCACCTAGCCGCGCACACCGGCCGCGCACACCAACCCGCTACGTTCCCGAACTCACCCTCACTCAGCCCGCTCCACTGCGGAGCTCTACCTACTCCATCGTGGCAACTCCATTGGTAGATTTGGTACCGATGTACTGCCGGTGACTCCGTGCCTGGCCTTCGGTGTAAATCCAGCCTAAAGGGCGAGGACAAAATAGCGTGTTGTTGTGCCGAAAGGAGTTGGAGCGGGTCAAGCCACCTCTCTCGATTGACCTTCAACTGCTTGTGTAGCCTAACGTTGCCGTTCAATCTACCTGCGCTGAAGCACGATAAAACGGACATGGGCTATAAAAAGCCAAAGAGTCGATTCCAGCACGACGGTAGGCTACGCCACAAAGCTCGGTCAAACATGAAGCCATGGACCCAGCTAACCCTGAAATGCTGGACGGCGGGAAGGGGTCATGCAGGCGGTGAGAACAGCGGGGCACTAGGGCCACCCAGCTTCAGCACGAAACTCTGGACTCTGCGCTGAAGCCTCCGAGTCTAGCGCCTTAGGTACCCCCTTCCTCGATTCATCTCGGCCCGGCGAGGATTAACAAAACGACTGTCGTGATTTATAACCAACATTAGATTCGGCTGCTTTGCATTTGAACGCTATTTCTAGCCGCCTTAGCAAGCAGCGCTGGACAAAGCTTTGGTTTTTCTGCCCTTCTTTGAACGATTGCGGGCCTACTGCGTAGACGACAACCTTTCAGCCTTCGTGGCTCCAGGTATGTAAATCAACAGCCACAAAGTCGACTAAATCTAGATCGATTGCACGCCGTCTCGAGTAGTCAGCAACCGAAGCTACATACAAGGGGAAGGGTTCCAGGCCCGGAGATACCGTTGCTAGTAGACGCCGGGCGACAGCATATCCACCCACACCTTCTTGGGTGAAGGTCGCCAGCCACTCAGTGTCCCCGTCGCCTTACCACACCAGCCCTTTCTGCAAAAGCTTTTCATGGAGCTTCCCGGCCGCACGGTCCGTGTGGCCCTCTCCTTCAGCCTGGAGGTGTTCGGGATCCATACTACGTACTAGCTCGCCTGCACCAGCGCGCATGGTGTACAGACGCGGAAACCAATCATCTCGCCGCATTTACATGGCCCTTTCTTCCTCAATTAACGAGGGGACAAGTACTCCGTACGAAGAAGGGTGTACCGGCGGGACCTAGCGACGACCGTGGGCTGCAAGGCCCGCCAGGCTCCTGGCCTTCTAGACGGCATTCGCCGCACTGAAAGAAGCCCTCCTAATCCGCGATCTCGAGGGAGGGACGCTACGCTTGGCCGACGGGCGCGCATCTCGATCAAGCGCAGCGATCGTTGGCTGCAACATGCTCATTCACCAATTGGCAGGCACAAGGGCAACGGACCAAACTCTCCGCAAAATTTGCCCATCATCAACCGAGCAGATCTCCAGGTCGAACGCGCAATCCAAAGTTCCGTGTGAATAACATGGCCGGCTGTTAATTGATGCGACTAACCCACCTACATATCTACCTATGTACGGTACACCATCGCAGCGACGAAGCACCGAATAGAGTTGCGCCCCGCCAGTCGCCAACGAAGCGACGTGAGATCCGCGCGCCGTCCGGTCGGGAATACAAGCCGGCGAAGGCGTGGGTGCTGCGCGCTCGGTACAACCCGCATGGAAGATTTAAGAATTCGCGCCCTATTATTGGGCTCGCAGCTGCGCGGCAGGGCGGCACCCACCCTTCCCACCCTGCCCACCCCACCATCCGGCTGTTGCAGCCTGCAAACCCCGTTGTCGCTGGCCGGCTGATCCTGTTGGAGAACGGAAGAGGTGTCGAATCCGGTCCCAGAACATTCACGGAACGCCACCTCCAGCAACTTTTTGCCTCAGTATTTGCTTCTTGTGCTGTGGAGTTACGTCTCTAGCCGATAGGTAGGTATGTGCCCTGGGTAGCTACCTAGCGCTTATTCGCCTAGGAGACTTTGGTGCATCCAAAGAACCGCCTGCCGGCCGGCGGTTCCCCACGAGGTGTGTCGATGATGAAATTGACGCGGGGCCGGCCGCCAGTTCCGTCACCTGGCATGTCACATGCTTAAGCCTTTCCGCTGCACGAGTCGCCCGGCGCCAGAGCGCCACAAGAGCTTCGTCTGGGTCGCTGCCAAGTCGCGCGCCGTTCCACCGTCGTCTTTACGCAGCATTTCCAACCATTCTCCGTCCAGCTTCCCCTCCGGTGGGTCGTTGGCTCCCTTTTTCCGTGACGGAATTCCCACTCGTAAACGCGTACAACGGAGATGGCGGGGTAGCGCTGGCCTTGCGCCCCGGGGTCGTGCATTTGGAATTTTGGGTGGAACAAGGAAGAGCAGCAAGCGCGCGCAGCACCAAAGGAGCAGGGGGAAGGCAGAGAAAAAAAGGGACAGGGCGCGGACGCACGCGCCGGGATGTGATGGCCGGTCGAAGCATTTGAATTTTCGAGCCGCGATGGAGGACCGGGGGAGTGAGGGGCGCGGCCGTCCCCAAAAAAGCTCCCTCAAAGCCAAGCAGTGGCGAGCTTTGCAAGCCAAAGAGACGCGCGCGCCCACCGGGTCCCAGCAGTCGCCGAATAGAGTTGGCGTCGTGTCGCGGAAAGCGGCAGAGGTTCGGGACTGAGGATGGGCCAGGATTTGGGACCGGGGCGCCCCGCATCACCCCCCCCAAACCCCCCCAAACCCAACCCTGGCAAGCCTGCGGCGGCCGTGCGCCCGCGTTCAGGAAAGAAAGCGTGCGCCGACCCACACCAGCTCAGACGGATTCGCAAGGGTGCAAGGGTGGCTGTTCGGCAGATCTGGGGTGGGTCTTTTCCTGGGCTCGGAGATGGCGTTCGCGTGGGGGTCACTCTGGATTTTTTTTTTCTTTCTTTTCGAAGCTTTCACTCAACTTGTGCAACTCTCGCTTCGAGGTGGAACGCTCGGACCCGCCCCGTTTTGAGCCAGCCTACTCCGTACATACGGTCTCTGCCGCCGCCGCCGCCGACGACGCCGCCGCCCTCGCGCGATTCCTGCCGCTTGACTTCAACCCGTTGCCATGGGCGACCGCCCTGCCGCCACCAGCAGCAGGGAAAAGCGCCCGCTGCTGCCGCCGAGGCTTCCCGCTCTTTGCGGCGTGGCGCTCACAAAAAAACTCAAGACAAGACTTTCAACGCCTCGGCCCATTTCCCGCCTGCCGGAGGACGGCTCGGTTGCCATGTCGGGGGCGTTTCATACCCGCGCGAGCCACGCGGCTCAGTTACCCTAACGGATGGGCGGACCTCATCACTCGAACGTCTTGCCGCCTCTCCTGCAAACCCGCATCATTTGCGAGTCAAGGAGAGAGCGGGCCCGTCTTCCAGGTTAGGAGGACGGCGGAAGCAAGATGGCTTTGGGCAAGATGAGGTGGCTTTTGAAGGAAGGACGGCTTCCGCTGTCGCATGCGGGACGCTGGGTGCAACTGCTGCAGGCTGCTGTGGCGCCCGCCAGGGTCGAAATGCGGGCCAAGCGTTTTTGTCTGCCTACCTACAGCATGTACTATGTTGCTGCTGCACTTTGCCTTAACCCGCTCGTGCCCGTAGAAAGCCGCACTGCGCGCTGCATGGCCCTGAAGGAGTTTGGGAGCTCGAGGAAAAGCTCCATGCTCCCTTTCACCTCTAATGGACGCGCGCGGAAATACCCCCCCTCCCCTCCCCCCCAAAGCAGAGCTTACCCGCCAAAGAAGCTCTTTAACGCAGCGCCGCCACCACCAGTAAATAAATCATCGCGTCAAGAGTAAGAGCCGCCAGAAGAAACGTGCACGAACAGATATCGCAAGACCTCCTGCCGATTTACGGCAAGCGCTCACTTTTTTTTATTTTTTCTCTTTAACTCCGCAACCGCGTTCTCCGCAAAAGCACCCCACCAAAAGGCCACCCAAGACACGTCCCACTCCTGTACGGAGCGCCGTCGATCTTCGGGCCGACCGTGGGGTGGACGGGCGGTCTACATACTCGCGCCTTCGAGAATGTCTCACTTCCTTGCTGAATGACGATGGAAACGGGGCTTGCCGTCAGACACGACTGTACTCCGTACCGTAGGTAGTGAGTATTTCGAGGCGGGACGCACGCAATTTTATCACTCCCAACCCTCAAAAGTGCGGAAAGCCAACCCATTACATCCCACACCAGGATCTTTTAAGATGTTGCTACTATAGTTCAAGGTGGCGCCGAACTGGGGGCATCTGGACCCTGGAACTCAAGTCTTCTTTGCTTTCGGCCGAGGTGAGAGACGCTGTCTCGCGTCGCTGGCAGAAACGCGAGGTGAGAACGCCATCTCCAGGATTCATGGCCTGAACCCCCCAAACAGTTGCTTTCGCTCCGTGACCAAAATGACCAAGTGCGATGCAGCCGTTATTGGGATAGAAAAGAAAAGGTTGCTGCATCTCTCCGTGTTGGTGTTGCAGCGCTGCCTGCACATACACACCGATCCCACAGCCGCCTCCGCCCACTCTGCAGCAGCGGCACTGTGCATACGCGGAAACGGGACGCCCGTCGTTGGGAGGAGGAGCAGCAGCATTGCAAGTCCGCCATCAAGTCGTCGTCGACCCGCGTCTCGCGCTTCGTCCAAACAGGGCGTGAGATCGGCCTAGACCCTGAGGAGGCCGCCAAGGGGAACCCCTCCCCCTCCCCCGGCCGCCCGCCTGCCTCGCGCCGCCCAAGCCGAATGCGGGTCGCGGGTCCACCGTCACTTCACTCGTTCGAAACCGCCCCGTCTGATCTTGCCGCCGTCGCCGCCAGCCGCCAGCCCTTCACCACCACCTTTGCGCGCCGCCTACGACGGCCGAGTATGTAGTCCACGACATCACACCGGCGTCGGTGCCGTTTCGCCGCCGCCGCCGCCGCCCTGACCCGGGCCCGTCGTGCCGTCCGTCCGCTCGTGCTTCACCCCGTGCCGAAAGCGTGCGTTTTCGCCCTTTCGCCCTTTCGCCCCTTCCTTCGCCCATATTTTCTTTTCGTCCTGCCGCCGTCCTCGTGCGCACCCTCCCCGGGCAACAAAAAAAGGAAAAAAACTCTCCGCTTGAACCTGCGGAGCGTCGGCCGCTAAAGCCGGGGGCCGATCCTCAGAAAAGGTTCACATAGCGAGGGCAACCTAGCCCGCCTCCCCGATCGCTCTCTCTTGCTGCACCGGTTTTTATCCGGTCCCCGGACTTCGGCCGGCGGGCGGGCGGGCGTGCATTGCGGTCCCTCCTCTCTTTCTCTCTCCCCCTCCCGTCAAGGACTGAGGAGCGCGCCCGGGACCAATGCAGAGAAAGCAAGCGACTCGAGAGTGTCGGAGCGGGAGGAGGGGCCCGTGCGTCTTGCGCGCAGCGCCACCGTCGCGCACGGTGCAGCAGCGCTGGCTTGCCTGCCTGCGCCTAAGTTCCTTGCTCGCGCATGACGTGGGATGGGGCGGACATGGATGGATTTGGGGGGCTCTCCCCTGTCATTCGGCCGGGGTTCGGTGGTTGCGGTGGGCCCACGGCCCGTGCTGAGCGGGTCGCGCGTGGGGGTTTTCCATTCGTTCGAACGAGAGCATGGGGCGGGCGGGCCGCCGGCGGTAGCAGCGGCGGCCGCGGGTGACGAGGGCAAAAAAAAAAGAACCAGAGGGTTTTTTTGGACTGAGGATTTTCTTGCGTCTCGAGATGACCGGGTGAGAATTCTCGGAAGGGAGGGGTGATCGTGGGCGATCGAGGCTCGGGCGACGGCGTGAAGGAGGCGGCGCGGACAGCGAATACGCTTCAGGCGGAGGTTTTCCTTCTAGGCAGGTGCAAAGGGCCGGTCAAGGCGCCGCGGTAGTGCTCGCGCCGGGCGAGCTGCCTCGGAACGAAGGCGGGTGATTTGCGCCTGTCCGTCCGGATCGGGTAGTCCGTGAAGAGCCCCGGATGTGGTAAGTCGGCACAAGGACAAGTCGGAACCCAGGCTTTGGGCGATGTTGGTCCACCAGGCTAGGGGAACAACCGGAATTCCATGTTCGCTCGAGGCGGAATTAATCCGGGCAGAAGTCGGACTGGCGGACAGGCGGGCTGCCAGTGTTGCTGAATGAGCGCAGCCGGCGGCGACAAGTCCGGTGGGCGGCCATTGTTGCGTTGGGGGGGCGGTAGCCAGAGCCAGGCAAGCAGGCTAAGGTAGGAACGGTGACGGGAGAACAGGGACGAAATAGGGCGGAACCGTAAAGGAGCGATCGAGAAGCCCGAATCGAATAAGGCTCAAGCAAGCAAAAGAGGAATCAGTCCTCTACTTATAATGCCACTAAGCAAGCAAGCAAGCAAGCAAGCAGCAACAGGCACCCGAGATCATGTCTCTCAACAAAGGCCGCAGAAGAGCAGCAGCAAGCCAGCGATAAGCCTATCTCTACGAGACTGATGGCTTGCCCCCGTCGGTCCGTGTCTCGCCCACCGCATCTTTCGACTTGTTATCTCTCCCAATGATGGCCGGCGCAGCGGTGCAAGAGAAGAGCCCCCAGCCAGGGCGACAGCTGTGGTGCGCGCGCGGGCTGCACGCGCAACCGGTCCAGGGGGAGCCAACTGGGTCTCTGGTGCCTATCACTTAATCAAGGACGTGATCCCTGGGGCCGCGCTGGCACTGGGGAAGGTGAGTGTGCAAAGTGCCAGGCATGGCAGCCTTACGCCCTTACGGAGCGCAGTAGTCAGCTGCCTATCGCGGACAGGAGATCTGTCTCTCCTGCTGTCCGTCTCCACCGTCCGCAAACCCCAGATCTAGTCGTTATCGCGGAGCTGCTGTTCTTTCTCGACCGGGGGGTGCAGACCTGCGATTGCTGGAATGGGATTTTCGACCACCCATGTGTGTGGGATGCAGGAGTCGATGCTGTGCAGCGGACGCTGCCGGGTATGGCAGAGCTTTGGAGCAGTGGCGGTTTTCCTCTCTGCGGAGCTGTCGCCGCCAATAACCAATTCGAGCTCAATGAGATAAAAATATGGGGGTGGGTATGGGGACGTGTAGATAACGCGGAGAATTTTTGACGTGACGGGGTTCGACTCGCGCGTTCGTCCAACCAAACCACCGTGCTCGACAGGTACCGCAAAAGGCACCCAAGGGGAGAAAGGGGGCAGATTCGTTCTCATTCGACGTCCCTGGAACTCGTGGTACGATCACATGGAAGGGGGAAACCTCAACGTTCCCTCGTCCTGTCTATGACGATCTATTCCCTATCGTGGAAGCCTAGGCTTCTCGGTCGCGCCGCTCGTTCTACAGTTATCAGCTGCAAATGTTGCCCCGCCAAGCCATTTTGATAGAAATTGACCTGTGAGCGGACCCTTATTCGACAACGTGCGCCCCCCTTCTTCTCTCCCCACGCGGACCTGAGACGCCCTCGTGGGCGAATCCCCCGGTTGCCCCAAGTTCCCCCGGTTACGCAGTAAGTTAAAGTTGCGCACACACACGCGCGCTCGCGCGCGCCGCCACGAGCCAGAGCGCTGGATAAAGCATCTGTGCTTCATTGGCCCTGCCTCGATTGGCGCGCGCGCCCTTGTCCGGAACGGCGCGTCTATCTATCATATCAAGCGCTCGTCGCTCGTCGCTCGCATTTCCCCACGGAACACACCGCCAAAACAGACGAGCTAAACCCCACACACTCGCGGGCAACGGGGGGGGCTAAGAGAGGTATAAATACAACGGCCTCCGGACCCGGACGCCTGGAACCGCACGACACGCTTGCGCCTTCGTTCCCAATCGTCCGGGTCCACAGATCGCTTGGGCTCCTCGGGGAATTCATGCCACGCTAAGAGCGGCGTGGCTTCGGGGTTGGAAGGCGTTCTAGAAGATAGGAAATGGTGAAGGAAGAATTGGGTCCACATGCAGCCTTTATCGTCGCCGAATGCCTTCGACCGCCAGATCGCTTTTGCTCCCGAGCCCGCCCTACCATCTCGCCGTAACGGATAATAACGGTGACTGAGGTTCCAAAGCACAGAAAAGAGCAGGTGACTGGATGGAAAGAAACCGATGAAAAGGAACATGATGGCTTTATCTTGACCTAGAACAACTCTACCGCTCCAGTCGCGAGGGTATCGACTGCGGATCAGCTTTTCCAGCTAGGGATGTGCTCATGTCAAAGCCAGCACGAAAGAAGCGTACTCCGTAGTTTTCTCTGTCGTGTCCAGGCGTTTGCTCCAATGGGTCGACGATAGAAGGAACTGTGGTCGCGGATGGGTCGGGTGGTCAAACTAGGACCGGAGAATAAGAGTAGTCGATTTGTGATCCCATGAAATGCATCTGCGAAGCACAAAGCCATTACGATATCGTGATGACTTGCATAGCCAACTTTCCAACACGGTTTACGAGCCGTTTCTATCCTGTTCGCGTCGAGCATCCGACTGGCCAACGGCTGCTCCACCGCTGACCGTTTCCTCACCCAATATCTTGCTCGCAGCCATGAACCTAGTAGAGGATAAAGCAATCAGTCAATCTGTCCATCCAAATTTGCATTCGCACCTAGAGAGTGCCGTTCACCCCTAGACGCTGAAATGTGAAAGAAAAAACACCCACATAGCACCCGCATATCCTCCTAATCCTCGCATGCTCTCCGCCTGCACCGCCGTCATGCGCAGCAGGTTCTCCAGGTCGGTCACATTGGCCGTCAGCTGCGCGAGCTGCGCGTGCAGATGTGACAGCTGGCGCGGCTTCTGCGATGGTAGCGTGCTGAGCCGAGACGACGCGTTCGTGGGCGGGCGCGGAAGCTGCGACATCGTCGAGCGTGGCGGGAGATGGAAGTGCGGGGGGAGCTGAGGCGGCACCGGCGAGTGATGCTTCGTGGATGGTATGGACGACCACGAGAATAGGTCGCGTCGGATGCGGTGTTGTTTGGTTGTTTGGTTTGGGTTGGAGGCAGAGAGGGGCGGGAATCTTGAGCGGGGGACGCGTTCTCCCTCGGCCGCGCACAGGGCCGTGCGTGTCCGAACTTCCTTTCGGCTCGCCTTAACCAAGCACCATCCTTCCTCGGGACTTTTGTGACCGCCGTGGAAGAACATCTCCAACCGCTACAAGAAGACAAAAACCTGGTCGCTCTAACCGCTCAGGTTTGGCTTCTTGCGTTTGTCCTCGTGCGCTTTCCTCCATCATCTGCAATGCCTCCACGAACACCAGCATCCGCAACTCAGCAAAAGCTCCGCCGCATTGTCCTCACTGTTGGCGTCGCGGCCATCAGCATCACAGGCGCATATTACGGCGCTGGGCTCAAGGTACAGCAGGATCACAAGAAGGTCGGTCCCGGAATCGAAATATTCCAATTACCAATGCGCGTGTCGTTCTGACGGATTTGCCTTCGTCTGTAGGAACGGAAGCGGATCCTGGAGCTGTCATATGAAGAGCGCATCGCGCAGATGGAGACGAGCAGGGAGAAGTTGGTGCGGAGGAAGGATGAGCTAGAGAAGAAAGTTGCGGAGGTGAGGGCAAGGATACAGTCTAGGAAAGAGGCGGAAATGGAGAGTGGACAGAGCAAGGGCTGAGTCGAAGTGTCGGAAATAGCAGTTTGATATCCAGATAGGACGAAAGCTGGAGACGGAGTCCCTATGAGCCGAGAGACTCTCAGCACTCCCGAGATACACTGGCACTTACGGACCGCCAGCTTAGTCTCGAGGGCATATCGCAGGACTAACGGCTGTCAAGAAGACCGCTTACCTCATTCAGCACCCAAGAGTCGCTACTACTGATGGGTTGCTCAAGAGCGGACTCGAACACCGAGTATAAGCCAGGGCTCTTCTTTGGGATGTGCTTTGTTGGAACAGATGTACCTTAAGATATTTGGACCTTTTTCCCTATTCCTAAATTATTGTACTATGCTTCAATCATGCTTGCAAATTAACTAGAGGGTATATTCATAGGCTAAAGCAGACCCATTTACAATGCCGAGCAGGCCCTTTTGCTACTTGGCTGTGGAAAACGGTATTAATAGCTCGTTAATGATATGCTATACACTATTTGGCAGAAAGTACTGATGCAGCTCACCACGTGCAACTCGTGGATCTCCCAGAGGCTAAGAGACGGGGGTTGAGTTTTGAACTATTTGTTCAGTATGGCGCGCGCACAATTCGTTCAATCGGCCTAGAATATGGTAATAAAAGCAGATAACTCCCAGCTTAAACTAGAGATGTCAGCCGGGCGGGCAATCGTGTTCGTTTCGTCGATGACATCTTTTACTAGGCCGTGCGTATTGATTACATCCTTTTACGTCAAGAAGTCTCTATTTCAAGGGCGCCCGGCCTTCTAAAAGCCAAGTATGGATTAAAAAAAAAAAATGTGTTTGTACGTCGTGATAGGGACGTTCAAGAGCAGAACGTCAGCATAAGATGGAATCCTTGAATCAAAACCGTACAGGACAAGCTAGAAGCGCTGACAAATGAAAAGACAGCCTGTGTCATCAGCCGCCGATATAGCACACCATGAATTAGGTGCAGAAGGCGATCTAAAACTGTCTCTAGGAGAATGGCTTGGAGTTGACGGAAGTGTGCGACGAATTTTCCTGTACAACAACTAGATGAGATCCGCCCCGCTGAAGAGGTTTCCGTTCTGCCGTTCATTTGTGTCAGTTCTCAACGCCAAAAAGAACTCTCATATAAGATTTTAGAATCACATCGGAATCTCTCTCTATAGCAGAATATGGTCTGTTATCTACATACAATGTTAGGCTGAGATATGGCCGCCGAGGTAGAGCTCCATTCTAGAACACTCTTGTAGGGCTATGAATAGGTATAATACTTTATAATAAGCTGTAAGAATTATATTTGTCATTTATGGCCAGATAAGCCCATGCGATGCATGAAGAGGTTGAACGATTCACTCGCAAATGAGACGATGGACAGAAAGTACTCAGCGTTCGCACTAGCGTAAATCTCGTAGAGCAGCTTACCGGGCCTATTGGCACCCGAGGCGTAAGAATAATCAAATCAAATCAAATCAAATCGATTCACTCGCAATGCGAGAATGCTCAGAATATTTTGGAGTCAGTAAGCTAACTGAACATGGTAAGAGGGCCGTCACTGCTCTCATGGTGGGGCAGACCCGTGGCAACGTGAGCTGCTCAACTACGTCACATCATGCGGGACAAAGACAATTGTTCCCAAGGGTTGGCGATGATACCAAAGTATTACATAAACCGATAAATAGTAGTTGGATCGATAGATATCAATACTATTGATTAGCTAATCAATACTTATTAATAC
Organism: Lineolata rhizophorae; assembly: GCA_010093515.1. NCBI lineage: Eukaryota > Fungi > Ascomycota > Dothideomycetes > Lineolatales > Lineolataceae > Lineolata > Lineolata rhizophorae. The sequence goes on along the minus strand of MU001678.1, from coordinate 975,225 downwards.
CCTGCTTTACTGAAGAAAATTTCTAAGAACAGCCCTACATTAGGGAGAATATACAAATTAAGCTATCTGCTAGCCTACTACGCGTAGAAAGGGAATTCCCTCCTAGTTTCTATAGAACCTAGGGTTGTAAATGGCAACAGCCTAGTAGTTAGCCGTATTAGCGGCAGTAGGGGGGGGGAAGGAGCATTAACTATTTTAGAAGAAAGAGCTCAAGGATTTTTTTTGGTAGAAGTAGGAAGCTTTTGTACGATATACGAGAGAAATTTTATAAAGGCTATAGGCAAAAACTTTTTTAAATTATAAATAGCATAAATTATATACTAAGGTAGTAAATGCTGCGAAGCCGGAAATATTGATAATACTACCGATAGATACCGATAGATACCGATAGATACCGATAGTCGCTAAGTATCTATTGTTCGCTATCGATACTATCATCGACAACCCTGATCGTTCCTAAAAAAGCTTTGCTCCTATTCAGACGCTCACTGCAATTACGCTGTTCTCACTCAAATAATCTCAAGTTCGATTCTGCATTGTGCTCCGCTAGCTTCGATCCAAAATGCCCACCGCGCTCCTGCTCATTGCCGACGGCTCCGAAGAAATTGAGTTCGTCACGCCATACGATGGTATGCATGCCCTGCTCGTTTGCCTCACGCCACACACAGCGTTAGTTGCTTAGCATATCAACTCAATTAACATTCAAAACACAGTCCTGACACGCGCGGGCTTCTCGGTCAAGTCCGCCGGCGTCAACCTAGAGAACCGGACCCACGCCGTGTAAGGCAGCCCTCCTTCCCTTCAGCAAGTCACACCACGCCGGACACACCACGCGCGCTCACACGATGCTCTCGCCCACCACCTCAGCTGCTCGCGCAACGTGCGCATCCTTCCCGACGAGCCCGCCGTGCAGACCATGGTCGGCGCGACCGACTTCGACGTGCTGATCCTGCCTGGCGGCGGCCCCGGCGCCAAGACCTTCTGCGACACGCCCGAAGTGCTTGACCTGATCCGCACCTACCGCGCCGCGGGCAAAGTGGTCGCGTTCATCTGCGCGGCGACAACGGCGCTTGTCAAGAGCGGCGGCGACAAGGTGAAGGTGACAAGCCATCCGAGTGTCAAGGCGGAGATCGAGGCTCAGGGATGGCAATATGCGGACGAGGAAGAAAGGGTCGTGGTCGACAGGGAAGTTATTACATCGAGAGGGTATGTTATAATATTTTTAATCAAGGCGTTCGGTGTGAGTGTCAGTAAGGAATCAGTTACTAATAATGCTTTTTCTAGCCCGGGCACAGCGATTCTCTTCTCGTTGACGATTGTGGAGGCTTTGGTGGGGAAGGGGAAAAGGGAAGAAATCGCTGGGCCGATGATTTGCGCTTCGACTTTGTAGGGCGAGTAGTTCGCCGTTCACACAAATACAGGAAATTCTCAGATTATGATCGTGTGGTCGACATTAGGCAGGGACGCGCGGTATGTACATGCACTGTGCTGCCAAAATGTTGTTTTGTAAGAAAATTCAAGCTCCTCAAGGATAGGTAACCTTAACTTTTGCTTCTTTGATTTTAGTAGATTATATTATACATGGAAATTTTGCTTATGCTGCTCTGATTGGTCATTATTGTAGCTATGATTGTTGCACAGTTCTCCATCCCAATCAATACAATCAGAGAATCTGGATACAATTGATTAATTTTGTTTCTGAAGAAAAAGGATATTTGCAAACTACTAAGTTGTTCCTCATAACTAATCAAAAGCATGAAGTAGGTCTAGTCAATTTAGATGCAGGCAGTAGACTTAACAATTTGTCTTCAAACAATAAAGAGTTTCGAGCAGTTTGAGTCCATTGACTTAAAACAATCAGAGGATCTGCACCTGTCGTCTGGGAAAGAAAATACAGGTATTTAAGAAAAGTAACACCCCCCCACTCCTTCGCAAGTTTTATACGAAAGGGAGTTGTCTGGCACCTTAGTAGCGTTCAGGTAGTTACTGACATGAATCGCGAGCTTCCTCTGCTCCCATAGAGCCATTCTGAGGTTGGTGATTTTTATATCAAACCGCTCTACGTCCGGTCGGTCCCAACAGCCAAGATAAAAGCATAATTCTAGGACAATCAACTTGAGTTTCGGCAGTCTTGGAGGATCAACTTCAAGAAGGAAAACCTTGAGAGTGTCAAAGAAGTGCATGATAATTGGGCTCAAATGTCAGTTGGGCGGGATATTGAGGCTGAATTCTGCTTCGCAGTCAATCTCTAGGACTTCTAGCGACTCCGGGAGCATCTCCAGCATGCTGACGCGACCGGAAGGGTGCAGGTACGGGCAAACCTCGAAGGGGTGCGACAGAAGCCGCACCTGCTTGAGAGCTGTAAGTTGAGATCACACCCCATTCATTGTCTCTGTAATTTTGTCGAACCGGAATGACGAACCGCTGGATCGTTGAGGCGTGCTTCGTGCATAGAGCATTCAAGGGGAACTTGAAGAGTGCAAGCTCCCTGTGTATCTCGGAATACTCGCGGTACTCGTCCACGTCCACCCAAATTCCCCGCTCCCTGCGCATCTCGAACTGGGCCCAATCATACTCGCGGTACTTGTCCTCGTCCACCCAAATTTCCCGAAGCGTGCCAATAGCTTCGGCTAGGAGATTAGCGGTTCATTTGTCAATTTGGCCCACAATGCAAAGTTTCTTGACGGGTGACTTAATCGGGAACTGTATACCTCCAGGCTTCCTGAAATAGTGTGAATGTTTGTTGCGATCCTTTGCATATATGCCAATGTATCCAGCAAGGGTCAATTCCTCCAAAGCGGGCAGGAGGGAAATTGACGAGATAGTGTTTAGGACAACAGCTGGGTTTACTTCGACCTTTTTGGACCTATGTTGGCTCCAAAACCGTGGGAATTCAATGGTCAACTGCCGCAGATTTTCGAACACCCGTGCGTTCTGTGATCGAATTTGAGCGATACAGGTGGCGAAGTACCGCGCGAAAAGATAAGGCTCGAGGCCCTCGATTCGAATTTGGAGTTTGCGTAGTTTTGAGACAAGTCCCAGGAGAGCGAGAAGGACGAACTCTCGGCTCTGATATCGTTCGAATGCTTCCACAAGCGTATCTTTCAACTCTGGGCTAATCCAGTCCAGCTGTGTGCTGATTACGTCTCGAACTTGATCAATTACGCTAGGGTAGAATTCCTCAGCCCGACTGAGTCCGATGTTCAACTCCTTCACGGCATCGAGTATGTCTGGTCGCGAGATCAAAAAGTTAGTAAGAGGTAAAATGTCGCTCATTGGACCGGCAGGCCAGCGTGATCCAGGTGTGGGCGCAAGGCATTTGCATTTGCGGAACAGCATAAGCTGGACCACACCGCGCAGTCGGCTCGATACGAGTGATACTACTTTCTGTTCCTCCACTGTTAAGTAGAAGAAGATCTCATCCAACAATTCTGTGGGAAGGCTCGACAGATTTGTGGCTTTTGTGCCCACTTGCTCTCCGGTTGTACTTGCCATCTTTCACTTTCGCCTTATCTAGGCCTCATAAGAAGTAATTCGACGACCACGGCAAAACGTACTTATAAGCATATCCATGCGGCGATCCAATTCGCCACTGGGCCAAAGAATGTCACAATTATAGGTGGACACATCTTTGTTTCTAAATATACCCTAGCTTTGCTTGTATTGTTCTTGCAAAATTTTAAGTCCACTCGAGTTCAGTTGAAATATTGAAATGACATGCTTCGCGTAAACTTAAAGGTGAATTCAAGAATATATTCACCAATAGAGGCTGAAACTGGAGGGCATACGTCTAGTATGCAGTATTATAGTGACCACACATACAAGGACAATCTAGGAGATAGATATACATACACACGTGAAAGTATTACCGAATTCCTAGGCAGTGCGAACTCTAATATACTTCGACATTCTCTAGACTATTCTAGCAAACGCGTCAATAGCGCTACTCTCTTCACTTTTCTTATTTCCGGCACTCGCCACACATAACATGAAGGACGATTTTCCCAAAAGTCCATTCCTTGGAGAATGCGGGATCAAATTCATTAGTTTACTAATTCAAATATGAATCCTAAGATAATTCAATATTCTGTTCCCTTTTTTGCGCAGGGGGGAAAATATTAGCTCATGTCGAAGAACCCCAAGCTATCTCGATGGCCAGCTCATATTCTGTCCTAGCTAGTGACCGGATGGCCTGTTAACTCGATGTTCTCCATTTCAGCCATCTCATCGTCCGTGAGAGACATTGAAACTCGGATGCGGTTACGAGATGTTGTAACACTTTCTAAGCATAGCACTGGCAGCGGTCTCGAGAAATTTAGGGTCATATTTCCATTACCTGGCGGCATCGGACTTGGCTTCGTTGCCGCAGAATGAAATGGCTCGTTCTGCCGGCCAAAGAGGCCCATATTTGACTCTAGCCGCTCTAGAGCCACGCATTGGCTCTCGACTGATTATGCAGCCCCGTGTACCAGCGGCATATGCCCGCTAAAAGGGCAATGAGCCCCAGCGCCGGGAAACTTCCAAGCAAAATCCATGCCCAGAAAGTCATGACATTGCTTGGTGTCGGAACGTTTGATCTCCTTTCTTTCTACGTCCTCGACGTTCAACAGGTGGCAATTTGGAACTTTGGAGTGACACTCTATAAACTCGGGGTGTTCTAGTGAAACGTGCTTCCTATGGCCGATAGACTGAGTGTACTAGCCTGGCTTGAGATATATAGTGCTGCTCCAACTGTTAGGCAACGAACATGCTTCAATTTTGAAGAAACAGTTTTCTAACAATGTCGTTAGAACCCAAAACGGCGTCTTTGCTATTCCTACAAAACCTTATACTAGGATAGATTTGAACCCGAGTCTCCGATACATTCATTGCCCTAGGTCCTCGAGCTACCTGAGGAGAAACACCACCCAAAAAATAGCGACACTAACCCACAACCAGTTTGCTAACTTTTAGAATAGTTTTAGGATTCAGTTGAATTTATTCATGAATCTATCTCGAAGCTTTAAAAATAGCAGGAGCTCATGCCCACAGCCCAATGTCCTCGATGGTCCGAGGATGGGGCAATTGCGGCGGAGCCAACTGGATCTTCATTGTTCCCGAGGCTCCGCGGCGAATCATACTGAGTCTGGTGGCTAATTGGAAATGGCGAACTCAGTTCAGAGTGTGCAGGCAGTTGTCTCGTTGCTTTGCTACCGCTGCTCAGCGTCGTTCTGCTGCCTAGGAAGGGGCTGGAACGACATGTCATTCCCATTTCGCCGGAAAGGCCCGCCTATTTGAACTCCTCCGCGCTCTATTTCAGTCGAGATGGCTTGTATGGGGCGATTGCGCCGCCTGAAACGACATTGCGGTAGGTAGCCCCGATAAAAGCACAAGATTATCGACACGCAAATCGTGAACAAGACTACTGCGACGACACCACCGACCACGAGACCTGTGATTAGCGTGGTTGGCGTGTCACTCTGCATGTTTGGCTGAGCTTGCGGAGTTGGTCCCGGAAAGGCCGTGATCTCCGACATTTCGCCTCGTTTAGTCATATAGTTTCGGATTGATAGCGCAGCAAGAGTGGTTAGTGTTGCTAAAGTGTAGTCGGCGCGGAAATTTGCGAACTAGAACCAAGGAAATACCGCAATTAGCCGCAACAACGATGATAGAATCTTACCAGTATTAGCGATGGGAAAAGCGCACATATTCCATGCCCTTTAAATTATAGACACGATCTTTTTTTTATGGAAAACCAAGAGTGATAGAAGTAATAGATATTGCTTTATGTTATGCACATAATACATGTACGGTGCATTCGCGAATTGGACAAGGTAGTTGTTAGGTAAAACATGAAATATAATTACTTCTTACTCATTGTGTTTCCCAAGATCCAAAAAGCCCGCTTTCACGGCTGTCTTGGTGAAAACTAAAGCTCAAGCTTCTCAAACTTACGAGAGACAGAGACTTTATAATGACTTATGCAGCGTTACCGAATTGAGTGCCACGAGTTATTTTTAATTCTGTACTATGAACAATGAAAGATGAAACTAAAACGAAAGCGGTGCCACCTGGGCTTTGTTCTCTTCATAAGAGAAAAATCTAAACTCAAAAGGCACGTGGTTTGCTATTGTCAATGTTCCAACAAAACTTGTTTAGAGTGCACTGAATTTCTTAAATCTCAATACTCAGGAAGTGTGTTAGGAACTTGCATCAAGCAATCAGAAGTCTCAGGTGTCTTTAGAAACCTGGTGAGCACGAAATAGACGTGCGCTTTTTGCTTATACGAACTACAAAGTGCACGCTAACACGCAAAAACCGGTCAATCTTGGGGGAAAAGTTCGTGTTATAAGCGTAATTATGCTGCTAAAATGCTTAACGTGTTTCATCACCGAGTCGTCAATATCACCGAGTCGACAGCGCCCACCGATCCCGCATCAT
>MU001678.1:943219-967340 GCA_010093515.1 Lineolata rhizophorae | reverse complement strand
GACGTGATTATGCCCATCATAAAGCCTGTCTCATCAAAGTTCCACACATCTTCTTTTACTATGCCGTACTCTGCCGTTGTGTTGGCCACCAGCTTAAACCACTCCTTGATTGCCTCTGGATCTTCGCTCAAGGCTCGCTGGCGATCATATCCACGGCTCCAGCAAGTCTTCAGAGCCTGCGTACGCTTAAGGAACCTATCTGGCCAGCACTTGCCTACAGGCTTCTGGTTCCTATCCGCCAACAAAGAATCGGCCATCTCGCGCAGCATATCCTTCGTAGGGGGGAATCCTCGCGCGCCGAGGTTGAGTATGTGTTCGATTATCGCCTGCTCTTCTATAGGCGTGAGGTTCTTGCAGTTGGGTTGGCAATCGCGTCGGAAGGATTTTTTAGCGCGTCGGTCGATTAGCGTGGTTCGGGGGACGTTGTAGGCCAGGGCAGCCTCTTGTACTGATTTAATATCGCGTTTCTCGATAGCTTGAAGAGCAAGCTTAATCCTAGCTTCCTGCGCATTAATATCTTTGCGTGGTTGTTGAGGCATTATACTGGTTCGTCTGGGATGATGCGGGATCGGTGGGCGCTGTCGGCTCGGTGATATTGACGACTCGGTGATGAAACACGTTAAGTAACCCTGTCGTTTTTGAGAGGCCCGCCCAGCGCTTGAAAAAAGTCTATTCCTTTCTATTTATTGATTTACTTGTGTCCATGAGAACCATGTGCAATGAACATACCAGTTAAGGGTAATCCGCAGGCATCTCGCGCAAGTAGGTCGAGACAGACCAATAAGATATCGATCTCACAGTGAGTCGACATCATGTGCCGGTTGCCTCTTATTTTGGCTCTTTCACACTGACTTCAAGAAATTCATTCTCTCCCTCGGTAATTTCAAGGTTCTCACTCTGCTCTCTGGAATTGTGTGACTCGTCGTTTTGCTCCTCGCTGTTCTTTGGGCCGTCCTTCTTACGAAAGACAACACGTTTGTTCATTATAGCCATGCCAAGAAGAACACCCTGAGCGGCTTTCTCAAGTACTCGATCTGTTATGCTCTCCCCATTGTCGTTATCCGATGGTTGATCTGCGAGCACAGTGTACTCCTTTTGGAGCTTCGGCATTCCTGCTGGTTTAGTGCCGTCAGTAGTAGAAATCAACAAGCAAGCAAATTTATAGGTCTAAGGGATGGTTTTATATAACAAACCCTTGTCCTGCTCGCGCTGTTTCATCATTGTCGGTTATGCGTTCTAGAAGGAAATAATGCCACATTGTATCCCGGGGAGAACTTTCCCTAGCAGCTAAATTATGGCATCCACCTGTTTCTGGGAAATTAATTTACCACATCAACAGTCAATGGGTCTACAAAGTATATATGCTGCATAGAGTAAATAATCTTATCAGGTGCTTTTTTTTGTGGAATAATTAATTGCTCTGCTCATTTTATCTAGTAGAAATTCTGAAATATGTTTAGTTTTCACTCCTAGCCTTTGAATAGGAAGTAATGAATGGAAATTTGCAGGCTGCGAAAGTCTAGATCAAGGTTGACAGAGCGAACTTGCGCCCTTCAAATTAGTGTTTCACATCAGAGGAGACGATCAGCAATAGAGAAACCATTCTTTAATCACTATTACTGAATAATAGATCATCTCAATCAATTTACAAAATAGCTAGGTGATCTTCCATAAAGACCTTAGCCACCATGGCTTCTACGTATCTCCACACTTTTGATTGGGATTTTGTAGATGGCATAACCCAAATGCCGTTTTTATGGTTTTGTGAACTTGCATCTATATAGAGATCGACTTTAGATCGAATCTGTGCATAATACTGGATTATACAATAACTTATAGATCACGATAATCAAATGATATTTGTGGGGTTGCCTTGCTTGGCAATAACGGAACTAGTCCACTATATACATCCCCGCGGCGCCCTCAAATCACATGCGTAGCAATTTCCTATTGACACCTTAAGATTGTACCAAAACTCTTCACCAACAGAAACTCTGCGAGGGGGCCTTCATTTTCCTTCACGTACTCTAGAAAAACGTGAAGCAAACCCTACTTTTCGATAACTTTGAAAAAGGCTTTGTAAGCCACTCTCGGCTGATTCATGTGTTCTTGTATTCCGACTGACTCGTATCCTAATACTTAACACAGCCGACGCAACTTGTTGGCAATATTTTTTTTTTCGAGCACGTTCTAATTTCGAAGACGCTGAATTTGACCGTCCAAACCTGCGCCAGAGCTGCTTCTCAATGTCGTCCGTGCCTTCTTCCGGGAAGGCAGGATCAAACCCAGATGTTGCGGATGCTCTGCCCCAAGCTCGAAATGATCTTGTCCAAGCCCTACGCAAACTTCTGAGGGACAATGACACCGCTACAATCAATTCAAACCGAGTCGCCGCACCTTCTCAGCAAAATGAACCAATCGCTTCCAACCTTTTCTCGCAAGCGCGAGAGAATCCAGTTAAGCATCGTTCCATCGACGATAAACCCCTCTTTGAAGCGCTTCAGGACTTGAATATCGACAAGTCCACTCTGGGATCCAGAGACCACTCGCCCCGCGACGGTAGCGCTTGTAACCGGAACATCGTCGATGCACTGAATGCTTTGGAGATTAGCGATAACGATAGCCCGAGCACGCAGGGCCGTATCAGGGGGAAGAGTGCCAAAACAAATCGACGTCGGAGTCAGTCAGCACCGGAACTACTCCTGAGCTCGGAGCCGGGAATAACTAAAACGGGAGTCATTGGCATTCCTAGTCGACAAGAGCTTGAAGAGCTGCGCATTTCAAGTGACTGTCTGCGTCGTCTAAACTGGGAAACAAGCCCTGAGTCCCAGGTCAGCGGTAACAGTATCAAAGGAGATGCCACACACAGCCCTTCAACCACGCGTGGCAACGAATCAGAGCCGTTCACAAGCAACTCCAAGGCCGGACAAGGCAAAGAACCTCAAGGGTTAGCAGGGCTGTTGAAACAAAGCAGTCTAGTGCCTTCTAGTCAGACTGGAACTACGACATCGTTTACTACTTCTTCTGCCACAACAGATGTTTGCATGGTTCTCGATCTCCCATCAATGCGGGACAGTAGCGAACCGGAGTTTTCACCTACATCTAGCCCTCCACAGGCTGGGCCTAGCATCAGGACAAATACGCCCCTGCGTGATCGCAGCAGTAGCGCGAGTGATTTCCCTGCTTTCCCGACTTCGTCTCCCTTCAATCAAAGTTCGTCCCCTTTCTGCTAGAGGCCCTCTTCGAGCCCAGAACAAGGCGACAAATGCTAGTGGCAGGGAAAAATTCAGTTTGGCTCCGCATCAAGAACGCTACTCTTGGCAGTGATGGATTGGGGTGGACAGTGGTTTGTCGGCTGGGTTTCTTGATTTAGAAGTCTATCACTATTTGCTTGTGTCCTTTGAGAGGGTATATACTAAATAAAGTTTGATAGGGTTGGCTACTCGTATTTCGTAGGCCTCCCTTGTGTAATTTGAAGCCGTGCGAGTTTGTAAAGGGCAAAAAGTAATGAAAATACATTCTCTGGAGATAATATGAAGGCCAAAGGGTTCCACTAGAATTTTGCTACGCCAGTTTCCAGTCCATGTGGAAGCTGAACAAGGTCCCCGGTTTCTAACTTGCAAACGTGGGAGGACACAATTTCAACCTTGCTCAGGGAGCAAGGGGAAGGCACAGTTTGCGTGCATGGAGGGAGTTTGCCATGAAGCCAGCCAAGTAGGAGAAAGGGGTAGTGGTTTCGGAAAATAGAAGTGACGGGCGTACGGAGGATGAGCCCAGACGCCCTGAACTTTCGAGAAAACCGGCTTGCGTGGGCACACCAACCCTAGATTCCCACTCTTTGAATCCTTCACGATATCGACGTACCAGCGGAAGGTTACATGAAAGGCTGGAAGAGCAACATGAAGATTCGTGAAACTGCGGGAGAGACGTCAGATGTGATTGGATAATTGGAAGTGTTTGCGAGCTCGTCAAGCAGAAACGCCTACGAGGCAGAAAGCTCGAACGAAACTGTCGAAAAAGCAAACGTTCTGACCCACATCTGCAGGTAATCGGCTGCGTAAGCACCTCCCGTCCGGAGCCAAGGGAAAGCGATCTCGCTCGCGTTGTTCGCGGCGTGCAGTAGCTCGGTTATTGGGAGGCCTCCAACATTACCCGATTCGGTAATCCACCTGTCACTCATTTGGCCTCTTCTTGACATAAGGCATGAGAATGACTTGCACCAAAGTGTTCCCGTACAATGGGCAAAAGCGGGAGTGTCAGTCGCAAACGTGCTATTGAATCCTATCGGCCGCTATATACTTTGGCCATGAAGGACCTATTGCCTATTTCGTTTCGGCCGCACTCGTGTGCATCGGACACTCCTCGGTCTCATTACACGCAGGTACGTACGTCCCTCCGCACACCTGATAGCCGGCCTCCTCACCTCCTCCACGGAACCTTCCACGAGCAAGCTGAAACCTCAGATCCGGCGAGGCGGAACGATCCCACTTCGGCAGCACCCGCCCGCCCGGCCGAACCAGAAACCGCCCAAGACCGGGACTGCAGAAAACAATTCGAAGCATATTCGACCAGCTCGATCTCCAATCCAGTGGGTACTTCGGCCCAATCGCACACACAGCATGCACCCCCCCCACCGGTGAACAAAGTAGGCAAAACCATCTACGCAGAGATCACTCCACCCACACCGCCCCGCCCGACGAAACCAAAACGCATTCGGCACAAACAAGCGACGCCATGCCCATTGGCATGCTCGAAAGTACGGAGCGTAGGCGAAGGCGACGGCGAAAAGCGCATTTGCAAATCCCGTTCCCGGCGCGCGCACGCCACCGCTTGCGCCTGCTGCCGTGCAACCCCGGAACCCTCCACATGAGCAGACCCTCGGGCTAGTCCGTCTGTCTGCGGGTCAGCAAGCCGGCCGCATGATCCGCGCACGCGTGCGTGCCCGGACGCCCTTTTTCGCGTGCGCGCGCTCTACGGGGCGACGAGAAGGGCGAAAAATAGAGTTGCGGCCGCCAAGCCGAATAGGCGCCGGTGGCTTGCGGCGGTGGCGCCCCTTGGCCCGCGCACCTGCCGCGAGCCAGCGAGCTAGCCGGGGGGCCTTTCCCCGTGCGGAATAGCCGGGACCATCTGGTCGACGTCGATTGGCCGAGTCCCAGCGGAACTTGCACGATTTTGGCTAAGTGCGAGGGTTAGTCGGCGCGGCGGGTTGCGCAATCTTAGGCAGGGCTTCGAATGGTTTGTTTTAGACCGGTGCACGGTCACTGTACCTAGCTATGCACTAAGGCAGAGAGCTTGGGCTTATACAGCGGGTCGCGGTACGTACGTTAGGCCACTAGCGGATTGTTTCCGCCCAGGTGAATAATGCTATGTCGGTGCTTTGCAACCGTGCAATGTGCCAAGATGCGTGGAAATAAATCCGATAGATAATGAATGAAGGAGTTGGTCTGTCACGGGACGAGGCTCCTATGTACCTTATGCAGGTACAAGTGCGCACGATTGACATGCAGGGCTTTCCCCTTGATGAATCTATAATGCAGACTACTATACCTTCCACCTTGGGAAACTTGATAGCTTGATAAGGGCAATTTTGTCAGCCACGAAAGCGATTCTACTTCCCCATCTAGTGCGCAAAGCAAGAATCACTGTCAGTTTTCATTGGTGGAACGATTGCTCATTTTCTAGTGCCCTTGTTGGACACCCATTTCAAATACTCTTCACTTCTACTTCACGCTGCAAAAATTGAAGGGCGACATTCGCAACTGCATGATTTGATATAGATGCATCTGATGACCCTTGACGCCATTCGGAGGAAAGGAATGCAACTTGCAGCTATTCAGAACCAGTGAATCCAGCCGGAAGCTGGGTTAAGAAGAGAAGTTGTAATTCCTGCTGAAAGCATTGGAAGTCGCCTTCCCTATGAGAATTATCCACCCATGAACGAAGGTATTTGAGAAATCCTTCAGCTTCAAAATACCTGGAACGTCAAGCAGGAGGGTTGCACTGCATTAGCACGCTCTCAAACCTAAATGTCAAGTGCCGAAAAGCGCGGTAGTCGGCCGATTGACGGCATGTCTCACTGGAAGGATCGAGGCTATGCCGACCTATAGTTTCAGCGTTAAGTAAAGGAGCGCATTCAGATCCAGTATGTCTACGATCGCAACGCCGCAACTCAGAGAATCATTCCGCTCGAGAGAGGCTCGGGCGCGAGGCGTGAACAACTGGGGCAGTGAGAGCTCCTCAACAATAGCCAGTGGACAGTCGTGCCCGATCCAGTGTTTCGCCCTCTCTCAATGCGCGCTCCGCCGCGGCGAGCTGAAAGCCATAAATACCTTCGGGGTAGCAGCGAACGAAGCGCCCGCTCGCCTCAACGCCTCAGGAAGCACAAAATCGAGGCGGTACGAGCCCGAGAGCCGCAGCGTGTATCGGCGCATTCCTTCGTGCTCGGAAAGATTTCCATCTCGGAAAATCGAGCCCCGGGGCCCCTCGGTTCGCCATCGGTATGGCGTGGGTGTTGGGCGTGGCGGCGGGCTGGTTCGCCCTCGCAGGTGGCTGAAACGCGGGGGGCAGTGTGAAAGATCGTGGGCTGGGAGCCCACAACACATCCCGGCGGCCCGCCTGGCACCACACCACTGAAAGGAGGCTTCGCAAGGCGTTCTGGGAAGCTTCTTCGATGCCACGCGCGAGGCTGCCTTGCCGCACGCGTCAAGCCGGGGTGTTCGGGATCCAAGCCCAAACATGGCGAAGGAAGGAACAGGAAAGCAGACAGGCGTGCTCGCAAGCGCGTGCGGGTCCCCCCCGGATCTCGCCTCGAAACGGGGTGGTGCTACATACCCGCCAGTCTAGGGCTGGACGGCGGAGCAATCGCCGGTCGGCTTGCGGAACAGCGAGCGAGTAGGTAACCGCGCGATCGCCCGCCGGGGTCCCGCCGCCCGCGCTCGCCGTTAGGGTTTTGGCTTGTGTGCTTGTATCTAAGAATATTACATATCTACATACTACCTAGGCTGTGGAACGTGCGCGAGCGGGCACCGTTGGCAGGCAAGGGCGTCGTGATTGGCGCGCCGTTTGCTCATCTCCCGCTCGCCGGGGCTGCCCGCTCGCTCCCGAAAGGCTATTGTCAGCAGTGCTCGAATGTTCACGATGCTCGGGGACCCACAGGAAGTCTCAGGATGCCCCCAGTCAGCTAGGCGGCAAGCCACTTGGGGCTGAAAGGGAAGGTACTTCGAGGTGTGCAATACATACCGGTCCGCGTAGGGCTCCAGCCATCAGACGCCAGGTACACGCACCGCGCGTGCTACGCACGGCAGGGACCCAAATGGGGTCCGCTAACGGCTAAATCAGGCAACGGCCGGAAAGTCAAATGGCAGCAAATAACCCCCTATCCGGGGAGCGGGAGTGAGCAAAATAGAAGCAAAAAGCGCCCCGAGCGGGAAATAGAAATGTCCCATAATTAACAACAAAAGGCCAAGGGTGGGCCAGCGTGACTTAGCGCGTTCGCGCCGTGCCGGCGGGCTGGCGGTAGCAACCTTACTTGGGCGCCCGTTCCGGGTCTATTAGCATTAGCCGCCCAAGAGCGGAGCCGTGCCGGGGGTGCGAGAATGGCCGCTAAATGCAACCGAAGCGGTGGGCCTTGGCCGTGCTTCGCTGGAGAGAGGACGAGGACGGGGGCTTGCGCGGTCAGTCCAGCCGCCGCCCCGTCGAGGGGATCCACGGCGGCTATTACCTACCTTCGTGCGTGTGCCGAAACAGGGCGGTTTTGCGGTCATTTCAAGGATGCGTGGGGCCAAGAAAAAGCCAAGCTGCGGCCGAGTATGCAGGGAAGCAGATCCTTCGCTCTTCCTCGTGGCCTTGGGGCAACTAATCGTGGGCCATCGCGCGGTCGTGGTGTGGGCCCGGCTTGGCCTGCCAAATAGGCGCCCGGCTGTGTGGGGTCGAAAGACAAGGTGATGATGATGAAACGAAACGATCTATCGATAGCAGCACGCGACAGACGGAAATGTACAGTCGCTTCTTTAGCCGCTTTTTCTTTTTTGCGAGGAGCATTTTCACCGCCGCTAGAAGATACGTAGCTAGCTACCGAGCTATCAAACTAGGTGCTACACGCGTTCCTCGTGAGGCAGGGCGTGCGCGTCGGTCCCTGCTGCGCCGCGAAGCATAAAGTTGCATCGCCCACGAGGAAACAGGGGTGATGCTCACACGCCGGAGGATCGCAAAGGAAGCAGATGCCCGTTGCGGCTCCGGCAGGCCTGCCAGGGAGAAGGTGGTGTAGCGCGCCATGTGGCGCGGAGCGCGCCGTGCACCCAGAGACGAATTCGACGGTGCCACTGCGGTAGCGTCGAAGCCAAAAGGAAACAGGCCGTTTGGCGGTGCGCCAGATACAGATTCTGCAAGCCTAGGGCTGCATGCGCGGCGAGCTCCCTCATTCGCCGGCGGCGGCGTCCCTGGGCCGCGCTCTCAGGCCGCGGGACGGTAATTGGGCGGCCGTTTGGAGTCCGGCGGCGGATGCCACCCTATCACGGCCCGCGGCGACGGCAGCGGTCCTGCCCTATCGGGCGAGCCGCAGGGGCCTTTGCGCGCCGAACCATGAGGCTTGGCTCAGATCCGTCCACCGTCCGCCGTCCGCCGTCCGCCGGCGCCGGGTCCCCGTTTGCACTCTCACACCCCGGGCTTAGTGGGACTGCGCGAAAGCTTGTCCCGCGTGAAGCAGACGAGGACTCCAGGCCCCTGGCCTTCCGGGTGATAACGCGATTCGCGCGGCTCTCTCGCATCTCGGAGGGGGAGGTCAGCAATAATCAGCTCCGGGCTCTGCTGGTGCGCGGCGCGGCAGACAAACTGCTCGATCCTTTTGGCTTGACGGAGCGGTGATTGCCAGTTGTCTGCTCGGCAGCCGACCGTTGCTGGCTAGAGTGCCGTATTCACTCTCGCCGCCGGCAAGGCGCACTTCGCCGAGCTGATGACGATGTCGGCACTCGAGACGAGACGACCCCGGAGGGAGACCGAGCGGGCGAGGCGGATTTGGAATTTGGAGACGCGGTGCGCAGCCGCGGTGCCAGTGGCCGCCGGCGGCGGCGTGGGTGCCGCTCGACGCGAGCCCTCTCCCCTTCGGGCCATGCTGGCGGCATCGCGGGAGAGGCTGCTCGCCGGGAGCGCTCGGCGCGCGCTGGCGGCGCGGATCGAGGGCGGCCGCGGCGAGCGGTCGAGGGGAGACGACAGGGCGACGCCGCGAGGGCGCCTGGGGCAGAGCGACGGCGCGGAGGAGCCAAGGCTAGGGCCTGCCGCTGCAAGCTCCGCGAGGCCGGCGGCTACGTGCAGCCAGGGCCGCCCGGGGCAGCGACTTCTTGCCGCCAAGACGCGTCCGCCAAAAATATCCCTTGGCTCGATCCCGCCCAGCCGGCGGCTCCTGACGCGACCGATCCACCGTGGCGGCTGCGTGGGCAGCCGCCTTTGCGCCGCGAGCCACGGCTGGGGAAACACACATCGGTCATGGCGTACCTCGCTCCCGGGCCGTCTTTTTTGGCTTTTCGAATTTCAATTTTGGAAACGGTGCGCCGACGCCAGCTCCCCCCCCCTCCACCCCCTCCCCCCCGCCCGTCCGCCAATGCTGCGTTTCATCGTCCACCGTCTGTACTGCTTAAGTCACTTTATCAACCTCACAGTCCGCCGCATGCTGTCCTCCTGCTCGAGCTTGGGAATCCGCTCTCTAGCGGGCCACTCGCACTGGAGCAGAGCAATTCAATTATTATGCTTCCTGTTTGCACGTGTTCTTCCCTGTTCCTCTTGTTGCCTGCCTCTCGCCGCAGGTAATCTCCCCTCGCCTCGTGTAGTGGACAGCCACTCCACCTCCTCCGAGTCTCCCCATTCGGTGTGTGGTCGTGCCTGTGCCTCGTCATCAGCCACATCCGGGGAGGCATCGTCGCGATATACTATAATATCCCGGCGTACCTCCGCTGCCCGCCCCGATATTCAAGCCGTCGTCCGGTTCACTCCCCTTTTGCCACCTGAGAAGTCATGGCTTCCGACGATGGATTCCTATACGTCCCCACC
Organism: Lineolata rhizophorae; assembly: GCA_010093515.1. Lineage (NCBI taxonomy): Eukaryota > Fungi > Ascomycota > Dothideomycetes > Lineolatales > Lineolataceae > Lineolata > Lineolata rhizophorae. The sequence goes on along the minus strand of MU001678.1, from coordinate 957,299 downwards.
CTCGCCGAGTCGACGCCACCAATCTCATCCAGCAGTTGTGGCATGCTCAGCTCCGAGTGGACGCCCACGGCCATGTACACCGGCACCGTATGTCTCTCCTCCGTGCCGCACGCGCTACTATCACAGCGGCAGAAGTCAATTGACCTTCCGTTGCCGCTCCCGCCCGTCTCCGGCCCCAGTCACTCACTCCGATTTGCCCCATACCCAATTCGCACAACATGTTGTGGCCCCAAATGATGCGCGCGCTTATTCCTCCTTCTCGTTCTAGATCCCGCAGAGCGCCACCGCCTTCACCTACCAACCGTATCTTACGCCGCAGTCGTCGTCGACGTCCATGGGCGAGTTTCCTACGCCGCAGCCGCCGCAACATACCCCGCATCACCACCACCAGCACGCCCACATTCAAGGCCTGCCTCCCCTTCACAAGAGTTCGGCAGACTTAAACACGGCCTTCGCTCCTGCCATTCTCAGTCAAGACGACCCCAACAATCCCCTTCTACAAAACCGCCCTCGCAGCAGCCCGAGCACGTTTGGCCCCTCCGCCGACGAGCTTATCTGGGCCGGCAACCCGCTCCGCCTGACGACCGGCACCGGTCTCGAGGACTCACCTACCAGCTTCCCTGCCGTCACCACCTCCATCGCCGCCGCCTCAATGTCCAACGCCTCGTCCCTGACGTACCCACCGCCGGGAGTCCGCTTCCGTAGTCCTTCCATGGGCCATCACAGCTCCAACAGCATCGAGCTGAAAGCTCCTCAACCCAGACGCACCTACACCCCTATCGCTCCGCACCCTCCTCCGCACCCCGGCAGCCTCCACGCGCAGAGGTCCTGGAGCATGAGCGGCCCCGGCGGTATCGGCACCAACGGCGTCTTCCCGACACTCAGCACCACCGCCGCGGGTGTGAAGCGGTCTCGCGAGGACGACGACGGCAGCACTGCAGACCCGTCGAGCTCCACGCCGTCCATATCGCAAACCGCCGCCGCCGCCGCCGCCGCCCAGACGGCCGCCAAACGCCGCAAGCGGTCGGCATCGACGACGATCCCGACGGAGCTAGGCGAGGAGGACCGCCTACTGCTGCGGCTCAAGGACGAGGAGAACCTGCCTTGGAAGGACATCGCGGCGCGGTTCCAGACGGACCTCGGCAAGACGTACCAGGTGCCGGCGCTGCAGATGCGGTTCAAGCGGTTGCGGGAGCGGCTGCGGGTCTGGACCGACGACGACGTCGCCGCGCTGCGGCACGCGCACGAGTACTGGGAGAAAAACAAGTTCGAGATCATCAGCGCTAAGGTCAGTGTGGGACACTCACGACGAACATATCGCGACGTTGCCACGGGACTTCGTAGCTCACTGACCCTCGCTTCCTCCCAGCTGCAGATGACCGAGTATGGCGCCAGCGACAAGTGGTCCGCCCGCCACTGCCACCGCAAGTGGCAGGAGATGAACCCCGGCGTCGACCCGTACGCCACGCAGCTGCAGATCTCGACGGCCGCCGCCCAGGCCGCCGCCCAGGCCACTCCCGCTTTCACGAACATGTCCAGCACCTCGAGCCCGACGGACGCGCAGCCGATCTTTTCCTTCTACCACGCGTCGACCACCGCTTGAACGTTCCCCGTGGAACCTCGACGACGACGTCGGTGGGCGATACCTTTTCGCCCCTTTTTTCTTGGCCTCTACATCTTGCGAGGTGGCTTTTCGTTGTACAGTCATTTCACACTCGTTCCGTCTCCGTGCGGAAAACCCCTTTATACCCACTCGTTTTTTTTATTTGTTTCACGAGTGTATTCGATTCTCTGGGGACATGTAAAATGTCCCCCTTACTCTAGGGTCCTTTTTTATTTTTTAATCTTCTTCTGCGAGTGTTGGTGGCCTTTCGCCTTCATCTTGCCCCTTTTAGTCATGCACACACGATTTTTTGGCTACGATGGCATGCTACATGACTTTCTATGATTGTATTAGTAACAACCTTTTTTCGCCTTCTCGAGGCATGGTGGGCTAGGTCTACGACGACTTGAAGGATTAGGAAGTGAAGGATGAAATTTTGGGAGATTTGAAGGCCTTTGATTCAAGATTATGGCGGAAGAGCGCGCTCTTACAGCGACTGTCTTTCTCGTCTTCTCTTTCGATCTCTTTTTCTTATTTAAATTCAAATTTCATCACTTCCTACTTTTACTTCTCTGTGAATATTTTCAATTCAAGACTATTAGGACTCTGAAAAATTTTGGTGTCCTAAGACATTTCTAAGTCTCATTTCTCGTAGCATATGGAAACTTGTAAGCTAGTCTCCTCTGTGCGTTGCTAGTCTAATCTTGTAAAAGACTGGCCATTCCAACTTCTTTTGCATATCATTCTCCACGCCCCTTTTTGTTCGGCGTGCGTTTTCCGCCTTTCCATTTCTTCCTTCTCCTCGTCGCGTCCTCCCACGCGGCACAGCAGCACCCGCTCTATTCACCTCCCACCAAGTTTTCCCGTCATACGGCTCTCGAAATCTTCCGCTCAAAACAAAAACACACACGACACACACTCCAACGACACATCTCCACCCCTAATCACCAAACCCACCGACTCCCCCTTCGCCGCACGAAAAAAAACCCCTGGGTCCAATATCTGCCTCCCACCCCGCCAAGCCCGATCTCCGCTGGCGCCGTAGCCGCCCCGCCGCCGCCTGCAGCTGTGCCGCAGTGGGCCGCGCAGCCGCCGACCCGCGCACTCCAATCCGGCCCGTTCAACTCCATTGCCTCCGGGCCACTCCGGCCGCTAGCTGCCCAACTCCACGCACGCTCCGCCTAGCCTCGCCGCCCCGCCAGCCAGCGCACGGCATGCGTAGCTGCGCACCGCGCGGCGCTTGCGCGGGCCTCCCCTGAGCCATCGAGCGGGTCGCGCATGGCACGGCCTCCTCGGCACGGCGTGCACGCGCGCTGCGGCTGTCGTTCTCGTCTCGGTGGGTGCGAGCCAGTCGTTTGGCCGTGCGGCACGATGGCGGGGGTGGCGGGGGGGGGAATGGACGGGCGCCACGTTGCTTCGCCTGGCTGCTTTGCCGGGGATTGGGGTTCTGCGTTGGGAGGGGGGGCGGAGGGGTACGCTTGCGAAACTGGGGTTCGGGCTATGTGGGCTGGAGTCGGGGAGGAGAGGGGCGGTGGAGTGGTGGGAGTGCCTTGTTTAGCCGCCGAGGCGGCCGCGCTGTGCGGCGAGGGGTAAGAGGGAGGCGCGGGGGGTAAGGGGTGCTGTGCCGCAGGGTGGGGACTTGGGGGAGGGCTTGCGTAAGGAGGGAGAGGGGAGGGATGGTCGCGGAGTGGGTAGTGGGGTTGCGGTCTAGGAAGGAGTAGGAATGTGCGATGTGCGTTTGGGTTGTGGGTTGGGTTGCTGGTTAGCTGGTATTAGGATGGATAGCACTACTGGTTCGAGAATGGGACTGGGTGCATGCGTTATGCCTCTGGCAGGACGCAATGAGGTCGGAATTATATCGGGATGGTAGTATTGGAATAGGCAGATTCGAAAGAGCTAGTAAACAACCAGTCGAAGCCCAACAACAGTCAGAAGAATTACTACTCATATTCCTGAGGCCGTGAAGATAAATTATGTGCGTGCTAACATATTTTGGTGCCCTAATTGTCTCCGTGTGATTTTACTCTATCTTCTATTTCATGAGAAAGGCCTCCTAAGTCGTAAGTACCTACTATATGGGAATTTATTGTTCTCCCTTCTTCCGGTTCCGCAAACAGCTTTAAGAAATATCTTCGTTCAACTGATATGGACTAACTTAAAGAGAAAGTCTAAAGAGGATGTTGACATACTGATCAACTTAACAGAAGCTTATGCGCGACTCTCGCAGGCTCACAGCTCCCTACTCATACCTGATGGTCTCACGACACGAGTCCATATCTCGTCAGCAAGCTAGACAATAAGCTCTACCATGATCGCCCACGACAATGTTTCGCCCTCCCTCCGTTTTGTTTTTCTAGAAACCTTCCTCATTCGGGATTCAACGTCTTACGTCGCGCTAGTTTCTTCGATCCTCCAGGCGATTGGCGCCAGACGGGGCCGTTCCAGCGCGTTCCACGAGCGTACCACGTGCGAGCGATGATGTAGATTGTAACGTCCAAGTGTGACTGCATCCGGACGCGTGAAGCACGATAGCTGTACTCTAGAGGAATCCGTAGGACATAGCTAGCAACGGAAATAATTGGCGTGTGTACAGGGAATTCAGGAAAAGCTAATATTTCCATCATATTTTTATATATAGAGAGGTACAAGATCTCCTCGGTCCCGCAGCTGCAGAGAACGAAAAAGACTGACTTATTAGAAGTTCGGTTGACCCGTAGAAGTCAGTAGAGAACTCTTCCTAACCAAATTACTAAGCAGGCTAGATGGATGGTTCTGTGTTTCCCTCAGACTCTCACTCAAGTATCTCTCAGGGCTACTCCACCTTTACAATATAGAATTTTGCACGTATGCGAATTGAAAGTACTGCTAAAAGCCCCGTAGTGCTACCAGGAGTGCGCCACGTGGCTTTCGGGATTGGCGATGAGTTCAGCGAGTGGAATACCAAGGACATCCATGGGATGAATAATAATTGCACAACTCCACTGCACAACTACTACTCCGTACTCAACTTTGAACATAATCCACAAGGTAATTACGACTAATTCACAGATCGAATACCATATGAAGTGTGACTAAGTTATCAGAAAGATCAATCACCCAAGCTGTTCCTAAAACCGCCGTATGCAAGTGGTCGCCCACTCTTTCTGCAGATTCTGGAAATGATCAATGTGTAAAAAAGCTCATTGGTTGTTCACAATTCGTTAGTCTGTTCACTCGGCATCCATTTATAGTGAGGCTGAAGCATTGTTTGCAAGGTTTGCATTCTTACTAAGAGCATACTAGTCTCGGCCGGCGTCGGGAGTCGGACCCTGGTAGAGGCGCTGCGTCAGTGGGCGGAACACGAGACAGCCAGCTGCACCTCTAGGCTCCAACAAATCTGGCCTCAAACATCCGTTCTCACGCCAACTTGCGGCCTCAAACCAAGCGGAAGAGCATTGCTGAACATCGCGAAGATTATCTTTACCTCCATATACCGGTTTCATTGTCCGAAATCTCCCTGCTCGAGCTTCCGAGTGCCAAACAGCTCCGCCAAACAGGTCGAATTGCCGCAGTTGAACTGAGCTCCCTTACGCGCCGCTTGCAAAGCTTGCAAAGCTTCCAGGAGAGCTGCGCACTTTCGCAGCCGCATCGCCCATCATGGGGTTCAACATGAATGTATTCCGCATTCTTGCGGACGTGTCACACACCCTGTCGAAGCTCATCCTAATATGGGCAATCCACTCAAACAGAAGCGCCGAAGGTGCGATAAACAAATCCCTACCAGGCCGCATCTAGTCTACAAACAAGCAGCGTCCCCGAACCCGTGCCGATGCATCTCGTCAACATGTTCAGCTAACCTTGCATTAACTTTGTCATTATAGGAGTCTCACTCATCACTCAGGTCCTCTACCTTGTCGTCTTCTGCAGTCGGTACCTAGACCTTTTCTGGACACCTCCTTTCACAGTGTGGGCCTCTTGGTGGAACTTCGTCCTCAAGATCTTCTATATCGGCTCGTCAGCCTACATCATCTTTCTCATGACGCGGGTCTTCGCGCGCACGCGCGAGCGCGAGAAGGCTTGGAAGCTCGGCGCATACAGTCTCGGGGGTTCTGTCGTCGGTGCGCCTATCTTCACTGCTATATTTATTAAGTTCAATCACCCCTTCATCTTCTCCGAGGTAAGACGACGATGCGCATGATTCTTCTGGCTGTACGCTCACTTAAGTTCCTATAGGTTATGTGGACCTTCTCCATCATCCTCGAATCGACATGTATCCTGCCACAACTGCTCCTCCTCCGCCAAACCACCGTTCCGACCGTCATCGACTCGTTCTACCTTGTCACACTCGGATCGTACCGCGCCTTGCTCATCCTGAATTGGTTCGTCCGCGGCTTCGGCCCGGAGCACAACTTCGACCCCATCCGCACCATCTTTGGCGTTATACAAACGGCTCTCTACATCGACTTCGCGTGGGTATACTGGTCCCGTCAGCGCGTCAAGCTGCGCAGCGGCGGCATCGTCGATTCGGAGGACTTGAGCCGCGGCTGGCTCGTCAGCAGACTGCTAGGCTTGGCCGGCAAGAGCAGGCCAGGTGGCGGCGTAGCGAGTCGCGATGGGACGTGGGATTTTGACGAGGAGAGTCTCGATGGCGATGCGCATGGTACGCCGGGCGGCAGAGCCGTTGCCAGAGATAATCAGAATCGTTGGGGTCCGAGGGGTATTTCGGTTTCGGCTGATGAAGGCGTTTTAGATACGGAGAGGTCGAGGCAGGCGAAGAAAGGAGGTAGAAGGGATGAGGAGGAGCCGTTGACGGACCCGAATGTGTTTGAGGATGATGATAGTGATCGGGAGGATACTGTGGTGGGCGGGCCGACAGCGGCGGCGGGTGTGGGGAACGGGTCGGAGTGGAGAGATGAGAGCAGGCAGTAAGGAGAGCGACTGATCATTGTTTTGGTTTTAGGCACGTTATTGCTTTGTCTGGGTAAGCGACTCTTTTGGCCGGTGCACTGCATTTCGGGTGACTGAGATTAGTGCAGGATCCTTTTATCATTTTGTGTACCTTGTTTGAATAGACGGCAAACTGCGTCGTTGATGCATATAGGAGTTTATCCAGCTGATTCAGAAACCCCTAAGCGTTATGGTTGCGAACACTGCAACGTACTACTGATTTTTGACATGGAAATTCCCGCGAGTCATCCACGCTAGTGTTCTGTTTGATATTCATTGCGACTAACTCATACTCTGAAATCGGCGGTGGTTGTCAATTCAAGCCCTTTGTTCGTCGCATACTATCACCCCTCGCTCGTTGTTAGAAACATGTCGAGTAGGAGAGTAGGCCGGTATATGTTTCCGTTCTATTCTTTGGAACTACCTGAGACACAATGTCTATGTCCATTCGGGGGACTTTCTCGGATTTCGAACTCAGATTTTATATAAATGTTTCTCTGTCTATGTAATTTCTTGTTCAGCTCTGCACAGCTTTAGATCAGGATCTTTTGCAGTGCAACTTTCATATCCTACACATCACCGGTTGCACACTATTGGATCAGTGGTATTCAAGGAAGGTCACGCCAGCATTTCAACCATGCCAGACATCGATCTTCGACTTGGTCTGATCTATGACCCCAGGAACGGACGTCCGGGGCCCGCGACACCGCCGCAGCCATCGCTCACCGCACGCCAACTAGTCGTGCCCACCTTAAGCCCCCGCAACTTTACAGACCGACCACCACGCCCCTGGCTTCCTGCACCGTCTAAACCACCCTTCGTGATCCGCAGCTTCACCTCTCTCGGCCGCACCATGTCGAACACGATACCTCTGCGCTCCCGCGCTAGTTCCGACATAGTCGCCGTCGAGAAGCACGACACGATCGTCGGCATCGTGATCGTCAGCATCCTCGTGGCCGTCCTTGCCTCTATCGCCCTTTACATCTACTTGCAGCGACGACGTGCTGCTGCTAAGGCTAATAGACGCGACGCGGAGGCCGCGCACGAAGCTTGGGCCAAGGAGCGCCGAGAGCGGCTGCAGCAGCTGCGCGAACAGACTTACAACGAGAGCAAGCTTGATGCGCGGAATGCGTGGGAAGGGCGCAGCTTGTTTTTGGGGAGCCCGTGGGAGAGGCCGAGCAGAGATCCCGAGCCCAGTTCTGAACGCGGGAGGAGACCCGAAGCGGCATTTGAGATGCAGCACCTGCGCGCAGGCATCGGGTCGACACATGTGGGTGGGAGGAATAAGACGAGGTACCAGCCGAGGCCATTGAGGGATCCAGAGCCTGGCCCGAGGCTTGAGGATGTTTTCGTCGTCGGGAGTCTAAGCGATAGCGGTGATGAGAAGCCGCGTTGAGTAAGGTAAGTTTACGATTATTCACTCTTGGCCCTTAATAGTTATAAACGAATATTTCATTTAATCCCATGTTTTAGGATGGCTCCGTGGCTCTGTTGGAAAAAGAATTGCGCGGGATGCTCTCCTGAGACAATAGACAGGACGCTCCTTTGTTGCGTGCTCATAGCCTTTGTTGATCAGTGGCGATCAATACAGATAGGCATAACTCGATTATGAAGCTTGATTCAGAGAATACTACGTAGCTGCTATGAGGATCAAGAACCCAAAATCTACCAGAAAGCCGCTCTTCCTTCGTTAACCTCTCTCTTCTCGCCATCCAGACGCTGTAGTATTAGCCTTCACAAAGTTTGTCGTTAATGATGCGATCGAGTCTATACTGGCACCTTCGTCTGAAGTGACTTCCAACGAATTGCCAGAGGCTGGCATTGTGTATGAATTTACCCAACGTGAAGTAACCTGTTCTTCAACCGGCCACGACCACATTTTCTTTACTTCATTTGTATTTTTAGAGCCCGCTCACTCGTGTTTGGTCGGAATCTTAATTGTCGACTTATTGAGTGCTATAATTGACTTAGAGTAACGAATTATTAAGTGCCCGGGTACGTCAAATCCCAAGCGGGTTCAGTATGAGCAGTGGTAAATGGATTTCCCAGTTCCCCTAACTTGGAAGCCTTCGGGCTTCTTGAGTCTTGAGCGGAAGACTCAGGGGATGATTTATCTATGTGCTTTAGTGGCAAAGTTAAACTAAAATGGTCCGGCGGAATAGTTCTCCCCTATGGGAGTAACGATAGCGGATGGGGCATTCAAACTGCAATGTTGACATTAGTATGCCACTTCGATTAAACTATTAGAGGCAACTAAAATGCGAAAGTCACTACGGAAAGGCTGGCACTTACTTCGGCGCGCAAATCCTTTTTTCCAACTCATTAAGTGTTTGAAACAGTGTCATCGCTTTTGTCATCACCAATAGACTTTGGTGTGACGGCTACGGGTTCCTAGGCTCGAAATGTTTCAAGCATGGTTCTATTACTTATCTCGCTATCACTATAAGATGTGGGCGGCGCGTCGTCCATCTCTCGGTTTTTGAGCACTTGAAACATGATCTCCTCGCCAACTCCACCATCGTAGATACTCGTACGCGAAGCACTATAGCTCTGTAAATGTATTAGGGCTTATTAAATAGTTACGTCGCCAACACCATTATCACTAGAGGCCAGTGAAGCATCTCTATTCTTCAGGTGGCTGAACAACTTAGATGTGATCTTGTCGTCTGAGTGGCTCTCCTCGAATGTATTTTTAGGTGAACACAGAGTGGCGTTTTCTAGAGAACGTAATCCTGGGCGAGCCAGCGGAAATACCTTCCATTGTTTGGCTGGTGGACCTTGCTATCGAAATGCACGCCAAGTTAGGACAGAAGATAGTATACGTTATCTTAGCGCTTATACTGCCTGACTATTATTCATATTGCACTCTTTTTTCTCGAACACTCAAGATTCATTGTATCTCCTAAAGGTGACTCATTCGCTGAAGTCCTGATCCTCACTCTCTAGGCGGTTTGGGTGGCCCCACAAGTAAAAGAGATAACGTGTCCCACGTCCTTGTTCTCGGTCTTTCTATTACGATAGGAGTTACGATGAGCATAGACGGACCCTTATGCACTTGCTTGATAGATCAAGCGTTTCCTAAACGCCGACACTATTGTCATAGGTTCGCAACTACCGTCTTAAGCTATGTCAAGCATGTTGTTCACCTCGACAGCATGACTGAAGGTGATGGTGATGACTTTGCTTGAAGAGCACCACATGAGAGAGTTGCCAAGTTCGCTAGTATTACAAATAGTGATATCAAACGTTTTCCACCAGTTGTATTCTTTGGAAGATAATAATATGATCATATACACGTGACCCTAAAGCGAGTGTTTTCGTGGATTGAGAGATCGGATGAAGTATTAAAGTATAACAATTAGTGGAAGAACAAGTGAAGTCAACCAAAATTGAGCGACGGTTTGCAACCTTTTGGAAGCAAACGTTGCGTAGAGCTGTAAGTATCAAGAGGATAGAAGCGATGGACTGCCTGCAGTTCCATGATATTTATAGGAAATTTCACAGTTTTTGGCCAAAACTTTAGTAATGCATTATCACACCGATCAGGCATTAATGCCAACACATTTGTGTTTGCCCCTACTTTTAACGTACAATTTTCCGTCAAGGGCCAATCTTCTTCCCGCTACTCAGTGAAAATACATTGTTCTAACCAAAAGCTTAAACACTGGCTCTGAATGCAATCCTCCTTTTCCAGGCTAAACCAAAGCAAGCAGGCCAACCCATTCCCGAAACCTTCCCAAATGCCTCCTAAATGCGCTCAATGCCCCTACCCAAAGCAACGACTCCGCAACATTTCGTGCAATAATGAAGTTCCATATCAAATCTTATCTAGATCACCCACCAATGCAACCAATGCAAACCGTAACTATGCACCCATAAGCCATATCCCCGCAAAAAGACAACACAAACAAGCGAAATTCGAACTAAGACGTCTTCCAGAATCCACACTCGTCATTTACCGTTCTCAGCTTTCCCTCATCTCCTTCTCAAGCTGGCTGTTCGATAGTACATCGTCGTCGGCAAACTCAAATCCCAAGCTCTTCAAGTCCACTTTCTTTTCCGCCGGCAATCCCTTGCTCACACGGTTCGGATCCGGCCCTGCCTGCGTAAACATGACCGGTGCATCCACCGCGCAGGCCAGAACATCCTGTGTTGAGAGCATGAAGCTGGCGCTCCTACCATGCTGATTTTTGTTTCGGGAAGTGGATGTGGACTTAGCCGGGGCATTCGTGATTTGATTTGTCGAAGATGCCATCTTGGCACGCTTTGAGGGAGAAGCCGACGACTGCGTCTTGTTCTTTTCTACGCGGAATGCCGGCGAAGAGCGCTGGCGTGGACTACGAGAGCGACGGCCACAGTTGGCCAGTGCTGCCGCCTGCATTGGAGAACCGAACTTTGGCATCTTTTGAGGCTCACTGAAAGAACCAACCACCGGCATTGGGGTTCTCAGCCCATCGTCCTGGCTTGAAAAGAGGTCCACGTACGCGTCTAGGAACTCGAGTTCTGCCGCTAGACTACTCTCCTGTGGAGAGTCAGCCTTCTTCTGGGGCGCTTCCGTAGGCTTCCGTGCCACCATCTCCGCCACTGGTATCTCGTCCTCCTTCTCTAGCTCCCTTGCCAGCTCGTCGGAGCTCGGAAAGACGAGCTTATCGACATCAAAGCTTACGTTAGGCTTCAATGCCGGCGGCTGGTTTGGAGTAGCGGATGACTGTAGCTGTTTCCGGGCGTTTCCAAGCATGGACCGATCTGAAGGAGTAGATTTCCGACGACCCTTAACATCCTTGCGCGGTCTCCTCTCGTTGTGCTGGGACCCGGCATTGTTACCACCGGAACTCGCAGCTGGTGGCGCCGAAGAAACGGATCTACCAATGGATAGTGCATTAGGGCTATCCTCCTCCTCAAGCTCCCGTGCCAGCTCCTGGGTACTCGGAAGAACTAGGTCGTCGACGTTGAAGCTTATCTTATATGGAGCTACGGCCTCGGGTCTTGTGTGAGACAGCGCATCGGGTTCATGATGGGTAGGACTTAGAGCAGGCGTAGGGTTGTTCGGCGGCAGGTCCTCGAAGTCCGGATTGGGATAGGGTAAGTTTGATGGTCGGGCTAGAGCGTTGCCTGCTATCGCTTTCAAAACCTGCGATTCCGCGCGTGCGGGAGCGGATTTTGCGCGATTCAATGGCTCACACGGGGTTGAACGAGACGTCATTGCCGGCTGAGATGCCGGCGGCGACAAATCCTTGAATGCTTGGAAGTCCTCGTCGTCGATCCCATCCGTGTCCCATGGATCTTGCAGGCTAATAGCCCCATCCAAGGCCGCCGAAGAAGAATCTTGGCGTGCACCATGGCGCACTCCGTGATCATCCTCCGGCAAATCTCCTGTCTCCAGGCCAGCTCCAGGCACCTCGCCATCCCCCTCTTCTGCAACCGGTGTGAGGCCGTCGATGTTATGCCTCGCGGAAAGGGCATCCTCGCTGGTGTTGTGCTCCAGCTTCATCTTCTTTCCGCGTCGATCGACTCCGAGAAACCCCTCCATTGCGGATCGCATGCGTTTCTGAGAATAGCTCCAGCCATTCAACTGTGTTGCCATGCCGATTCCCAGAGCTTCCCGCTTCTCGCGCTCTTTGCGCTCCTTTTCTTTGCGGCGCTGCTTGGCTAGTTGGCGCTTCTTCTCCTCCTCTTCCGCTTGCTCCCTTCGGTCCATCAGGCGGTTGTACCGTTCCTGGTTTTGTGCTTCAGCCGCCGAAATCCTCGGGCCATGCTTCCGATAATCTGCTTTAGCCTGTCGGGATGTCATGCCTGGAACATTGGCGGGTCGAACATTTGCAGGTGGCATCTTCAAAGTATGTGTGTATGTAAAAACGCGAGTTAAAACCAGTGTCCCAAAAGCCGCAACTTGTGATTGGGAAGAACTGAATATTAAGGAAGAAAAGTGGGCGCAGAACATTTATATATGCGAGCTCGCGAGGTGCTATAGCGCGCGCAGTGACAGATCTGGCGCGTTGAACCACGCGTCTCGCTTAGCGCATAGCTCAGCCCTATGTCCCGCGCCCAGCACACGCAATCACCCGCCGCTCGGTTATACAGTATGTACAGGGGAGTGCAGGCGCGGGCTGACACACCCTTTTTAGATTAAGTCAACGAGAGGATCTACCTATGCCAAGGCATGAATAAAAGCGCCAAAGCGGGCCTTTAAATTGATCATACCTGAAATAAAGTATTCGTAATAGTCTGGCAACCCTAGGAGGATACTCTGTCTTATTAACATTAATAGTCATATAGTAGTTACTAACTATGTACTATGCACTATTTTTGCAAGCCAAATTCCTACACCAAATTTAGTTAAAGGTATAAAGGCATAGGGCCGGCTTAAGTAGACGTACGTGAACTTTTCTTGGTGCATGGAATATATAGAATATATTTTAGTTATTCTAGTTTTAGCGCTTAGTAATGTTACGCGGTCTTGTGGACTTCCGAGTGGAGTACATAGAGGCTCTTGAAGAGCTATGCCAAGTACAAATAAATTGACACTTTAATGGCGACTGACCTTGTTTGGATCATTCCATCATATTCGAGCAATTGTGTAAATAGCCTCGTATGGAGATATCACAACTGCTTCCTCAATTCCAGGATGCGCATTGGCGATGTCTGTATCATCACACGAATTTTGGGTTGTGGAAATGGAAACTGCTTCAGCCGGCTGGCCATTGTTGCGAAAGGCGGCTTCTTATGTTCCGGTGGTAAGAACAAACATGTAGAATAGCACATTTGCCAACAAGCTCTACGTCGAGAACTGAACGTCGTCAGGCAAGCAACTAGCTAGCTCCTGGCTAGACAAACCAAAGGCACCGCAAATTGATCCGATTGCTTGCTTTGAATGTTTAGTGCCTCCATATGACCGCCGCTAAATGCCTTCGCCGTTCGCAAAGCAGCCTGCGATCTTCTCCAAATTCTCCAGCTCCTACAGGTTAAGGGTAACATTGCTAAAGTGTTTGAGAGAATCTCGAGAAAACTAGGTGCTAGCTAACAATTCGCCACGCTGCGGTATAAACGTCCTTTTTTTGCGACCCGAAGGTTGCTTCCACCGATGCTTGTTGGACTGCCAACTTTTTGAGGTTTTTAGTCTCGAACTTACCTGAGCTAGGAAGGTTACTTGACTATTCTCAAGAGTCCTCCATATCTGCACCGATAGAATTAGCAGTTAAGCTAGCTGACCGGGTTCCGAGTCACCCGGGGTTCCAACTCACTGCCCAGAACTCAACACCCTCAACAAAACACGTGTTTTCTCACCACCCACACTGCCAAAATGGACAACCGTGAAGAATCTATTCAAGCAGCTATCCGCGATCTTAATGCTGGTGTTTTTACTAGTCAAAGAGCTGCTGCAAAGGCGTACAACATCCCTCAAGCTACCTTCTCTGCCCGTGTACGAGGCACACAGAACAGCCAAACCAGCCACGTATACCAACAACGATTGACACCAGAGCAAGAGGACTTCCTTGTACAATGGATACTTGAAGAGGACGCACGAGCTTTTCCTCCCTCCCACGCGCGCGC
>MU001678.1:805324-942189 GCA_010093515.1 Lineolata rhizophorae | reverse complement strand
AGAGTTTGAAACACAAAATAAAAGATTAAATAGTCAACTTGAGGCTCTTAAGCCTCAACAGCCACGAAAGAAAGTTCGTGTTAATCCAAATCAACGATTTGCAGATATAGATACAATCATGGTTGCTGTACAGGCCTCACAACTTCTTGAGGCACAACGGGATGCCGACGCTGAGGAACGGGCAGCAGAAAGAGTAGCAGCTGAAACAGCAGCTCAAACACTTCAGTCTATGTGTACAGAGTGGCAATTGTAACTACGTTGAGAGAATAAACACGATTTTTCATGAGGATGGGTGGTTTCGGGTCAGTGAGTTGGAACCCCGGGTGACTCGGAACCCGGTCAGCTAGCTTATATTCTTCTATCCTGCGGTATATCGCTTGCCGCCATACGGTTGCTGTGGCTTAGATACAAAATACTGAGATGCACCTAAATTGTATAGTGATGATCTTGGATTTCTCCAATTGGGTTATGATATATTTGACAACGAAGAGCAGAATGACAAAGATATGTAGCTTGACAATGGATATACTATGCACAATCAAGGTATGATTCAATAAAGCTCGCGAGTATCTTCACGATGGAAAACAACAAGACGATCGCAAATTTATACAGCTTGCGTCAAACGGAACTACCTCATGGAAGCTACCCACTCAGTGGATTTGTCAAAAAGATCAACGTACCCATTTTTGGCTCCTACGACCTAGTTCTTGATTGGAAGGTTGAACATCGGGATTTACCTCTTCTTCTTCCCGATAAAGCTCTAAATATTTTGAGCTAGCATTAGAACGCGAATAGAAAGGATAGCGTTGCGACCACCTCGTCGGAATTTCTAGGTGTTTTCGTCCCCGCCGTAGACTCGCCGGGACTGTGGAAGTATTTTGAGCAGGAATGAGGCGCTTGAATGAGGGGTTGGATGTGGGTGGTCGAGCGCCGGCGCCGGCTATTTTTGGGGGCAGACTGGTGGACCTTGCAAAGCTGTCTTTTGGGCCAGAGACAACCAAGCAATTGAGGCCATCTAAGAGCGACTGCCGATCCCTCTCCGTCAGCGGGTGTAGATTTGCGGAGGGAGCGGTGCTCTGGCCGCGGTCCTGCCGATTTTGGGGTGAAGATTCCCTTCTTTTACATAAAAATCGCTCTTCTTCTCGGAGCTCTTCCAGGACCTCGGTGTCGCTGGGAAATCGATCGAGCTAGTACTTCAGGTTCGCGTCCTCAGAGAAAGACCTTTTAAGCGATTCGGCGTCTCTACTGCTTTCAGTGCTGCTTTCAGTGCTGCTTTCGGCTACTTGCGACGCGAGCTTCCCAATGCTAGACGATTGCGAATCCTTCGTGGAAACATCTGATGCAAGTGGAAGGGTGTTTTGGCCGCCGGATCGGAAATCATTAAAAGTTGAATTGCCCGGTGAAACGTTCCGGGACGCTTGAATGAAGACCTCGTCCGTAATACTATCATCGGCAAACGAATCCTCGGACTCGTCCGATTCTTGACCTTCCAACATTTTGCATGTGGATGTTGGACATAGTTTCCTTCTAGGTGACTTGATGTCGGGAAGCGCATTGGGAGCTCCGTGGTTACAGTCGCGGAAGTCGTTGACATGGTCGCACGCTGGCTTGGAGGTATACGTTGACATGTTGCGGGGAAGCGCCGAAATGAGCTTGGCAGGCCCCTTATTATCGGTTCTGTGGTTTCTGGCCAGCACGTCATGTCGCAAGTTGTGCGGTTGGTGGCAGCTTTTAACTGTCGCGGTCTTTCCAGGTTCCGTCATAATGGACGATCCACGGCATCGCCGCCGACTTATAAGATGGTCTTAGAAAGACCAATTTTGAAACACAGAACAAGTTCTTCAAAGCAAACCGTATACGTTGATCCGACGAGAAGATTCGATCGAGCATAGCCGTTGCGCATGTGGCACTCCGTACTCTGTAGCCTTGCTTTGGGCTGTGTCGTTGATCGCGAGGCGACTTGTTGGTCTTGGCGATAGTCCGATATCACGTGAACGTAGTACTCTACCTGGTGCCTTCACTTTAAAGACGACCTTCAACTAAATCCCTTTACTGTATATGGAATTACGTAGCAAGTGATTGAATATTTTGTGCTAGCAGGAATAGCTAATCTCGTTGAGATGGAATAAAGCCACAAATAATCTTAAAATATATTGGAGCAATTTAAGTCCACACGTACGGAGTACGGAGTAAGCCGGTTCAATTCGTTGGTCGCCTAACTCTCCCAACGCGTGCCCCTAAGGGAATAACATCTGTACGACTTTCCAGCACGTTGACAGGTTACGGTAGTCCGAACAATCAATATCTTGAATGTGGTGCATCTAGCTTGCTTACCTGTCTCTCCATGACTTTTGAGCGTCTACAAGCCAAGTTCTGGAGTGTCTTCCAAGAACCTTGTTCACGCAACCGGAAATCTTCTGCCGAAAATACAGCCGGCTTGAACCAATAGCAAAATTTTACTTTGAATGCGCCTCGCCAAATTCCGCGATTCCCCATTGGTTCCTTTTCGCATTCCCGTCTGCACCCAGCGAGCGGGTATGTACAGATCTTGAAACACAGCCAGCCCGGCGTGCATTCTGTTCATTTTGGACCCCACCATCACACTGTCAGGCCAGCCCGTCATCGCCTAGACCGCACGCCCCGCGCTTTCGAGAAAAATAGCACTGCCCAACCGAAACCGTCCACACCCCGCATAAGCGCGGTGGGTGAAACAATGCATTCGGAATGTCCGCACCGCAGATAAACACAGCCACTTCCCCGCGATGGGCAGTGAAACTGGCTGATAGGAGGAGGAGCACGCAAAGGGAAGGTGGGACTGTGTTCCGTATCATGCCAAAGTGCACTCACAACAGAGCGCAAGATGTCCCTTATAAATGGGTCTTACGAGAATACAAGTACCGTTATGATGTGCGCATATAGGCGTGAGATGAACAGGCATTTTCGTATAGAAAATGGAGCAACATGCTCTTGATGTGCGACTGGCGACTAGTGGCGCATAACGACGGCAGGCTAGATGTGAGAAAATAGCGACCTATGGGCCTCAAGTTGGGTCAGACACAATGGGTGGCAGCAATGCACAGGCAGTTGTGTGGCGTAATGGGAAAATGGTTGGCCACCATCCCAGTGTGCGTGGCGTGTTGCCCAGCCAGTCTAGAACTGCGACGGCGGATCCTGGGCCACTCACCACGAGGGAGCTCTGCAAATCACAGAACATAGTAGACCTCAGCTCCGCCATTTCTTTTGACATGAAATGGAAAGCGGTCTGCTATTGGTAAGCAAGTCCCAAGGAGGATTGCATCAGCGCCAAATAAACGCTTAACTACTCTATGCGGTGTGCGATCCAGCGGAGTATTTTCGACCGAAGTGCAGATTTATACGGAGTAGTGAGCCCATGAACGTGTGGGCGGCCAGGAGCGCATACTACGTGTTGTAGCCTATCGTATTCCGTACTACATCCTTAGGTAGTTTAGCATCTAGAGGACAAATATACCTACTATTAAATAAGTCAGAGAGGTCGAAAGGTCATAAAACTCAGGCTACACAAGAGAAGTGTAAATCGCACGTTTCAGTGGATGAAATACAGGAAATATACGTTGGTTACTGAGCACTGCACGTGATACAAGCGAGAAAAACGAAAAATCCAATTAAGGGACCTGTATTCTGGCAGAATCCAAGGCTAGAGGGCTAATGAAGTTGAACAAGCCGTATTGTATACGTATACTTTGTGACGTGGGACGTGGTGCGGGACATTCTGTGCCACGCAAAATGATGGATATAAAGAATTCGCAGAACAGGTATCCAGGTATCCAGGTACAGGGGACTTAGATATTAATATGTTGGAGCGGACCTTTGTACGGAGTACCGGACGCTGAAATTTGTCCTCAGTATTGCTCCCCGCAAATCTTGTCGAAACTGGACGTGTCTCGCAGTAGCGAAATTGTGGGGTACTTTTTAGTGCGAAATTCGGGAGGGTAAGAGGCCAATAAAATAGAACACGGCCATATTCCAAATGAACCGGGTGCTCAAGAGCTTCGTTCGGGCTGTAAAGGCCCAAGAGCAGCGTTGTGCACTCCTTGAGTTGCGGGCTGTGATGGAGAGCTGATAAGGAGCACTGCGCGCCAGCCCTAGGGCGAATGAACGCTACATACCCCAGCAATCCACACCGCTGCAACACGTGAAGAGCAATCTAATAATAGCGGGAGAGGCACCGCGCTAGACATGGAATCCCCTGCATGCCACGCGTTTTAGGGTGCGCATCAGCGAAAAAGCTTCTGGCCACCGGCTTTGGCCTGCTGCTGAGCGTGTAGCACCGCTACGGCTGATCTCCACCACAACCGCAAGCCCAGCCCGCCATCCCCACACACGCACACACGCACCACCGCACACCATTCCGCCTGCCCATCCTTTGCCTTTCCTTTGGCTTTGCTTTATCCGGGACTTTTTGCGGCGGGGTTTGGCCACGACCGGCTGCTTTCAGGGGTTCGCTTGCCCTCTCGATAGCCCTGTTTGTTGCCCTTACTACTCAGTTCCCGACGCCGGAAACGGCACGCTTATGCGACCGCCTCAGCCCCACTGACCTTGCCGTCGAGATAGAGAAATCCCTCGTTCTTGTCCCTTTCTCGTGCACTCGCTGCCCGATGCCCCTCACTTCCACCGTGCAGGCGATCCTATAATGCGTGCGGCCCTGGAACGCCTTCCTTCCCCCCGGATTTCGTTGAAGAGATAGCTGCACAGCCACATCCGAGCGGCACCCGTCCTACGAACCACACCCTCCGAAACAGACCATATACTTGCTTCTCCCTCCATTCTCTTTCACCGCCGCGGGCTGTCACTCGTTGCCCTGTGCCGCTTTGCTGTTCAAGTTCTACGTGTCCCGGAACCACACACGTGTCATCATTTCCGACCGAGATACACACCACCGTCTATCTCCCTGCCGTCGTGATGCAGTCGTAAAATACGCACGTTTTAGATTGTCCTGAACGTGCATACACATGGCATCTCGATCACCCGGCCGAACGACCGCCGCGGCTCCTCCCACGGTGCCAACGTCCCCGGTCCGACCTACGCTCAAGACACGCTTCGATGGCGACGCAACTTCCGACAGCGGAGATGGAGGAAAGGGCGCTTTTCGGGGCGAAAAGGACCCGGCGACGATACCCGAGGACGCGGCGTACGTGAGTTTTGAGAAGGACATCGAGACGGGGGGGCAGACCACAGCGGCGCCGCAGCAACACCAGCAGAACCGCATGAGCGCGTCGCTGTCGTCGCCCGAGTCGGCCGGGCACGACTCGTCCGGGCGGTCCACCTTCTCGTCGGTTATCAGCGGCGGCGACCTCGACACCATGTCGTTGACGTCGTCGCCCGTGGGGACTATGACGACGACGGCGACGTCCGCCCTCGAGGCCGGCCTAGGGACCATGACTTCTTCTGCCGGAGACGCACCCGGCTCCGCGGCCGCGGGACCGACATCTCACCCTTCCGGCCCCGCCACGTCCGACCAACCTATAACCACCATCATCGATTTCCTGTCCTCCTCTGTCACATCTTCTGCATTGCCCGAGACATTAGGCCTGTCCGTATCACGCCACGGCCGGTATCTGCTCGCCTTCTCGTCCTCTCACCTATATCTACTGCGCGCAGCCAACCTCCCTTCATTGCGAGGGGCGCGTGCCTTCGCGCTCAAGCGGCGGCCGCTCGCCGTGGATGTGTGTGATGCGGAAGGCGTTAGTGTCGTGGCGATTCTGGCGGATAGGCACCGAGTAGACGTTTACGACATCAGCAGCAGCGGCAATGGCAATGGGGCAGGGACTGGGCATGCTGCAAGACGTTCAGGAAGGCAGTCAGGCGGGACTGGGAATGGCGGTAGTGTCCGGTTGCTGAGGAGCGTGGCGCTGGTTAATCCGAGTAGGGGCATCGCCCTCGCTCCGGATGGGAAGGTGATGGCGAGCGCAGCGCCGGATTGCCTGGAGGTGGTGAGCTTGGCACCGAACGCAACAGAAGCTGATCGGCGAACGCTAAGCTGCGATGGCCATGAGAGCGTTGTGTTCAGTGACGATGGGACTATGTTGGTGGCAACGGGACCAGCAGCGAACAAGGGTAGAAGGAGCGGAGGCAAGACAACTATTGTGAGTTTCAGCAACACTCTTCATTCTTCACTGGGCACAACGCTACCATTGTCGTCCTCCGAACCCCGCTATATATTGAGGCTAACTGTACAAAAGTACTCCGTCCAATCTGATCTCTCGCCATCCCTTTTCCTGTCTGAGGATGCCGCCGGGCCCCCGACAGAACCTACCCACATCTCATGGATCCGCCGCGTCCTCTTCCCAACGGTCCTTCCCTCTGCCCGCCAGGCCGCTCTCATCCCGGATGCCCACCACCTTATGGATGAACTGCTCGCCTTCGATGTCGAAGCGGATGCCTTCGGTGTCGTAGAAATCGCTACCAAGTCTTTCTTGCCGCACGTCAGGATTAGTGTCGGTATCGGCGCCGCGGGAGCAAACCGGCGTCGATGGTACCGACGAAGGGGCACCGGTACTGGAGCCGACTGCCCTCCGGACGCCACCTCGGACGGTGGACTAGAGGATGCGCTCCCCGGTCTATTTCCTGATGGGACGCACGTAGCACTCGGATTGAAGGGTCGACCGGCCACTCCCGGCGGCACCCCGGGGCCGTCCAAAATCGCACTCTACGCTCTCCCGACCGAATCGGCTGCCCTCCCATCGGAAAAGAACGGCGACAATGATGAAGATGTTTCCCATCTCCGCCCGACAACCTCCATTCCCTTGCAGCTCGCCTCTCCGGATTTCGCCGGCAGTTCGGCCGCCGTGTACGGCATCACGGGCCTACGCTGGCTTTGGGACGCGCCGCCTGCCCCTGGTGGTGGGGCGGCGTCGCACGACCGCCTTCTCGCCACGTGCGCGACAGCCAACAGTGAAGCAGATGGTCCCGGCCCCAACGGTCCTAGCGGGCCAGGTTCGCCTCCGAGCGCGCGGACTCGTGTGGAAGAAAATGCGCCTGAGACGACTACGACGTCGGTTGGGCCCGAGCATGCCACCGGGCGGGTTGTCACCGTGGACTTTCCGTGTTTGCATAATAGAAGGGCGAGGGGAAGGCGGGGTAGCAATTCGGATACGTCGGGGAGCATGGAGGATACGAAGGCGTTGCAAACACCGCCGCCGCCGAAGAGGGTCGAGGTCGTGCTGGACGGACGGGTAAGAGTGGAGAGACTGCCAGATAGAGAGTTGGATTTCCAGACCGAGGTGGAGCTTGTAAGGCGGCGGACGGTGACAGCGCAGCGGGAGAGCGAACGGAGAAGAAATATTGCGGCAAGAGAGCGTGAGAGGGAGAGGGTCCGGGAACGGCTGGATGAACTGCGGGATGACGAAACGGATAGGAGGAGGGACGTATTGCGCTCGGCGACGACTGGCCCTTCCTCGCAGATGCCGCGGCGGAGGCCTGTAGGCGGGAGAAGCGATTCCAGCGGCGGCCGCGACAGAACCACATCACGAACCAGCCGCGTCTCGTCCATCTCGTCGACTTCGACCAACCCCGTTGCCGCCAGCGGCCACGCCGACGATCCAGACGCCGCCGAAACCGACTCGGTCGTCTCCCCCGAGGAAGCCCAGGCCATGTTCGAAGCGCCGTACGCGCACTCGCAGCCACGCAGCCAGGCCTCTCTGAACCGCGCCGCCACGGTCGCGGCCTCGTCGGGCGCCAACCGCCGCCACCTGCGCGCGCTGCCGTCCCGTCCACTCGAATACCGGCGCGCCGACGGCCTGCGCGAGCACCCGCACGAGAGCGACGCCGACGATTGGGTTCCACCGCCGCCGCCGTACTCGGAACAGGTGGAGTGGGGGAGCACAAGCTTGGGTGCTGGCGCGGGAGTTAACTCGAGACATGGAGCCGGCTCGAGGCCGGGAGCAACGCCGGCGCAGGCTGACCAGACGGCGCGCCAGCGGAGGAACAGTGGGAGACGAAGCCAGCGCAACGGTGGCGCCAGCGATATCCCAGCAACGACTGCGCCCGCCTCGATAGCGCCTGCACCGCTAGGAACCCCTCCGTGGGCGCCGTACGCGTCCAGCAGCCCGGGAACGTTTTCCACAACGTCGCTACCAGTGGCGCCGCCCATCCCGGCCGTGCCGTCCTCACCCGCCTCAACCAGGTCCGGAGGCGCCCGCCTCTTCCGCGGCGCCTCGCTCTTCCGCTCGCGCACCAACTCGCAGTCCACCGCCCAGCCGCCGCAGCAACCGGGACAGCAGCAGCAACAGCAGCAGCAGCAACGCGTCGCCTCCCCGCTCCCCTACCCGCACCACCGCCAACACTACCAGCACCACCAGCCGCGCCGCCCCAGCACCGCCGTCGCCGCCGCCTCATCGCCCGCGCCCGCGCCCGTCTCCGTCCCGCCCAGCCCGCGCCCGACCCGGTCCCGCATGGCGCGCGCGGGCTCGCTGTTCCGCGCGCAGACGTCGCCGGCGCCGGCCTCGCCGGCGCCGCGCCACCCGCACCGGCCGGTCGGGCCGCCGCGGCAGCACCCGCCGCTGTCGCCGCTGCAGCCGCCGCCTCGGCTGCCGCAGCACGCGCAGTCGATGGCGGCGCTGCCGTCGGCGCCGCGGCCGCCGCCGTCGTCGTTGCGGGGCGCGTCGCCGGTCGTGGGCGTGTCGGCGGGGCGCGGGGTGTCGCCGGCGCTAGGGATGTCGGGCGAGGCGGGTGGTGGGGCCGGGGGGGTGAGTCTGAGGACGGCGAGCGCGGCGAGTATGTATGAGGAGAGGGGGGCGAGGGGGATGCCGGGTGGGCGGGAGCGGGCGGGGAGGCTGAGGAGGGAGCATGGTGGGGGGTGGGTGGGGAGGGTGTTTGGGAGGAGTGGTGGGGATGGAGGAGGGGGAGGGGCAGGGGCGGAGGCGGATTGCGAGGGGCGCAGGACGAGGGCTTCGGGGAGGGAGAGCCGGTGGGCGAGGGATCGGGATGGGGAGGGCGGGGAGAAGAGCTGCGTTGTTATGTGAGGGGGATTGGAGCGTTGAGAGGGACGTACATGGTGGATTCTATGGGTTCTTTTCTTTTCTTTTCTTCTCTTTTTTTTTTCCCCCTCCAATCTCGGAGAGTATGGGCATACATATTGAGCGAAGCATTTCCGACTTTGTCTCTTTTATGTTCATGGCTTGGCCAGCGTGCGAGACATGTTCAAATCATGATGATGGAAGGATGGATCGAGGTTATGGGTATAGCGTTTCTGGGTTCTCGGATCTGCGATGGTAATGGCTTGCGATAGTACGATGTCCGTTGTTGTGTGTATGCGTTTGATGCGCTTCGGAAGTATGCAGAGATACCCCCACCCCATGGTCTGACGGGCAATATATGCTTGTAATTGAGACAATGTCTTGTGGTTATTTTTTCGTGAACTTGATGCTGACGTTGGAAGCGGTTTTCCGCCGTTTTTGTATGTCCGTGGGGCTACGGTCTAGGTTGATCTGTGGCATTCCGTGTTCAATTGCAATTTTCGCCCCTTTTGTCCCAGAGAGAGGTGTTTGAAATTTCCCGAAGGACCCTTGGCCGTGGGAACACTTACACAGAATGCTCAGACAAGTCAATTATTGTAGCCCAGCTAGATTTGTAAAAGGCGGTGTTCTACCTTTTATGTACATGCGAACAAGTGGATAGGGTTCCCCTGCTTGCTTTAGCTTAGAGTCGATTTCTGCAGGCCACAGTTTTGTAACCGTATCTCGGTTTATGAATTGCAGAAAGTAGATGCCAGTCGAGGGCCCTATAGAAAGAGACGTGTTGGGACAATACGTCACGGTTGGACTTGACAGCCTTATTAACCGAACGAAACTCAAGCGGCTCTAGACCTAGCTACTACGTAGGCGGGATGAATCTCTTCGATAACGTGTTGTAAAAGGGCACCCAAAACGGAATCCTGCCACTGGAGTCGTCCTCGAGGGGGTTTTCGCGTCAGATGGGTGCAATTTGAACACCATACATACATCCCCGACAAGCAGTGAATTCGCCATCCGCAAGTCGAAGGACATCACTTTAGGTACGTATCATACACAAGGCCGAATGTCCGAGTATAAGAGTCCCAGCCCGACCAACAACCCACGCCACGTTTTTCGGTTCGGCGCCCCAATCCCTGCCAGCCACTTAAATCACGATACACTACATAGTATGTCGGGCGCCTTCGGGCCAAAGGCATCCCTTGAAGTCCCACATCCTACCTACTCACGTTGGCCAGGTACGAGGACCTCAACCCGGCGGACGACGATGGACATCGGTGCACCAGGTAGTGTCCGGCGCAAGTTTGTTGGGCGGAGGGGGGGGACAACTCGGCGAACGACGACCGACAACAACGCCACATCCGACGCCAATTTTCCCCGTCCAGGGAACAACCAGCGGTCATCTGCCTGGGGTGGACCCGCACCTCGTCGCGCGGAGAAGATGCTTGGAAAAGCCGGGGCCGTTGCTGGCCGCCGATTCTTCTTCTTCTTATTATTATTAATTTTTTTTTTTTCCCCCTTTGGCGCTTGGTTCGAGGGGTGCGCACGGGGCAGGGATGGTGCCGAGAAGTGGCTCGATGCGTGCAGCGGAATGCGTCATTGTCGATCACGAGGGTGCGGCTCGGCGTCGTGTGGGCTTCTGGCTCGCGAGTACATAGGTACAGTAGGTACGTGTGATTTCGTGAAGGTACGGGGCAATGGCGGTCCCGTGCTGCGGCCGTGCTCGGGGTGCAATTATCCTGCAGGTTTTCGAGAGAGATAGAGAGAGGGAGAGAGGAGAAGAGAGCGTCATCGCTTGACTATCTACCTCGTTGATCGCCCTCGGCCTGTTTGGTTAAATTCCATGTTACCGCATCTGTTTGGCATCCTGGAGGTTTCAAATTTACTCGCCCATGGCGCCCATCACCGTTCCGTTTTCCGGGCGGAAGCTTTGCCTGCTCGTGCGGGATGCGCGGCCGTCTTGTACGCATCAGTCGCTAGCCGTTAGCCGCGGCGCAGCCCCGAAGCGGCCGATGCCATACCACGCGGCGATAGCGGCTCGACTTGGGCTACTTTAGGGGCTGCTGCTGCCGGCGCGGCTCACGACCAGCTAGCTACCTAGCCTACGCGGGCACCACGCTAAATAAGCACACATGTACCGTCTTCACCGCAAAGGTGTCGTCGAGCATCGAGAGGGCGTTCACGTAGCGCATAGGTATATGTACCTAGTGTAGTAGTCTAGGCTCTGCGTGCGTGTGTGTGCCGGCGCCGATGACGCCGGCGGCTGGGCCGGCGACAGGAACTGGGCTTGTCTCGCCACCGGGCGAGACACCTGCGACTGATTTGGGGCGAGGCGTGCGTCTACGTGTGTACCTAGGTGCATTGGGCCGTGCCGGAAGGCGTGGTGTCTGGGCGCCCGGGCTGCAGGCGGGCTTGGCTGGCATCATTGACTCGCCGGCCAGCTCCCGCTTCGGCGCCGTCGAAACATTCCCGAGAGAGCACGTAGTACGGAATACGGCAGCGGTAGACGTGCACGGTCGCATCGGTGGCCCTTTGCGGTGGGCAAAGGGCGCCCGGGGCCGGGCGGCTATCGAAGGTGGCCGCCGTGCCCGGACCGGCTGCCGATTGGGCGCGTCGTTTGGCCGCCCTCGGGGAGCTGCGGCGCAGCGGCGCAGACGACGCTGCGCAGAATGAAGCAAAGCAGGGCCGGTAGGCAAATGGGACGGCGGCACGCGGAGAGGGCAGCCTTGGCCTCGGCGTGGCTAGTATGCGGTAGATGAAGCCGTCGACGAAAGACCCGGAGCTCAATTGCGGGCCTGTCCTCTTTTCTTTCGCAGCCGCGCTCCTCCAAGCCCGCCCGTCCTCCGTCCCTCCTCTTCCTCGCCCTCGCTCTGTTGCGCTCGCAGAGCCTTCCCTCTTCGCGCGATCCGCTCGCCCTCCGTCGCGCCCGCGCGACGAGCCCGCCCCCATTCGCTCGGCGGCCTCACCATCCCGGCCCGCGTTTCGGGCCCAGGGCTCTCCCGCCGGCCGGCTCGGAAGCGCTCGTCCTCTCGCCAGCTCCTCCCCGGCCGACCGAAGAAATTTAAAATAATAGAGGAGACCCCTCCGCAGCAAACAAAAAAAAGAAGGCAATCGCTTTCCCGGCTGCTCTCTCTCTCCCTCTCTCCACTCCAGCAAGCAGTGGCTCGGGCACTGTGCACCCCAATCTGTCTGGAAACCGGATTGCGGCCGCCCGCACGCCTCGAGCTTGTGGCTTGTGGCGAAGAAGCTACATTCATACCAAGCTTCGCCCTATCGCGCGCCTTTTTCGCATCCGGTGAGTCCGCCCGCCGGCCCCGTCCACCTGCGCTTTGCAACTCCGTGCCTAGGGCTACGTAGCTACCTAGCACGTACCTACTCTCGACCTTCCCGGGATGCGTACATTGGCACGTACAAGAAGGCCGGGGCCCCAGCAAAACCAATACAAACCCCCCCTGGTTCGCGCACATCCGTCGGGCTCCGGAGCCGTCCAAAACCGCTCTGGGAACCCTTATTTTTGTTTTTTTCTTCGTTTTTTGCCTTTCTCCCATTCCCGCTCCCGCGTGATCGTATATATACATACACCCCTACTTACATACATACAATCAAAGGTGTCCCGAGGTACCTGAACTGCCGGCGCAGCCTGTGCCTGGCCCCGGGCGCGACTCCGCCGTCACACCGCCGCGCCGTTTCCACCGCCGCACAAGGTCAGCCGGAACAATTGGGCCCAGATCTACGGGGTACATACGTGCATCCGGGCGCCGGCGCTTTCAATTTCTGCCGTCCGCCTCCTGCGCTTCGCAGGCCGGAACACCCGTCCGGACCACCCGGACAGCGGGCGTGGCGTCGCGAACTCCATCTTAGGGCTTGCGTCGGGCGTGTTTCACGGCTGCTGCAGCTGTTTTTTGGGGGTGTGTGTGCGTGTGTGTGTGCTCTTTTTTTGCAGAGGAAAATAAAGTGCGTCTGCTACCGGCGTGCCACACCGTTCTCACGCAACGCCCCTCGTGTTTTGGGGCCGGGCTGCCTGCCTCGCCGATCGCGCGCGTGCGCCCGGTTGCCAGGGGGGCGTGGTTGTTGTTTCTGAACGGTCTGGGCAAGCTCCCGAGCCGGGCCCTGAGCGAAACCAGCCGATCTCAGTTTCGTTTGGGGAAGCTCAACGGGAGGCTGGGAAGCACACACCACAACGGACGAACCCGACCTTCCTTTTTTTTTTTTTTTTTGACTTTCACACAACTCACCTCCCACATAATTTTCCGGACGCAGGAACTTCACCTTTTTTTGTGCCTTTGTTTTTTGCTGCTGGGGGTGGAAGGAACGCACAAACATTGGCTGCTGCTGCCGCCGCCGCCCGTCTCTTTGACATAGCTTCGCCTTCCCTTTAATTCCGCGTCGCACGAATTCCCACCGCCGGTGACGTCTGCAACGGTACAACGGGGCAACGCGAAGCAACCCGCCATTCCGGGGCCCGCGGGAGCCCATCCCGATCGCCACCCAGCCGCCGGCCGCGACGACCCACCGGAGCTATTCTGCGACCTCACCTCCTACCTACCTCCCACGACGATAAACCCGCATAGTACCTAATTCGTAATGCCTTCGACACGATGGCCTCGGACGGCCACGCCGCCATCAATATGGACGCGCGGCGTTGTCGCGGGCCTTGCCCTGCTCTCCTTGGTCCGGACCTGCGTGGCCGACACGCGGTGGTTCACCTGGCAAGGGGACGACGGCGAGACGGTGTGGCTGCAGGACAACCGCAAGCCGGCGCTGTACACCGACGACTTCGGCGACTGCCTGGGCGAGAGCAGCGTCAACGTGACGCGCTTCGACGCGGCGTACTACAAGGACAACATGACGGTGGTGTTCCACCTGGCGGGCGAGACGGCGCTGGTGAGCGAGGCGCTCATGAGTGAGATGGTCCCTCGCCCTTACAATGATGCATGGGGTGCTAAATTTTGTTCGCAGTGTACATTGGCGTCTACGCGTACGGCGAGAATCGGTTCGACTTGACCTTCAATCCGTGCTATGCGAACATCGACAGGTATGGAGCCAACGAGGGAGGCCTTCGTTGAGAAAGTGCCCATGCTAACTAAACTCTTCGGTCCCAGCCTTTGCCCAATGCGCGAGAACGTCTCGATCGAAGCCAACGGTGTCATTCCAATCGGCCCTGAGGACGTCCAGGGAATCCCCAACATCGCATACAGCATTCCCGACTTCGAAGGCGAGGCCATTTTGAGAATATTCGCAAACTCGACGCAGACGGAGATCGGCTGCTTTTCCGCCGTGGTGACGAACGGGAACACGTTCAGGCAGCCCGAGGCCGTGGGCAGCATCCTCGGCATCTTCACCGCCGTGGCGGTGGTGACGTCGTTCGCGACGGCCATGTACGGCGAGACCGTGACGGTGATGCGCAAGCACTACGCGCACTCGCTCTCCGTCTTCGTCGTCTTCGCCGTCCTACAGCACATCTACTTCACGGGCGCCCTGTCCATGAACTGGCCGTCCGTCCTCGTCGCCTTCTGGAGCAACTACGCCTGGGCTTCCGGCATGATCTACTCCGAGGGCATGCAGAACTCGATCAACGACTTCATCGGCGCCAACAAGGGCAACACGTCGGCCGTTGGCGCGGCGGGCGTCGGCGAGGCCAATCCGAACCTCGGTGGAGGCTACGACATCAGCCAGATCTACAAGCGCAGGCCGCTCAAGCTGCACATGCTTAAGCGCAAGCTGGCGCCTCGCGACGCGGTCAACGGGCTCGAAGGGATGCAGATGATGAAGCGTGACTTGGCCAACAGCTCGGATGGCTTCACGTACTATGGACAGCCGGTCAAGCCGGGTTTACCGCTGCCGGGGAATTACTCCGGCTTTGCTGGCACGCTGGGGCAGGAGAAGATTCCGGCTTCCAACGCATTCCTGACTGGCTTCCTCTGGCTGCTGATTCTGCTACTGCTCATCGTGGCCTGCGTCATCCTGGCTAAATGGGTGCTTGAGGGACTCATCAAGCTGAAGGCGGTGCGCCAGGACCGTCTCACGTACTTCCGCTCGCATTGGCTGCGCTACACCTCGGCGACGGCGCTGCGCATTTTGTTCATCGCCTTCTTCATGATGATGTTCCTCACGCTATTCCAGTTCACCTACGACGGCGGGCAAGGCGTCATCGCCATCGCGGCCATCGTCTTCCTCATCTTCTTCCTCGGCATGTTTGGCGTCGCGGGCTATGCCTTGTACTACCGGCTCCGCATCGGCCGCTGGGTCTCGAAGCCGGATCGCCTCAACCTCGAGCGCCGCAAAGTCCTCAAGGTCGTCCCCTGGTTCGCATTCCACCGCGAGAGCGCGGCCACGGAGGCAGACCTGCAGCGCGTGTACGCGGGCTCGGTTCCCTTTTGGCGCATCGAGCACCTGCCCGCCGAGACGGAAAAGTCGGTCCACGAGGACGAGGACTACACGTCCAAGTTCGGGTGGCTGGCGAGCCGGTTCCGGCGCTCGCGGTGGTGGTTCTTCGGCGCCTGGCTCGTGTACGAGTTCGTGCGGGCGTGCTTCTACGCGGGGGCGTCTGGCCATCCGATGACGCAGGTCTTCGGCCTCCTGGTGGTGGAGTTCATCGCCTTCGTGGCCATCGTGGCGGCGCGGCCGTTCGAGGGCCAGCGGCTCAACGCGCTCGTCGTGTACGCGCTCGGCTTCTCCAAGGTGGCGACGGTGGCGCTGAGCGCCGCCTTCGACATCCGCTTCAACCTCGCGCGGATCCCGACCACGGCCATCGGCGTCGTCATCATCGTCATCCAGGGCATCTTGACCATCCTCCTGCTCGTCGCCATCGCCGTCGGCGCCGTCACCAGTTACTGGAGCCTCGCCCGCAACCGCGACGCCATCAGGCCTCGCAAGTGGAACCCATGGCGCGAGCGATTCTTCGCGCACGTCGACCGCGCCGCCGCCGACCCGCCGCGCGCCCAGCGCGAGGCTTTCCGCGCCGAGGAGCGCGAGCGGCGCCGCCGCGAGCGCGCGAACAAGAACGGCGGCGGCAGCAGCATCGGCACCGGCGACGAGAAGGGGATTCTCGCCTCGGCCCGGCCTCGGCCCGAGGGCCCTTACTTCAGCGTCAATTCGGTGCGACGCGTGGCCAAGATCGAGGACGAGGACGAAGAGTTCATGGCCGAGATCTCGGGGCTGGATCTGCCTAGCAGCCACGGCGGCACGGCGGGCGCCGCCGCCGCGGACCCTTACGGCTCCCGCACCGCCAGCCGCACCAGCTTCCCCCGCTTCCAGCCCCTCTCGGCCGGCGGGTCCGCCGACGACATCGCCGCACCACCAGCCGTGGCTTCTCCGCCGCCGCCGCCGCCGCCGCCGCCGGGCCCCCCGTCGCGCCCGCCGTCGTCGTCGGCCGCCGCCGCCCTCGCCGGCCCGAGGGCGGCCAGGGCCAACTCGCTCCGCTCCACGGCGTCGCTGCGCTCCTCGTCGGGCAACCTGCCGTTCGGCGCGCGCGTGCACCGCGCCTCGTGGTCGAGCCGCGACTTCGCCGACTACGCCGATGGGGCCGCCGCCCCCGCCGCCGACTGGGGATCGAGGCGTCGCACCGGGACGTGGTCTGCGGCGACGGAGGGAGCGGGAGCGGGAGCGGGTGGTGCGGGCCCCGGCGTGTATTTGCAGCAACTCGGGGCGTCGCGGAGCGGGGAGAGCGTGGGCAGGGTGCCGAGCCCGTTGGCGGGGAGCGGGATGCCGGAGAGGGGATTCGCGAGCAGGGAGGCGGGGAGGACGAGTTCGTTGAAGGGGAGGCAGTTTGGGCAGGATGGGGAGGCGGTGAGGGGGGGGAGCAGCGGGAGGCCGGTGTTGAGGACGCTGCATAGCGGGGTGGAGGTTTTGAGGGATGATGGGGGGAGGAGGGAGGAGGGGGGTGGCAAGGGGGGGAGGGGAGAAGGAGGGGATGGAACCTAGGTGGAGGGGACGTGAGTGGTTTGAGAGGTATTAAAGGGGGGAGGGGGGGCCATGGCACGATGACAATACTATGATTACTAGTACGACAGCGAAGTTCTTTACCCTTTTCTACTTCTTGTTTTCTTTTTTTTCTCATTTTCTTCAATACTCTTAAATGCATTTCAGCATCCTCGACCGGCGTTCCTTTCTCCTCTTTTTTTCCCCTCTTCGTCCTCTCCATGTTCCTTTTCTTCATTACTCTCCCGGCTTCAGATACACGGGCCCGCATTACGCATGGCGTTTTTACCTTTCCAACTGGCGCGGACGCCGGTGTATGCTTTTCCCTTTTTTTTTTCCCCCCTTTGTTCGGGGGCTTATCGGCATGCATTCATACGTAATTCCCTTGGTACACTGGTAGAAACGGGCGGCATGTGTTATTGCTTGTGGTTTCAGGCCTTTTTTTTTTTCTTTTTGCTTTTGGATCGGACAGGAGCGGAGGCCTTGGACAAGTGGGAAGTGCTGGGTGGACGGACGGATGGACGCGGGATGGGGATGGGGGGAGTGCTTGGTTTGGGTGTGACAGCCGGTGTGCCAATAGTAATTACCTTGTTTCCGTGCACTTTCTTTTTGTACAGACGTGAATTGAACAGGAGGACGATGCCACTTTCTGCGCGCGTGTTGCCAGCGACGTGATTCTTGGACGTTGCGCGAGAACCGTTTCTTTTCCCCTGGTGTGCAGAAACGTCCGCCACTCAGGCGGCCGCGGCGCGTACTCCGGGGGTGGCTGGGCCTCGGCCGTCGGCATCTTGGACCGTGGTCCCAGGCGCCGGCCGAGGCCCAGCCACCCTCGATGAAGATACATAGTACAATGACACGCACCAGCCACACGAGGCGGCGGCAGCGCGGCCGGACGCCACGATTCCTCCCCTCCACAGCCACAGATCTGCCGAGGCCGGCTTCCGGAGCCGCGTGTATGTATACTACATATGTATGCACGCGCCACACCCCGTCTCTGGTCTAACCTGCCAGGGACAAGGTATGTGCTACGTACCTACGTAGTAAGGCAGGCTTGGCGTGCCGGGCGGGCCGCGGGGTGGAGACGCCGGGCCGCGGCGCGAGAAGAGCGGCGTCGACGTCAGTGGCAGCGGGGCGGGCAGGTGTGGCGCATTTCGGCTTTTAGCGCTAGGATGGGGAAAATCAAGGAATGGCATGTACCTAGGTATGCATCAGCGAGAGCGGGTTTTGCCTGCGGTGGGTAGTTTTCGTCGTGGATCTTTCGATCTTTTTCTTTTTGGGGGGGCGCGCGCGGGCTGCGATGACGGGGCGCGCGGAGGTGGAGATGAAAGGGTGGGGATTCGCGCCTCGGGTACGGGGGACGGGCGTCACGAGAACGGCGCGAGGAGGTTTGACATGCGACGTACGTACGGACGGAAACGGCGCGCTGTTGCGCCACAGCGTGGATGAGGGGATCGTCGGTTGCGTGCCTGGGGCCACGACCTGACAGGTGTGGCTTGGGGCCTCCGGGCCACGGAAAAAGGACGTCACGGCGCCCCTTGGGATGTCCGGATTGGGGCGTCCCGGCCTGGCCCCGCGGGGGGAAGCTAAAGCAGCCGGGACAAGCTACGCAGCGGCCAATAATTGCGCGCGGCCGCGTCTTGTCCCCGTCCCAGGCCGCTTTTCTCGGCCATCATGCGCCGTGCGCGGCAGGTGAAGCTACACGCTGAGCACCGTGCCCGCGAGTCAAGTCCCCGGCCGCGAGTCCGTGCGACCGGCGCCCGCTTGCGCGAGCGTGCGCACCCAGCTAACCTTCGGGGCGCGACGCATCACGTCCGCCGGACGTCATACCCGCTGGCTGCGGAGTGGAACGCCCGGAGATGTGCGCGATGCGCGCCGCTCGCCTGCGCGCTTGGGCCGCTTCGGGCGACCGCCGCGCACGGCGGCAGCGGCGCGCAGGTTTCCCGCTTTGGGCGACGAGGAGGGGGGGTTGTGATTGGCTGGGCGGAGGAGGGGGAGCAATGGGGAAATGGGTTTCGAGCGGGTTCGGGGAGCGGGCGATGGCGTTCACTCTGCGTCGTTGCGATGCGATTTTCCTTGCCGGCGGGCCCGATGACGGTATGCCGGCGGCGACGCCAAGGCTTTTCCTTTGTTATAAAAGCTGGGCTGGAAGGTGCGGGTCTGAGGGTGTTGTTTGCTGCTTCCTTATTGTACCTGCCACAGCTGCTTGACCTTGGCTTCAGCTACTTACAAAAGACCACGCCTCTCTTGCATTTCCCTCCCACCAAGACTCTCCCCGCTTGAGAAGCTAGACCTCCGCCGTTTATCTCATACACTCCATCCACAACCCAAGTGACGCCAGAACAAAAGACAGAACACCGCAACCATGGGTGCCGTCGTCTCCTGCGTAAGTCTTCCAGCCACCCGCCGCCCCACGGCTCCCAACCCACGACGCCACACCCCCCCTCCACCAACGCCCCAGGCTAACATCGCTCCGTCCACCCCCCGCAGGTCAAAGCCGTCTTCCAATCCATCGGCGCCGCCCTGATGGCCATCGTCAACGCCATCGGCGCAATCTTCCACGCCATCATCAACGGCATCGTCTCCGTCTTCGACATCATCATCTCGTGCCTCACCTGCGGCCGCGCCGGCCGCCGACGCACCCGCGTGCGCACCCGCACCAGCACCGTGTAAGCCCGCCCGCCCGCCGTCGCTCCTTCGAGCCGCGCAAGCACCGGGCCCCGGCGAACGCGAATGCTTGGCGCCGGCGGTCTCTCTCCGTGTACGTGTGCGTGTGCGTGAGAAGAGAGTGGCTGACGTGCGAGTTTGGTTTTGCGCCGTCCGAAGGAGGCGAAGGTGGGGTAGGGAGGTGAGAGTCGTCGGGGTTTGAAAGGACTCGGGTGCGCGCGGTGAGGATGGGTAGAGCGTTCTGAGGGCGGACGGGCCGGAGTTCCGCAGCCGGTGAGGTGGGCGTGGGCGTGGGATCGGAAGAAGGGCGGATGGCTGGCTGAGAGGCGGGCGAGAGGCTGCGCTGGATCCCAACTACCTATGCAACTGATACCCTAATTCATGCTTTGCTCTCTTCTTCCTTGCTCTCGCTGTCTTTTTTGTATACACTCGACGCATCGCCCATGAGGCTTATGAATCAACTGTTATGATCGACTGCATCGGATGAAAATTTGGCAATTTTCGTGTCCTACCTTGCGTGGCAGATCTACCTATTCTACTACACTACTGCGGTGTCGAAAGCCTTCCTGGCCCATCACAATCATGGGAAATCTCCGCATCGTTACGCGTAAGCCTTCCGGAGTTATCGCGACACGAACCCACTTACAAAAGCCCTCTTCCGCGGGCTCTACCATGTCCGATCGCAATGCGGCCCGTGGCATTCTGACGCCAATCGCGGCTAGCTGATTCCAGGCAGCGGATTTCTCGCCGTCCCCTCGCCCCCGAGTGCGTTCGTGGTCGGGAAGTCTCCCTTGCCCTCTGCGAGCTCGAGCGAGAAGCAGTGGGCACCGCAGCGCTGGTGCGACCCGGCCGACGCCCAGACTGTAAACATCGGTGCCTTCTGCCTTGGATACGTAATGTTGTTCCCAAGTGTACGTGCTCGGTATGTGGTTTGGAGGGTTTCGATGTTCTTGCGTCTCGTGTAGGAAGCGTCAAACTTCACGTTGTCCTCGAGCCCTATGTTGCAGTCTCGTGTCCTTTCCCTGTCTGCATAAAAGTACGTCTCACCTGTGGTGTGGTAGTGCTGGTGTAAATTTGCGCAACTGGCATCCGCTTCGTTCGATTCTTAAAGGGAAGTAAATTAGGAATTGCTTTGGGCGATAAACGTGCCAACGAAATCGGACGTAGTCCGACCTTTACACTATGTGCACTTATGCCGGGATTTATCACCATTGAGTCTTGAAAGTGACCCAAAATAATTGGTAGCAGCTAATGGTTGAAAGCTTCTTGAGCTCAGATTTGTCGCTAGCAGCCTCAAATTCCAATGTCCATTACAACATATCGCCGGCAAAAGGAAGAGAAAAGACAACACGCTCAGACAAATCATACAACAGAGTATCGTCCGCGCCCAATAAACCAGCTAAAAAATGAAAAGTAAAAAAATCTCACGAGCCACTCAACGCAGCGCATCTCCAACTGTCCCCTCCCCACAGACCTCTCCTCCCCACATCACCTCCTCCCCTCGCCCTGCTCCTTCCTCCCCCCATCCATCAACCTCCTCAACCCCCTCCACCTCACCCCCCAGCCCACCCCATACGCCACCTCCGCCAACGCGACCCCAAACGCCTCGGCCTCGCCCCTCCTCAGCCCCTCCCCGCCCACCCCGCCGTCCACCGGATAATCCAACGCCCTCGGAATCGCCGTCTTGACGCCCAGCACCCGCGCCCACAGCGCGTCCCGGCACACGCTCTTGGCGCAGCACAGGCCGCGCAGGCCCTCGGCGCCCGCGAACCGGCCGTGGCCGCTGCCGTCACGGCCGCCGAACGGCAGCGACACGGCGTAGTAGGCCGCGAAGTCGTTGACGGCCACCATGCCGACGCGCAGGCCGCGGACCGCCCGCTCGACGTCGCCGCCACGCGGCCCGGCCCCGACGTCGCCGCCGAACACGCTGGCCCCGAGCGCGAACGGCGTGCCGTTGGCCACGCGCACCGCGTCCGCCGCGTCCGCCGCGGCCATCACCAGCGCCACCGGCGCGAAGAGCTCCGCCCGCGCGATGCGCATCCGCGGCGTGACCCCCGCCAGCAGCGTCGGCGCGAAGAAGCAGCCCCGGGGCAGCCGCGGGTGCGGCACGCGCGTGCCGCCGGCGAGCAGCTGGGCGCCCTCGGCGACGGCGTCGAGGATGAGCTCCATGAGCTCGGCGAAGCGCGCGGGCGAGGCGCACGCGCCCACGTCTACCGGTCCGCCTTCGTCGTCGTCGTCGTCGAGCGCCGACCCGACGCGCAGCGCGCGCACCCGCGGCGTCAGCGCCGCCACGAGGTCGTCGTAGACGCCCGGCGTCGCGATGATGCGCTCGATGCCGATGCAGTTCTGGCCGGCCGATTGGAAGACGCCGCGCATGAGCACCGATGCCACGCGGGGGATGTCCGACTTGGGCGTCGAGTCGAGCACGAGGGCGGCGTCCTTGCCGCCGAGCTCGAGCACCGTCGGCGTGAGCGCCTTGGCCGCCGAGGCGGCCACCGCCCGCGCCACGTGGCGGGAGCCGATGAAGGTCAGGTGGGAGATCCCCGAGTGCGATGTTAGGTGGTCGGCGACGTGAGGCCAGCAGACGAGCGACTGGGCGAGGTGCGGCGAGTGCCCGCAGACGACGAGGGCGGACTGGACGATTTGGGCGAAGTAGGCTGAGGACCAGGCCGTTTGCTCGGAGGGCTTGACGATGATAGCATTGCCTGCGAAGAGAGACGAAACGATAGGGCCGAGGAGGTTGTGGAACTACGCGCTATTTAGTACAACGGAGTGGATTCGAAGATGGCACGGTGGGAGACGCACCGGATAACTACGCAAGTCATATTAGCGTTAAACAATTCGACGATATATAGAGGACCGTAGTTATAGACATACTTCCAGCTCACGCAAGCAGCTACGACACCTAGAGGTTCCCATCTGACTTCGTTGGACTTGTACATCATGATCAGATTGGTTGGCCGCGGATCCGGCCGGAGCACTTTCTCGCCATGATCGAGTGTCCATTTAATTCGCTCGGTAGTCATTAGGATCTCTCCTAAGAGGGCATCTAGGCGGGTTTTGCCAGAGTCGAGACAAGCTGCAGTAACGATGGTTTCTTGATTATCCAGGATAAACCTACATTAGGATCAGTAATGTGTATTTGACATTTGGCTTGGCGGCCTTGTCATTTGACAGGTGGCCAAAATCCGTACAAACCAAAGTTGTGTTCCAATTCGCAGTACTCATTAATCGAACGCAAAAGACATGATGTCGAAGTTGATCAGAAAGGACATACTTAAGCAAAGTCTTTAGCACCCTTCTTCTCTCGCTGAAGCATGTCTTGGCCCACTCGACCTGCGCCGCACGAGCACGCTGGACCGCGCGATCGATGCCGGCCCGCGTGCTGGGAATGATGCGCCCCAGCGACTTGCCGCTGGCCGGGCAGTAACACTGGATTACGTAGCTGCCTTCGACCTAGGAGTTGGAGAAAGAAATAGATCGACCAATCAGCACGGGTAACAATCAGCGCTGCATCTGGCTGCAGATGCGGAGCTGGTCAAACGAGAACGCATCCTGCAAAAAGGGGCAGTAGCTCCTCTGCAAAGCCAACGGAGAAAGTGCGAGCAGACAGAAAATATTGAAAAAGGTACAGAATATAGAGAGCTAAGCATGCGAAGATACGAACGTAATATTCTAGACGTACCGTAATCATCGGCTTGTCCAGCACTTCGCCCTTCCAGCCCGGCCGGCATTGCTCCGGCGGCGTGACCTTGTACTCGACCGGCGCCTCCGCGTCGTGTAGTATGCCGCCGGACCACGCGCCGAAAAGCGCGAGTGCGGCCGCGAGGAGTGCTATCACGAGACTGCCGTAGGACGAACTTGAGGCGGGCTCTATTATTGACCCTGTAGTGTCGTTCATCTTTCTATGACCGACATACGCGGTATTAGAGGGGAGGAGGCGAGCAGTGCGTAGTGTGGGCCGTGGTCCTCCGGTGGCGGTGAGGACGAGCACGGTCGTCCAAAAGTCGAGCTTCGTACCGAAGGAGGAGGGCCAGTACCTAGCGAGACCACGGAAGTTGTCTGTCTGCAAAGCACAACTTCACTTGTACTCTAGGCAGGTAGAAATGCCAGTTAGACGCCAAGATTATGAAGTCTTTGGAATATCAAACGCAACAGTTTGTACATTGATCTAGTCACGTTGGGCCCCATTTGATGCAGTCGAAAAGCAGTCAATCACTCACAATGACTGCCGTACCTCTGTATTGGATGAACGGCAGATAGTTGGGTTCTCCAGATTCACAAATCCAACATCCGATGAAGACCGTAAATTCAAATACAGAACATACGCCGAGGATTAATGCCCTTTTCATCCCAGACCCGCGCTATCTAGCACACCCTGATTAAGAGCCGTCCTCGAGCCAACTCATCGGAAAAGAAAACCCCCATTTCCATCTCTCCGTGCACAAAGCAGCTCTCATGACTCATTAATCACCCTCATCACCTTCACCCGCTTCCTCTCTCCAAGTTACCGCTCCCTTACGACGACGGGGCAGGGTTCATCTGTCATCCGCGTTAGCCAGCTTGCATAACCACAGCCTAGAATATTCCGTGGCAACTCCGTACCTTCCGCTTGCCGCCGGTCATGGTGACGTTGACGAAACGGCGAGTGTACTTCATGCGCTTAAGGGCGCGGCCCTTGGGCATCTTCTTCTTCTCCTGAGGCTCGACCTGTTCCCAGCAAATTCGTAGTCAGCGTCTCAAATGTCGTGTAGCGCGATGTTTCCCGACTCTAGCCCGGAAAATATATCCAGATGTCCCAGCCCAGCGATGCTACATTGGCTTCGCAAAGCGCATCTGCTTCATCCTGCTCCATTTTCGGGGGGGGGTGGGCCTAGTTTGTGCTTGTGATCGAGGTGGTTCTCTATACCTTCGGGGTCTGCGATTTGACCTTGCCCGCACGAGCGAGAGAGCCGTGAACCTTACCCATCTTCGCGGTTCGTAGGTATTATCGTCTCTTACGACGGCAGAAAGCTCGTACTCTAAGTGTCTTTCTATCAAAGTGGCAAATCAGAGGGTTAGCTACGGACTGTTCGTCGAACATAAAAGAGCAGCGAAAGATGCTTGTAGGCAAAAGCCACGGGGTGACATATGTCTGCGAGGACGGCCATACTTTTCGAAGACGTCGAGGTCTTGTGGACGATAACGGTGATGGGATCGGTGTGGTTGATGACTCTCGCTGCGGGCTCGCGTGCGAATTTGGCATCGGTGGGAGGCGGCAGTTCGGCTACAGTGCGAAATGACTAATCGGAGGCGCGCTAACCTCTTTGGGCCAGCAACAGGATGCAAATGGATTGCCTCGAAAATATGGATATCTTCCGCAGCAGATATTACAGCGGCTAGCATAAAACGTGAGGCGATGTTTGATTCTGCATAGTTACTTCCCATTGCTTGCTTGCCCCTGCTGAACCCTATCGAATATTCTAGCGCAACCGGACCTCTCCATGCATCAATCCCTCAGTGTTCACTGCCGCATACTACGTTCTTCACCAAAACACCCCACGCTTAAGATAAATATGTACTGTCATACACACTCGTGAGCGATTCAAAGCTCTTCAAAGGCCTTTGAGAACTGACTTGGCAAACCTCACTAACGCGAGCCAACAAAAAACGATTGTCTAGGAAGGTAACAACAAGCGAGCTATCGGATGATCTGATAAAACTGGCCCTCAGGACCCACACCATGCGCCACTAGTGACAGCCCGCGATACAGCAAGCATTCCAGTCTTTGTGCGGACGACTTCCTGCGTCCTCTCACGCTCTCAATTTGTTCCTTGCAACCTTGTTTCTGATATTCCCCATTCATCATCAATTGGGTGGGAACTTATTCGCGAAGCCTTTGGCGCTTCCAGTGTCGAGGATGCGCACCGCCACCGCACCCCTGCTGCTGATTGCAGCTTCCCTCAGCTCTGCTCTCGTCCTCCCGCCGGAGCCTCAGCACGGGCAACACCCTTTCCTCAGCCCGCAGGCTATATCTCACGATGACGATGATGCGTCCGCGGTGCCCGCCGACCGTTGGCGCGTGCCGACCGTCCATGAGTCTGCCATCATGGCTCGGCGCATGCTGCGCTACGAGACGCTGGGCACGTTATCAACAGTTTTCCCAGAGCCTTCTCACGAGAACTCCTCGCTCTCGACCTCCGAGATCCGCCCCGACGACGTAGCAGGCTCTCCTATCGCGCTAATGGAGTACTTCGCCGACTGCGAGCCGGACACGGGCAACCCGACGCTGCTCGCCATCCACATCGCGACGCCGTACCGCAACTACGAGGCGGGGAGCAACATCACGCTGTCCTTACGCTGGCATCCGGAGAGCTCGCCGCTGCACTATCCCCCGCCACCGCCTCCACCTCCGCCGCATCATCCGCCTCCGCCCGCGCCCCATCATGGAGGGCCAGAACATTCTCCTCCGCTACCGCCGCCTCCGCCGCCCCATCATCACCTCCCGCCCAACCCAAACACGACGTGCTCCTCTCCAGACGTTCTCCCAATCCCTATCACGCCGGCGGCGCTCCCCCGCTACGCCCTCGTCGGCAAGCTCGAGTCCTTCTCCGCCGAGGACGCCGAAGCTGCCGACCTAGCCAGCTGTTTCACGCGCGCACACCCCGACTCCCATCTCTGGCTTCCGGGCAACGACATCCACACGAGCAGCTGGCAGCGCTTCGTCGTCGAGGAGGTATACTGGTTCGGCGGGTTTGGGGATCGCGCCCTAATTGGATGGATCCCGATCGAGGAGTGGAGAGGTATCACTGAGGAGGAGATTGAGGGATGCAGGCTGCCCGGGGAATGGGGCCGTGGGGCCCCAAATATGAGGCCGGAGATTGTATCCGGGTGGAAATGGCCGGAGGAGAGGCAGAAGTAGAGGGGAGGATAATCGAGGCCTCACTGGCGGTTGTTGTGCTACCACTAGAGGAGCGGAGCGCTTCACGCTTCGCACCGGCGGCTGGACTTCAGATGTTTGAACGATAAGAAATGAAGTTGAAAGAGTTACATATCCTGTGGCGGAAATATCCTGCATAGATTAAGATCTGTTTGGCTGATTGCTTCATACTTCGGTGGCATTGAAATTGCGCTTTTGTTGATCGTTACGGAGAGGTACACGACATCCCCATCCCCATCTCCATTCTGAGCTACTTTCTCCTGACCCCGATTACGCTGGGAACGTGAAATGGCGTGTACACGAGTAGAGTTTGTGATTGTACCAAACGATTATATAACTATTGAACCAATGAGTTGTTAAACGAATCGTCAAGTAGGCTCAGGTAGCTCCGCAATCTTGATCTCTCTTTTTCAAATTGAACATCCCAAATCTCAGGGAGCATGTCCAGCTCAAGAGATTTTCGTTTACACGATGATATTCAACCATGTCATATGATTACCGCTCTAATTTCACGATAGCTGGCGTTACGATCAAAGACAGTGGGCATTCGCACGTCAGATATTCAAATCATGCATCGTTAGATACTAAAAACTCGCATTATCCTATTTGGTAAAGCAAATTAGCCGCCATATCCGAGCATCAAGAGGACAATACGATGCGCTGGAAGAAGTCCTCAGAGATCTTGGTGTAATAGCAAGGATCATCCCCGAAGGTCAGATACTATCTAGTGCGTAGGTTGTAATCTTCGGACAAGAAATGCGTAGAAAGCAGGAAACTTGAAGCTTGGGCATACATTTGATGGTTTCGCGCCTGCGTTCAGTAGGCGCGCCTTGATACCTCGAGGTTCGATTACGACCTATATCTGTTTCGTGCAAGCCATCAGCATTTGCATTGTTCGCAGGTATGTTCGACAAGAAGAATAAATTAGACAAAGGGATCAGAATATGTAAGAATTGAATATCATAGCCCCAGCGCCGTTAAGAAGCCCAGGCGTGAGCCTCCGGTCACTAGGATCAATCGCAAATTATACTATCGTCATGAAGAGTGGAAAAGGTTAACAAATTGGAACACTCACAAATTAGCTTTTTGCGGTTGAGTTAGATGAAGTTGCGGTGCCAACGATGATCGTATGTACCAGCGTTTGCTGCTCCCGTCGCTCCTGTACTTAAGGTTTTGGAGTTTTTTTTTTTTTCGAGACAGGCGCGGAAGAAGTCCGAGCTGCCACCCGACGGCTGCTGGCATGACTCAGCGACCCACAATCGCAAATCGACTCTGATTGGTCGTTCTTGTCCCTCACCTAGCACACCCCAAAATTAAGCGAAGCATTTGTGGGAACTGCTATCCCACAACGACGACGACCTACACATCTACTTGGTACCACCTCAACATCACCTTTTTCCTTTCTCTCAAGTCCAGTGCGGTAAGCCATCCTAGACACCTGAAGCAGGGCTACATGTCTAGGGCGCCAACGGTTGACAACGACGACGCGACGCAGATTAATCAGCCGCAATGGGCGACGCGGACGTGACGGCGTGCAACTGGAAGCTGGTCGAGGTCGGCCGCGTGGTCCTCTTCGCGAAGGGACCGTACGAGGGTCTTCTAGCGGCCGTGGTGGAAATCATTGATCACAAGCGCGTACGTAACCCTCCCGCGGCCATTTGCACCCGAGAAGATGTGGCCCCGAACTACGCAAAGTCGCTCTTGATTCCAAACCTCGCGATGTCGTAACGCATTCACAAACCCATACTTACACAATGCTCGCCCTCATAGGTTCTTGTCGATGGCCCTTCTTCAGATCCCGCAAAGGTGGTGCCGCGCCACGCAATCCGGCTTGCCGATGTTACCCTGACCCCAATCGTCGTCGAGAAGCTGCCGCGTGCTGCGCGCAATGGCAAGGTTCGCAAGGAGTGGGAGGCATCGAAGGTGGAGGAATCATGGAATAATACGGCGTGGGCCAAGAACCGGGCTTCGGTTATGAAGCGGAGGAATCTCAACGATTTCGAGCGGTTCAAGCTCATGCGACTGAAGAAGATGGTGGGTCTCGCTCCTTTTATGTTGATCAAACAACGCAAGATATTGTGGACAAATACATTCTACCAGAGGTTGGGTTTTGCGAACGGGAGGCTAACATCTTCATTTCGCAGCAATCGTTCGAGGTCAAGAAGGCCATGGCTAAAGCGAAGGCTGCATAGGTGGACAAATGGTAGGGGGCGTGCTTGATGGATTTTTTTCGGTCGAGGGCTTTTCATTCTCATAGAGACTCTAGTACCTCCATCACAGAGGCAATGAGACATCAAATGAGATATCGATTCCTGAACCAATTCGATAATCCGACCATGTGAGTGTTGCTGCGTGCAACGTGAGATTCTTGAAATTGGCAAAGGAATCAGTGCTGCAAGCCTTTTGATCAGAAGGAGATTGACTTCTCTTTCGTTTTGTCGGAATCGACATGGTTCGTTCACGAGATCTGCACACCGCGTTCTTTGGTCGAGTTGTGGCACGACTATCGGAATTGATGCCTCAATCCTAATATTACGAAAAGAAATATGACATACTATAGTCTCCGGCCCTCAAACAAAACATTTCAGTTCATAAATATTACGCCCTCCACTTTGTATACATCAAGGGTACCAAGAAACAGCACAGTCACGTGACACTGCCTGGCACCAAAAATCGGAAAATTTCTGGGCCGCGCTGCCTTGCGCAAAGACCAACGCACAAGCGAAAGCGAATCACTGGAGCGACAAGAGAGCAATTTGCTCCTCCACCAACCAACTCCGACCCTCTGCGCATCACCGCAACACTTCAGACCACTCCGCAAGTGGACATTTCCCGGTCCTCTGCGGCCTTTCCGTTATTCCCCTTACCCCGGGCACATCCTAATCGCACGCGCACGCGCACACACCGACCACGATGTCAAGCTCGCGCATTGAGGAGCTCCCGGATGAGCCCGAGTCCACCACCAAGGGTGCCAAGACGGCCGAGGTTGAGGACGCTGCTTCGAGCAGCTCCGAGTCCGAGGGCGAGGGTGCTGAGGGTGGCGATGCATCCATTCCGGCGGGCGCCCAAGTAGCGGTGCACTCGCGCAACGAGAAGAAAGCGCGCAAGGCGATTGCTAAGCTCGGCCTCAAGCACGTCGAGGGCATCACTCGGGTGACGTTGCGACGACCAAAGAACGTAAGTTAATGTTTGAGCTTATGTGCTATGAATAAGTCATCCTTACTCACTCATCATTTCTTGATTTAGATCCTCTTCGTCATCAATCAGCCAGACGTCTACAAGTCGCCCTCGAGCAACACCTGGATGTGAGACAGCCCCACACCCGCCCTATTCTCTTTTGGGTGCAAGTTTCGTGTCGCTCATAATATTGCCTCCCCCTATTAGCATCTTCGGTGAAGCCAAGATTGAGGACCTCAATTCCCAAGCTCAGGCCAACGCTGCCCAGCAGCTCGCCAATGCCGAGGCTGCCGCCGCCAACGCTGGCGGTGATGCGCATGCGGGCCACGACCACGGCGAGAAGGGCAAGGGTCCCGCCCCCGAGAGTGCTGATGCCGCGAAGAAGGCTGCCGCCGAGGAGGAGGAAGACGACGGCGAAGAGGTCGACGACTCCGGTCTCGAGTCCAAGGACATCGAATTGG
The DNA here is from genome assembly GCA_010093515.1 of Lineolata rhizophorae. Lineage (NCBI taxonomy): Eukaryota > Fungi > Ascomycota > Dothideomycetes > Lineolatales > Lineolataceae > Lineolata > Lineolata rhizophorae. The sequence continues at coordinate 912,058 of MU001678.1, read as the reverse complement.
TTATGCAGCAGGCGAGTGTGAGCCGGAAGAAAGCAGTCAAGGCTCTCAAGGAGAATGATAACGACATCGTCAACTCGATCATGGCACTCAGCATATAAGTCATTGAGCGCTTCAGCTTGGTCTGCGCTTCCTCTGGACAATGGTCTAAGGTCTACCGCAACTGAAGGAGAGATTGCCGGAATGGGTGATGTCTGGAGGATACAGGATGGGTGGGGGAGCCGACTTGTGCAGAAGGCAGTTGCTAGCTTTCCTAGTAAATCGTGGGTTAGCCAGGAATCAAAAGTACATTGTCTTATCTCCCATATTATGGGCACGTTGAGTAGAAGTATCTGCAATGCGCTAGTGTAGAGTTGAACGAATCTATCATCGAATATAGTGGTTTGTTGCTTGGCCTAAGCTTCCGTATCGAGTACTACCGCTTGAGACTGTAAATGTAGTGTTAATAGATATAGATGGGATGGGCTATTAAGGGCTATATAAAAGTCACGTGATCACAATTCTTGAAGAACCCACTTTCTGTTTCAAATCAACTTGTTGTCTTAACATTAAGCAGGCACTTTAACATTCTAGAGTTGAGTGACTATTTGCAAACTTCGTCGCTCTTCAGATACTCGATTGGGCTGCTATATATCACGTGACCGCACGTCCAACCGGAGATCTTGTGAGTTCCGAACGTCAACCGCCAACCTCGTCCAAGCACTAATTCCATCTCCGCTCCCTCTCTTCGACGCTCACCTATCGCAATGGCACAAGCAGTACGTGTTTTTGGGCCTTTTATTTCTGTTCGCATGATTGCGATATCAATTGGCTTGTCTACTAACCCCAACCGCAGCGCAGCGCCGCCCTCAAGATTGACTGGGCCAAGGTGCCCCAACAGCTCGGCCTGAAGGGGTCGACCGCGACATCCCTCCAGGCCTTCAAGAAGCGACACGATGATGCGTTGCGCAAACTGAACATGCTTAAGGAGCAGTCGCAGACGGTGGACTTCGCGCGGTACCGCTCAACGCTCAAGAACACGGCCGTTGTGGACGAGATCGAGCGGCATTTCAAGGCGTTTAAGCCGACAACATACGACGTGAACCGGCAGATCAAGGCGATTGAGGCGTTCGAAGCGCAGGCAGTCAAGAGCGCTGAGGAGACTAAGTCGGTCGTGGATTCGGAGCTCAAGGACCTGGAAAAGACATTGAAGAATATCGAGGAGGCTAGGCCGTTCGAGGATCTCACTGTGGTACGTAGAGCTCCAGGGAATGCTAAAGAGATTTTGCAGGATCTTTGCTTGCAACATTTCGGGCAAACCGAAACCCGTGGGATGGGATTACTCAAGCTAATACGCAATCGGTGTTTTACAGGACGAGGTCGCTACCGCGCAACCCCAGATCGACGAGAAGACTGCATCGCTCGTATCTAAGGGCAAGTGGGGTGTCCCCGGCTACAACGTATGTTTCACTATTCCTATCTAAATCTGAACTACACGTGTCCGCTAATACAACATACAGGAGAAATTCGGCAACCTATCGCTGCTATAGAAGCGTTCCTGTCTCCGGAACGTTTCCTCGACCCAACGTTTATGTTCTACCGCTTCTCTTGGTGGAACTGTACAATTGTGAATAAGACTTTCTTCTGTCATCTCTAGCTAGTTTCAATTTTAGGCTATAGAGTTGGCTCGCTCGCATAACACTTTGCGTAACGTGTAAATGTTCAGATTAGCTGTCCACGGCGGCCTGTTGCTCCAAATTGTGACCTAAGGACACCACAGAAAGGGACTACGACTGTGCCATGTGTTTTCGCGGTTCCGAGACCGCTGTGAGAAGAACGAAAGGGCCATAAGGTTGTCCCTTATTGCTCAAAAATAACACTTAAGTGGCTGAAAAGCCATATAATCACGTCAAGCTTCTTTATCAAAATTTGAGTTGGGTAATAATACATGTCCCCAGCTACAGAGCGTCATCATATCACTATATCCACCAGTTGGCTACATCCCTCGCAGCAAGCTATAGCTATTGAGATCGATAGAGGAGTTGGAGCCGAGAACGAGAAACTCGGTCTGTAACTACTGCTTCCATAAAGCTAGTATGTTAATTTACATGCGAAGAAATGGCGTTGAGCTCAACAACCTTCGGTGGTCCGTATCATCAGGTACCTTAACGGCGTGGTTGGAATAGAGACCGGCTGCGGGAACCCAGTCTACTAAACAGGAATAATATAAACGACGAAAGGAGAAGCCTTATTAAGGAACTGCACAAATTTTCGTCCAGATATAGCATCTGTATCTTCCCGAGCCGGCTGTATATCACGTAGAAACGAAATTTATTCAATATTTGAATGCTAGTGGTTGCAAACTACAGGAAGTCATAAAGCAACTCTCTACACATCCCTGTGTCCTTGCCGTACCCAGATGAGAGCATTTTCAGTCGAATGTGAGTTCCTGCGGAGCTAATACTGTATTTGACATCCTCAGGAGTGATTCGATTTCAGAAGCAGACATGGTATACGGACTACAATGCGTTAGGATAACGGAGGTCTAATTTGTGATAAACTTAGTCGGGCTAAATAACACTTTGCTAATGGTGTTAGGTTAATTATACAGTGATGCAATTTCGTTCCATGTCCAGCCGGTTCCATTTGGTATATCGTAGTTCGTCTGCATAGTATATGAGCTCAATTATAGGGAGCTATGAACTAATAGAAAAGTTTGCTTACTTCCTTTCGAAGCCGAAGCTACAGAAAGAGTTTAGCATTTCTGATCAATAATGGCTTACTCACAACCGTCCTGGAACAAAGATGGCGGTATAGTTTTAACACCGCAAAACAGCGTGGCTGTAATATATCTCTTTTGATAAGTTCGGGGTAGACTGTTTTACTCTTATAGAGTTATTAAGTGAGAGTCCCAAGTACAGAAAAGAATCAAACTGTAGAAGGTGCCTAGGTTCTCGTTTGCTCTCTCCAAAAATTGTGCATACACATCATCTTGCTGAATCGCCGCTAATGTAGGCATATATGGACGATATTCAGCATAGCAATCATCCCCGCACCATTAATAAGGCAAAAAATCCCGAAAATTTGAATAATACAGTATCTTGGGCGTACAATTTACGGTTAGATATTGCGTTAAAGGCAAAAGTGAATGCGTTCTGGATTTCTACACGTACTAGTCATGTGATACGCGATACTGACTGTATTTCTATTCTCGCGAGTTCGACGTTTTAAGCATCTATGCGTTGCTATAATTGAGCCCAGTATCTCTGAATTGTATTGCATCAAGTCTTCAAAGCGCGTGCCGTTTTAATCATTTTCAAGCCTCGAATAACTGATAGTTTTGCTGTAAACCCTTAACCTCTAATGTATTCAACTAGTGCGCATTCTTTAAGTCTTTATTTGACCCATGGAGTCATAAAACAAACACAACACACTCTTGAGCTTTAAGCGAAGGATTGAAAAATGCTATTATCGGGAATTTCTTCCACAATACACTAATACCGACTACAAAATGCACGTAAACACTATCTATTAGGCAACTGGCTACCCAATCAACACCGCCTAGACCACAACATTATGTGCTACACGACGACTCAGCTGCCTCACTTCTCCATGAAACAACACCAATCTAGCTTTCCTCCTTCCGCTTCTCCTTGTCTGTTCCGCCGCCTCGCCGTAGCACCTTTGTGCGACCGTATCCAGCCCGCCACTGTTGCACAGCCAGCCTGTGCCGCGCACTCTCCGCCACCCAGTAGCGGAGCCAACCACTCACGCCATTCTCAGTGGTCCCCCGCGTTTGTTTCCCCACACTGCAGCCAGCAAGGATGAAATTCGAAATGAAAATGTGCTCATTGGTTCCTGGTCCAGAACCATAACCTCGTATCTGCCCACCGGCTGGCTACGGTAGGGTGGCCCGGAACAGTCTATTTGCACATGTGTCCGATCCGGGCGTCGAAGGTGCACGGCGGTTTCGCGGAGCATCGCCGACTCGCAGTCAGCTCCGCATTTGCTGTCGCTGCGTTTCTCCTACTCCTGTTGCCGTTGCGCAAGGGAAAAGCTAGGGGAAGTGGGCGGGACAGCTCATAGATACACAGGCGCACGTTGTGACCAACTCGCGCGACGGCCGCATGCCCGAATACCGCAGCTTCCTGTCTCTTCCCCAGGCCATGTTGCGCAACGAGAAATGTGGAGACAAATGTCGCCCTCCCGGGCCGCATGTCGTGCGCCCATACCGTACACGCACATGCAAGCGGCATTAGCCCGATTGACGCAGTACACCGTACCAAGGGTATCCCTATTGCATAGCGGTTCTCGGCTGGCGGCGCCCTGCTTCAGCCCTTCCAGCCCAACGTTCCGCTCGTTACACACAACCCAGCATGCAGTCTCGATCTCCACAGTGCTATTCCGAATAGCATGTGTGTCGCTGCATTGCCCGCGGATGCTGCGACGCTAATGCCGCTTCCGCTACCATAGACCCGCACGCGTGTGCAACGCAAGCTAATTCCGACGTCAAAGACTTTATGACAGGTAAGAAGTCTCAAAAGAATGCAGTAGATCCGTGCAGGGAGCGCCATAGAATGTGGCTCTGTGGCCTTGAATATATGATGTATGCACGTTTATGTTAAGCGTGTATGTACTCATCCATGGTGTCCAGCCATCTGACTAGCGCATCTCATGGAGCCATGGTGGAAAGTTGAAGAACCATAGCTGCGGAATTGGCAGGCTGGCGACGCACAAGGAGAAAAACGAGAGCAAAGGCGATGGAAAATGAGAAAGGGAAAGGGACTGGTGAAAGCTTGACCTTATGTTGCGTTTGGTGCCCAAAGGAAATGCCAAGAGGTGGTTTACTGCGCACTCCTTTGTTAGTTTAACGGTAGCGCTGGTCATTCAACCATGAAGCTGGAAGGGTATGCGAATGTCCACCAGAGTGACGCCCGTACTATCCTGATCACTGCGACCTCAGGAAGCAGAGGCACTTGTCAATGATGTCTGCTGCCCCGCATGGGCGTGCAGTTTCGAAGTCCAAGATCATCAGGCGAGCTCGTCGTCCGCTTCAAACGGATCAGTGGCAGAGGAGGATCGCTAGGGTGTGTATAGGGACGAAGATGACGGGAATGTGGAAAGAGGGCTCTAAGGTTTTTGGTTAGTAGATATTAGAAATCGGCCGAAAAGAACATCCATTAGGCTGCCCGCATGCGAAAAGAGTACCTTCGGGCCGTCCTCAACACGTCACGGCCAAAATCATTCTGACAGTAATCAAAGAAAAGAAATTAAATAATATGCATGGACTTTGCAATGGGAAAAAAGAAGACTCGTGAATTGCGTCGGTAATTGTGTCGATGAGACACCGCAGTAAATGGGTTCTCTCTGAGAGGCGCGGTTGCATTGTCCGTCAGGATTCTTCCGAGTCTAGCCGCTAGAATAATGTAACACTATATATTTCTGTTCATTTGGTGCTGGCCTCTCTGCAGGAAACAGGTGATTCTCCGGCGCTCGATCTAGCCGCGTGAGCTTGTAGGGGTAGGCTATTTCGGGAACCGATAAGCTTCGCAATATCACAGGAAGGAAGAATGAAACTAATTCTATACTACTAGGCGTACGAGACGCATTCGCTCTTTCCCAAAGCAGTTGCTGTGGCACGTGGCAATCAGGAAGCTGTAAATCTTGTTTCTAAGAGACAGGGAGTCATGGTTAATATGTCGCAATGGAGGAGACATCTAGCGTGCGGATCAATTGATAACTTTTCAAATGCATTCTTGCGAGAGTTTCGTGGATGAGAAATATCATTCCGGACCTTGTAGTTGGGCCTGTCGTGCCTGTCAGCATTTAGAAGCTATCACGTCGGTTGGAAAGAGGGACCATTCTGGTTCATCTTGCTCGAATGGGCTTTCTTGCAATGAACAATGAAGCCCTGTACTTATCGCCTAGTACAGGTAACGATGGCCGCCATCTGTAACTGCGAGTGGGAAAGCCGTGTCATATTAGACAAACGGATTTCCAACACTATAGATCGATCGATATTCGCGTCTCTGACGCTGCTGCAGAACTGCAATTGGGATGCGTGAGAATTTGAAAATGAAAGTTCGCACATCATCGTCTCGTCATGGATCGGCCTCCGTTTCTTTAGGGCTTCGTTTGGAGGTATTGACCTCTGGGTATGCCAGCGATCCACTAGACTGCGAAAAGGTAATCCCGAAAGGACTAGTAGCATGCCCAAGTACGACATCACGCCCCACGGAAAGTGCCTACCCACATCGCCACACCGCTCACTCCCCTGTGCAGCTCCGGCCCGACCAAGAGCGCACTAGACAAGAACCCCCCCCTTGGTTCCTAGCATTTCTCCGGTGCGTAGGTTCGCGAGTGTCACGCCCTCCTGCTCCCATGCGGTTGTGAGTCGTTATCAAATGTCTCGCGAGGCCTCCCATCTGTCCGGCCTCGATAGGCCCTACCTGCATGTAGCTGCGGGCAAGGAGGGAAAAACATGGCACCTTGCAGCGGACTTTCATGCCGTCAGCCCTGCCGAAGCGAGAGGCATTCATGATCGACGATTAGGCAATGCTCATCATCCGCCGCGCATCTCCCGTCCCAGAAGAGGAATCGTGCTCCATCTCCCACAAGCGTCGGCCAAGAGTCAAACGGCCCGAAATTTAGTCTTCTTCCCGTGGGAAACATTGCCTCGGGCGCCGATGGTGATGCTAGCATTAACGCGGATCGTACGCTGCGGGGGAGGCGTTAGACCGCTAACGTAGCATAACTCATTGATTCTGGGCCTCGGCCAAGTCGTTTCGATACCTCGGGCGTCTATGGTGTGCATCCCCTGCTCGCTTCCTTCCGCCCGGTAGAAGCCGTTTAGTCCAGCGAAGGAAAGAACATCGGGGGGCTTTGGGTCCTATTATAGAACCTTTCTTCTCTCGTTCTAGACTAGATAAAGTGCACCCTTTTCGTCCTGCCGTGTCGCCTAACAGTAAATGAACAAAGCATCGCAGTGAGCTGGGGACTCCTTGCTGCTCCCACCAACAACCGCGATGTCACCAGACACGAAGCAAGTCGGTCAAGTTGGGCCAGAGCCTCGGCGGCGTACCGCCATGATCTGATGCCCACGCGGCCACGATCGGAAATTGAGTAGAATAGATAGACTTCTGCATTGGCGTAGTCGTGATGCTACAGACAAGAGAACGGCGATGCGTGTTCGAAGCGCAATCTCGCAGACTGGCGCAAAGACGGTCCTCCGTCCACGTGCATTGAAACAAGGGCAAACACACCCTCAATTTCCGATGACTTCGCAGCCGGCAAAGTAGGCACTCTAGACGGGAATTGAGGGCTTTAGGTCTGCTCTGCAGGGCAATAATGGGCCGGAGCTCTTGCGACAAGAGGAATGGATCGACTCGTTTGGCACTCGGCTGGATGATGTGTCGACGAGGGCGTTGGGAAAGGGGTTGCAAACGTCGTTGTGTGGCTAGACTGCGGATGTCGTCGACCCACTCCCTACCACCCCACTCCCCTGTTCTCCACACCCACCACCATCACCCTCACCTAACCGCACGCACTGCCACGCTAATATATTGAACCGCATGCGCGCCTGCATTAGGGCTGTTTATTCCAGCCCTTTCGCGACACTCCAAGCTAGCTAGCCTATAGTTTTTAATGTAGCTATTTTCATTTTTTCTTGTAGTAGCATTTTATCTCGACTTTAAATTGCAGCCTTGTAGAGTTGCCGCACCGCACTCCGCACGTCGGCTGTCTGCACGCTCATCGTTTTTCATATATTCCGCATGCCTCGAATCGAGGCAAACTGAGAGCGACAAAGTGAAACCCTGGCTCGGCTCGCGAGTTCTACCCCGGACGAGGCCATGGATGGGATGCTCCTTGTTCGAAAAGTCCGGTCGCACCCGGTTGTGGACGCAGGCGTGCTGTCTGGGGTCTTTCTGTCACTAGTTCAGTCTTCTTTCGTGCGTGCACGCGCGCTTGCACCCCGGGTTCCTGCTCTAAGCATTAATTGCGGCGCTCCAGCAAAGCAGTTCGCCGTTGCGTAGCGCGGCATGTAGCTCCCAAGCTACTACCTTTCCAACCATTCTAGACTTTCTGGGGCCTCCGCTAGTCTACAGCCGCCTCTAATGATGTATCCCTTCTGCATTAACCGTTTTCCTATGTTTGTTTAGCTGTCCCGCTCTGGGACGCCAATCATGCAAAGTTTGCCGATCTCTATCTTGCATGCAAAACGCATTGTCTAATTTTTTGTTTTCAATTGTCTGCTAATAAATAAGACAAAGATGTTATAGATTGCCTACGTCGTCTGTCTCTCCTTTTTGTTCTGGGCCCCTGCGTTTAGCGTCGCTATGAGTCTGGGGTTGCTCGCCCGCACGCGACACGTCCGGCACGTACGTTTTGCGAATACCCAAACGAGATTAAACCATACCCTGCTCAGCTTTGGAAGTGTTTTGCTTCGGGGTGAGGCCCATCTCCAGGCTAGACTTCCATACATGCACTCGCGGTTCTAACAAGGTATGTATCTTTCGGCAAGCCCCGTAGGACTCCGCGCACCCAAGTACCCCCGCAAGTAGGGAATTACGGCCGCCCGAAGCAAACCAGAGCTGATCCCAGAAGGGAAGGCATTGAGCAAAACGGGCGTGGGCGGCGGGAGGCATGGGATTTCGAGCCTCGCTAGCAACCTAGCAGGGTAGGTTGAAGGCTAGCAACCCGTAGGAAACGCCTCCGCCCGCCGCTCCCATGGCCTTGGCGAGGCCCCTCGCGCAGCAAATCTAGGGAAAATACCCACGTCCTGAGAGCGACCCACGCCCGTCCCGTCGGCACGTCGGTGGCTTTTGATCGTTCCGGTCGAAACACAACGAGCAAGGCGCAGCGAGAAGCCGGCGGCGGCGCGGCACACAGAAACCAGCACCGGCTCCACCATGATCGGCTCCACCGCATAGTATATCGAGTGCGCGCGCGTGCTCTTCCCTCCCCTTCATTTGCCTGTCCGTCCAAATGGCTCGGCGATCTCCTTCGAAGGCCCGTCTTGATCCGGCAGAGCGCGAAAACCGGCTCGCTCGAGACCGCAGAGCTTAGAGGCCATCGAAGTAGACGCAGCAAGCGTTTCACGCGGGGCCCCGCCATCGCGCGTCTCTAGCCGCACACTCATCGCACGGTGGCCAAGAGGTTGCTGGCGCCGGAGATGGACCCGGGCTGTCTGCCCACATGATCCGTCTAATTCAGCAAGGGAAGGGAAAAGGGAACGAAAACCTGGAAAAGGGAAACCTGGACGGCTCCCGGGTGAATAGGAAGGGAAACTTGTTAGTAGGCGGGTGAATTGGATGTTCTGGTTTGTAGGCAAAATACACGTGTCGCAACGCCAAATCTCCGGGCGTGTTTCTTGTATCTTCGGCAACGGCTGGCAATAGCAAGCCGTAGTAGGCAATGGTCAAAGCGGACTTAACGGTATAAGTGCGCACGGCACCTCGGTGCTTAGGATGTACAAAGGACAAAGCGTTGGAGCCCCGAGTGTTGGCGACGACACACGTTGCGACGGATGAAGCAGCAAGTAGAGGATATTCTTCCTGGCTCGGATTCAACTAAATTGTTTGGCATAAACTATGTAACAAATACTCTCGGGACAAAACATGTTGCTTCGTTCCCGGCCTCCGAGTTTGAGTCAACCGTTCCTATGAGACTCGAATACTGAATAATAGGAAGGAAAAGGAAATTGATCATGTACTCCTCCCCAGATAAAATTTGCCGATGTAGCTCGGAAGAGAAAGGAGACCCATTGACCGTCTACTGTACACTGGCTACTCGAGTGAATGTGATGGTATCGGCATTTATATCTCTATCGACAAGGGAACAACCACTGGCCCGAGCAAAAGGAGCTTGGGAGGCATAAAGAACGCGTGATGTCGAAAGGGCATGCACGAGTAACGGGCGTGTGTCGGAACCATGCAATGATTTCAGCGGAAAAGAAACCCAAAAAGGAAAAGGAGGAACAGCCTGGATGATTAACTGATGCTGGATGAAAACAGATGTCTAAGCAGCTAGAGAAAGAGACAAATGCCAGGTGGCTCCCGCAAAGGACTACGAGAAAACATAACCGAGGGGGGGGAATCCGAAATAAGATGGCCGAAAGTATTTTTGAACAGAAAATAAAAGGCTCTCAACGAGCGGACTCCGAGGTATATCGGGTGGCAGCATCAGGCCACGCAAAATGCCAGAAAAACTCCGATGAAATGCAAGGAAAACGTGAACTGAGCCCACGCTGAAAAATAATAGCTCATACAAGAAGAAACAGAAAATCGAGAGAAAAAGAAGTAAGGCAAACACTATTTCCCCTTTCTTGGTCACATCCTTAAGTCGAACAGAAACAGTCGCATGTAAGAGTTGTGGTGTTTGCCAGTCGGTCGCGGTGGCGGTCATGCCTTCCATTCCTCTTCCATTCCTCAAACACATCCCCACTCCCCTTGTCCACTATCCACCAGAACCACAGCCTCACAATTTCTCGGATGATCGCCCACTCATTGTAACCACCAGCCCGATCCCATACGCTCCAATCGCCTCGGTCCGTCCGGAGGTAGATGCCTCACTCTCGAATGTTTGCTTTCGGGGCAACGCCCGATCGGTTACACCCACCCAACAAACCACTCTCAGCACAGTACACCCAGCCCTCAAGCAAACCCTAGTCCACCATTTTTCGTTTTTAAACCCCAAACCCCCGATATCATTCCCAGCCCTGTAGATCTCCCCCGACCGACCAATCCACCAGCCAACCATCACCTTCATGACCTCATCCCTGGCCTCGGCAGCCCCGACACCGTCGACCTCGGCTGGCCCTGAGTCTGAACCTGGTGAGCGGTCTGTGCCTGTGCCTGCGCCTGTACCTGTGCCTGCGCCGCGGCGGCCGCGGCGTGGCACCCGCGCTCGTGCCTCTTCATGTTGCTGCGGACGGAGAAGGCCTTGCCGCAGCCGACGTGCGGGCACTTGAAGGGCTTCTCGCCCGTGTGGCTGTGGCTGTGGATGCGCAGACTGCTCGGCCGGCTGAACGTCTTGCTGCACGTCTGGCACACGTAGCGGTCCTGGCTCTGCGGGAAGGCGCTCGCCGAGCTCGCGCTGATGTAGTGGTGGTGCTGCCACGGGTTGGCTGCTGCCGCTGCTGCCGCCGCCGCCGCCGCTGCAGCGGCGGCGGCGGAGCCGGGTCCGCCCGGACCAGTGCCAGCACCGTTGCCCGCTGGGGGAGCGACCAAGGGGACGTTGGGAGGCGGCGGCGGGAAATTGGAAGGAAGTGGCCTTTGTCCGTACAGGCCTGCTGAGGTGTAGACTTGGGCTTCGGGTGAGTAGTACCCGCCTCCAGCGGGCGGTGCTGCGGCGGGTCCCGCGCCCGGTGAAGATGCATACGGAGAGTTCGCGTACGGTGAGGTGTTGTATGGAGACAGTGACGGCGGTGATGCCACGGAGTTACGCTTCATGACACCATTGGGAGGGCCGGCGGCCGAAGGAGGTGGCGCAACTTGGCGCTGCGAGTGCGGCTCCATGTTGTTGAGCGCCCCGCCGAGGTAGTAGGGCGGGCCAGACACTGAGGAATGCGAGGAAAGGGTCGATGGCGACTGGTTGCCGTCTCCAACGGAATCGGGGCGCATCGGTGGCGTTGGTGGGAGAGTCATTCGCGCGTTCTCAACGGCGCCGTACACTCGAGCATGAGAGTCGAAGCGTCCCTCTGGCACGGGCTGGCCGTGGGTGAGTTGATGCGGATGAGTCTGCTGGTGTGCTATTTGTTGCCGTGCTGCCTGCTGTTGTGATTGACCGTGTTGAGACGGCATCTGCTGACTGGGGGGTTGCTGATGCGCTTGATGCTGATGTTGCTGAGGTGGAGGTGGCGGTGGCGATTGTTGCTGCTGCTGCCCTTGCCCGGCTTCAAAAAGAGAATACAATCAGTGGGAGGAAATTTTGCAAGGGTGTTTGGGCCCGGGGGATATAGTCCGGCAGCAGAAGTGGAACTCCCAAACACCACGAATCGTATGTCACGATACAAGGCGTCGAGCGTCCAGATTGCAGCCGCTTAGAAGAACATAGGACTAGACTGGACACAGAACAGGCGAAATTAGGAACATACCAGACTTTTGACTGCTACCGGGGCGGTCGGTGTCGGCAATTCCAAGCAGGCTGGATATTGATGGCAGCGAAGGCTTGCTAATTTCTTCTACGGGAGGAGATGGCGGGGACTGAGGAGCGGACTGGTATGGTGCGTAGTGTACCGGCTGGCCGTTAGGATAAGGATTTGATACGTAGGACACCACGTCGGAATGAGGTTGCTGAGAATGGCTGGCTGGTTGATGATGTTGCGGAAGCTGAGGGTTGTGAGAGCTTGTGGCCGCCGGCAATGGCGACGAGAAAGCGGAATGATGTTGGTGGTGCATCGAGAAGTAGCTGTGGTTGTGGGGATGGCGGCTGTCCCGCCCGCTGTCGTGAACCATGGTCGCAACTTGCATTATTTCATCGACGCTGGGGAAGACGGCAACCGTAGAAATAGACAGTGCAAGGAAGTCGACACACAAAAGGAAGGGATGCTGCCTTTATATTCTCTTTGTGGAGGCGTGAAGAGAGGGTATAAAGACTACGTACGCACGACGCCACCCACGGAGTGAGGCAGAGAGAGTGCGGGCGAGAAGTGAGTGAGTGAGTGGTAGGTGACCTAACGGCGACGGCTACGCACGTGGGGTGTTGGTGGCCGGCGACGGTGGTCCAAGAAGGCAGGAGGACTTGGAAGGCCGTCGGGAGGCTTTGTATGGCTGGAGGTGAGCTCTGAGGGGGGAAAATCAAGCACTAAAGGGACCAGCAGCGTGAACCCGTCACCACGAGGGTGGCTCGGGTGGGTCAGACTGTCGCACGCACTTGGCCCCCCTCATACTAAAACTACCCCCCGGGACCCTGGTCAAGGAATGATGGGCCACCGTTCGACGAGCGGACCGTTATTATCTGGAGAGCCGTGCGAGCGCCCGCCTTCTTCACAACGGTAATGCAGACAATACTAGCGGGCAAGCGATGGTCGTGCCAGTCCTTGCCGCTTCCAAGCTGTGCCGCGGCCGCTTGTGGCTCCCACCAGAGGTCGGGCAGGGACGGAGATCCGGACTGGGGGTGTTCGAGAACCCTGTCCTAGCAATCTATACGTCGGCCGGTTATCGCGCTGGTTCGGGGAATGAGGCGCCTGGCGAGAGGCAGGGGGCGGAGGGCCTGGTCGCCTGTGAGGGTAGAGAGTGGAAGGGTAAGGGGGTGGCCGGGGTAGGGCAACGATGCACTGCAGATCAACCCGGCCAGCGGGCGGCCAGCGGGAGACAAGTCGCCAGAGGGGAAGGGGGGGTAGGGTTCAAGGAAGCCACCAGAGCGCAGCCGACATTCCTTCGCCCACGAGCCCCAGCGCGACGGTTAAATTCCTCGGTTAGAGCGCTACCAGGGCGCCCGCTGCCGGAATGTGGAGAAGAAGAAGCACGTATTGCATCTGCCCGCCGCTTTTCCAAAGCAGATCCATACCACACAAAGGCGCGAGCACTCTACCAATGGCGGGCCGTGAGGCGGGCGGGCGGGACACAAACACATCACTGTACAGTCACATATGGGGGACAGCGGTAGGCACAAAATTAACAAGAGCAGGACGGCGAGCCGCCCCGCCGGTTGCTGGCGTTGCCTCCGTCAGGCTTCGGGAACACGATGGCGGGATTCCCGGGTCCAGGAGAACGGCCGAGTGGTGAGCACGCGCCCGCACGCACGGCGGGATTAAGGCTCGGCGGGAGCAGATTCGTGGAGATCGATCGGCGCGCGTTGCAGTCTGTCCTGACGCTTGCCTGAAATCGCCCTTGCTCTCCCGCCCTTTTTTGTCCCGGGCGCTCTTCTCCCTTTGTTATCCTTTTCCTGACGTGTACATAGTCCTCCCCCATCACGATACAACGCGGTTTCGCCGGTACATGCGGAATACGCCCTCACAACAAAAATATATCATCACACGATAGCTTTCTCTCACCAGACCGCCACGGCGTCGAGCCGACACTCCGTAAGAAGGTCCCGCTAAGAGCGCCGCGCGCGGCGGTAGGCGCCCTCGCTTACCCGGGATCCATGGATTTGTATGTGCAGGGCTGAGGGCCCGACAACGCCGCCAAAGACCTTTTATTAGCCCCACGCGCACTAGTTATGTACGTATTGTACTTGCACACACGGACACACGACGTACGTGGGACGGGGAGCGGCGGGCGAATGCAATGCAGTTGGAAGGGGCCCGCGGATGGGCAAAACGCCTCTTTGGCCTGGACTGGCCGGGGCCTCCACCACGAGCACCGCCTTCCCTATCAGCCATCCGCCGTGCTGCCGCCCTACGTAGTTCCTCTTCCCCTCGCGAGGCCGGCGAACGTCTTTCGGACACTTGGCTACCCCTCGCCATCCCTTCATTGTGCCATAGCGGTCCGCCGTATTGCCCAGGCTCCCAGACGGGCGGCCCTGTCCGCACCTGGCGTGGAACTGTGGATTCTTTCCGCGCGGGATGATCAGGCCTTAAGGTTCGGCTATGGTGCTTTAGACTCGTACAGCTCCCACGGTGCAGAGCGCGATGGCTTGGCCGCATCGGTGGTCCCATTGGCCAAGCGGGTCCCGACGAGGCCCAATGGGTCGACGACGGGCCGACAACGTCTCTCTACCCGTCGGTCCACTCGAATAGGGTCGTCAGTGGTCGTTTGGGGCCTTGGGACATGGGCGATCCAAGCAACTTCAACCCGCCCGTCCGCGGGAGGCGCTGATGATCGAGCCCGTTCCGGGTGTCCTGGCGGCGCACCCATTGCTAAAACGAGGACAACATGTCCGAAGAGAGTACGATCCGCACCGGGGAGCCCCTAACCACGACAATACGGTGGAGCCCGCGGCGGCGGCGGCGAAGGGAAGGCACCAGGGCCAGGAGCAAGCGTCCCAACGATCACCCTTCTCGGACCATTTTGTGTGGGTATTTTTGTACTGGTGGCGTCTCTGTCGGGATTGGAGGGAAAAGGGAGCGGCGCTCCCGCATAAAGACGAATAATTAACGGGGGGGATGTGGGAAAACGGTGGGCGTTCGCTGATCCGCATATGGCTGGAACCCCCCGGCCGCTTTTCTTTTTTGTCTCTCCCCCCTCGGGAGACCAATCACACGCTCTCAATGGCCGGGGGGCCTTCGAACTGGCGCCGTTGGCTCGCCGAGGGAGCGGCACCGAATCGCGGCGCGAGCCCGGGTGGAGCAGAAGACACGACGAAGGTCTCGTCAGCGCCACCCGTTGTTGCCGTGACTCGCTGGAACAGGAGGAGAAAGCTCTCGCGAGGCCCAGTCTCACGATGGCCGGCCAGATGCGTCCGCCTGGACACGTCGCAATGTGTGCTAAGTAATGCGAGATCCGAGCGTTTGCCTATTTTTATATTGTTTCGTTGTCTTTCATTTTCGCATGCATCGGCAATATGGTCAAATAGGTCTTTTCCCGTTTAACGCAGCACCTTAAACTAGATGAACGTAGGTGACTTGAGGGTTGCCGGTTACGTATAGAAGCTGTCAGGGAGCCGGACATGGGTCCGGTCCAAAAAAGATGAACCAC
The DNA here is from genome assembly GCA_010093515.1 of Lineolata rhizophorae. Classification (NCBI taxonomy): domain Eukaryota; kingdom Fungi; phylum Ascomycota; class Dothideomycetes; order Lineolatales; family Lineolataceae; genus Lineolata; species Lineolata rhizophorae. The sequence continues at coordinate 896,501 of MU001678.1, read as the reverse complement.
CTCCCTGCTACGGGCTTTTCTCTCGCGCGACCATTGCAGGCGGTTGGTATTCAGGGCGGACTTGTCGGCCGAGAAGCTAGCACGCACGGGAGCGGAGCCCGTTCGTCACTGATCTACCTAGCTAGCATCGCACCCGACCCGCGCCGCCGCACGGTCGGTGCGGACAAAGCACTGGGCAGCGCGCAAGCGCGGGAAAAGGGTCTGTCCCTTGGTGCTGCTGGCGCTCTTTCGCCGCCGGGCTATCAGGTCGTATCCGGCGCCGAGCTAGCGGGCAATTGGAGGGTTTGGCGGCATTAGGTGCGGGCGGAAGCGGCCACAGCTAAACTGGAGTCAGAAGCTAGCTAGCTTGGCAGCTATGGGTATGTACATACATACTAGCTAGGGAGAACCGAGGACGCGCACACGGGCTGGTGGTGGTGGTGGCTTGCCCCTTCGAAAAGGACCGGCAGGCCTAAAAACCCCAGAGCGCTGGAGGATCTTTGCTTCAAGGCGGGTCGATCAACGCAAGCGAATGCACCTAAACCCGGAGAACCACGCTCCCTTCTCCATCCGTCTGGGAAAGCCGTCGACCCGAGCGGCAGCCGGGGCCCAATAGCATGACAACACACGATTGACTCTATAGGATATAACGGAAAGAATGATAAAACAAATAACCCGCCCTTTCCCAATTCCCATTGCCTACGACTCAAGCCCGTCAGCCCGTCTGCAACTCCCCAAGCTCAGAGACAAGGACGGCCCGCCGGGGCCTTTCAGGTGGACCCAATGGTGGCCGCCATGAACCCGCTGCTGCCGCCAGGACCCACGACAAGCGTCTCTCTGTCTCCCTTCTGCGATGAGATGAGCAGGGTTCGAGTTAGTCGCCATCGAACCGTGCCACGGCCGCATGTACGAAGCCGCCGCATCGCAAGCCACCGGCAGCCGCTTGGCTGCGAGACCGAGCATTGGTCTCGGCAGAGCCGGGGCTTAGGGCTTTCCGCGGCGAATCACAGGCCGGGAATAGTCGAGCAGCGGGCGAGACGACGGGAGCAGAAAGGCGTTTCAAAAGTAAGAGGGACGTGTTGCTTGCAAGCAAGTGGTTCTTCGAGAAAAGGCGTCGTCCTTTATTTTTATGAAATGAGGTTCTAAAGAAGAGATGGAAGGCTTGGCCGTGACACAGCGACAAGGTACCGGGGTGAAGCAGGGAAGCGGCGGCCTTGAGCTCTTTGGGACGGGCTAGCTTGTGCCGACCCCCGGAACGATCGCCACGGCTGCCGGGCCAGCCAACTACCGGACGGGCTTGGATCGCCAGGCGGATGACGAGCCCGCATCCGTCTGGAACTGGTCCCAAGAACCCCGCAGCCACTCCCCACCCCCCCGGGCCCTGGGGCCACCCCGAGGGCCCTGCCGCCCATCACAATTCAGCGCCGGGCGCTCACGCATGTGAAGTCGTTCGTTGGTCCGCTTCGGAGAAATAGTGCAAAGAGGCAGGCCGTTGAAACACTTCCAGAATTTATGTCACATGTTGGACGGTGATGTGCGCCCCTGATTGCCGCACCCGGATTCGAGCTGATGACGAGCATGCAAGAAGTGCTTTGCAACTTGCAACTTGCCGCGACGACTTACGAGACAACGTGCTCCCGTGTCCAGTATACGCGGCTGGACATGAAAGGCTGAGCGCAGCCGGGGGGTTCGAGGGATTGAAACGAAAGGGAAGGCGGCGTGGCACCACCACGGCGTTGCTCCTCTTCTTAGCATGTAGTGGCGTTCGTGCGCCGTGCACATCTCGCATACACACGCACATACATATGTAGACGCACACATGGCTCCTTCTCAGCCCCATTAGCAGCCACAAGTTGGGAGCGGGCGCATCAGTGGAAGACCCCGTGGTGGTTTGGTTGCAGCGCGCGGGCGCCTGATGGTCCGGGAAGACGCGTGAGCGTCAAGGCGCATGGATGGAGGCTTGCCGATGGTGTGGGCGACGGCCCGCCGCGCCCGCCGCGAATCCGCCCATCTGATAACCTAACAGGAGCGCTCTTCGCGGCGCGGGTGTTTGCATGCGGAGGAGGATGCGAGAGGCGGCCTGAGGACGATGGATGCCCGGTATCACATAGTACACAAGAAGTGCATATTGCCGTGTATTTCCGAGCACGCAGAAGGAGGGCGAGGGGCTTTTGTTGTTTCGGGGGCCCCATGGCAAAGGGAAAGCGCGGCTGCGTCTCTGTGCGCCCCGAGTCCCCCGACCCAGCACCCTGGGAGGCAGCAACGACCGACTGCAGTGGAGATTGCCAGACGTGCAGGCTAGCCCGGAGCCTCGGGAACGCGGGCATGCGGGTCGCACCCTCCCTTCGTAACTTCTGCCTCGTCGAGAGCGGAAGCCACTTGGGGCGCAAGCGAGGAGATACCTACATACATAGCACAGAGAGGGCACGAGGCGGGGGGAGGGAGTCTCGCCGCCATTACCTATTTCCGCTGCTCATCGTCGCACCGAGGGCCCCGCGTGGCCGGGGCGTGGGCGGCGGTTGCCCGCGCCGTCCATTTGGCGTCGAGCCCGTCCCGGCCTGGTCTCGCCTGCCGTGTTCGCCCGCTGCGGCGTGGCAGGCACGCGAGCTCGCTCCCGTCCGTGGGCCCTTGGTACGTACGCCTAGCCCGCCGTCGACGGACTGCACAAAGCGAAGCCCTAGGAGTGCAGGGTGGGCGCACAGCAGGCGACGAGCTCACGACGCGGACGGCGGGCTTCCCGCTGGGGGGCGCTCTGGCCAGTCGGCCGCATCGCGAGCGACTGCCGCGGGCGGCGCGCATGTAACGCGAGCTGTCAAATCCCCCGAGCCCGCCGTGCCCGCGGGCGGTCCGCCGGCTGCGGACGGGCGGGCGCGCGTGCGTGCAGCAGCGGCAGCAAGCAGCAGCAAGCGTCGGTGCGACCTTCCTGATGGACACCAAGAGACAGCTGGCCCGAGGCACCGCAACCCCAATCCCAGCCCTGGGCCCGCCTTAGCGCATGATCTTCCCGAGACGCCCGCCCAGGCCCCCCCGACATGGCGCCGTTCCACCGTCACCACCGTCACCACCACCGCCGATACCTCTCCACCACGACATCCTTCCTTCCTCGCCCGTCTTGCCTAAGCCCGCCCTTGGAAGCTCTGGAAGCATGCCGGACGTTTCCATGGAACGCCCTGCCCCCCAACCGAATCCTGCCCGGAGCTTGCAGCTCGCTCCTTCCTTGCTGGGGAGGCGCAATGCCCGACGGGGCAAGTAGGCACCTTCTTGCAATTACGCGATGCTACCAGCTCTCGGGCCAGCCATCACACCCATCTGCCTGCATCCTACACATCTGCCCCCGGCCCCCGAACCCGCCGTGTCTGCTCCGTCCGTTCAACGCCATCGTGCACGCCTCGCAAGGCGGGCGAGCGACGGCGCTGTGCGCTGGACTTTAACTTGCGCATGTTTCTTGTGTTGGCGCTCGCGCCGCAAGGGTTCGTCTTCTCCATTCAGGCATTGTCCCGACACGGTGTGTTTCGTATCGTCGGGACGGCCACTCCTTACCCCAGCACCGAGCAACCCCTCCCCTCTCTCCCCCCCGGCGCCCCGACTGGACGAACGAACGAACCGTCCGACGTCGAGATTTTATTAGCGGTCGACTCTTTCGTATGAAATGCGGACGGGCCGATTTTCTCATTGGCTTGCGGCTGCCGGCCAACAACCTGGCCCCTTGTTCGGGGCCCCGGCCCATGATCTGCAGAGGCAACCCTTGACCCCCTCGTCCCACCTCTACGTACCCCCCTTTTCCACGCGCCGCTCGAGGGATGGTCCCGGTTCGCCGCAGCCGGGGATCCTCATGATCATCCACCGGCTCGGTTAGAGTCCTGGGAGCGAGGGGGATGGGCCCGCCGCCCCCGCTAGGTCCTCTCCTGGACGATCATTCCGGCACCACTTGCTTGACGCTTCTTGGCGTCCTTTCTCGAACAAGCTACAACCAGAGATAAATCGCTGGCGCACATCCCGTGTACAGATGCGATGTACCTAGGTATGTACTGTATTCTCTCGGCTTCTCGACTTCTCGACGTCTCTCGATTTCTCGGTCTCACGACCCGCTTCCGCAACGCACACACCCTCAGGTACGCACGCAGCTTCTACCTCAGCCTTGGGTGGCCTTCTTAGTGCTTCGTATGTCTGGCGTGAACGGGAACATGCTTCGCACTGCATTGTGTAACCTTACCGCCTTGTACTAAGTACGCGGCTTCCCGCATAACGCGCCCCTCGAACACAAAAAGAAAAGACAAGAAAACGTATAGGACATGGAACTTATCTGCCGTCGACCTGAGACTACTCTTTCAGTTCACTAGAGCAATTGTCGGCCGAAGCGCGTGCGCCCTAACAGCTTGAACCCGGTCAAGCTCACGGTAGGGTTCGCGAACCTCCCGCAGGGAAGCCGCCCAGCCTGTTTTTCGCGTTTAAGATATACAATAACCTGGGAAGGGGTCATTGTAACAGCTTCCTTCTACACGTTCCTGAATGCGGCTAGAAACCCGCGCCCGGTAGCTCAGAGAGCTTCTGTCACATCCCTTTCGAAGAGGCGAGATTTTGGCGTTGCTTTCGTTTTATTCTCTGGCGTGGTTCATTTCCTTTAAAGCTTGAACCTGGCCCTATAACGGTCTCCGCTATTAAGCCAAGGTTCGCCGCAAATCTCGCGAGGCGTTTCCCAATCGCCCGTTTTTCACCAATTTCGGCCTCTTAAAATACGACCGTTATGCGTGCTCGATGATGACATTGCAAACGGTCCAGGGAACTTATTGCCGCGATTCCAAGCCATGGCGTTCCAAAACACCGTCCCGCTTCTAAGAATAACTGCCCCTTGTCCACAAAACTGCATCGACGCGAGGTTTATCACGATGCATCCTAAAAGCCGTAGGTTTCAGATTTCTGCTTCTTTACCAAGTGCTTGCAGCAAACGGCTAGAGATGCTACTCCTGTGGCTTGCTTTCTTATGAACGTAGCTTGCTATAATGTTTCTCCCATTCTTCTTCCTACGTCAAAACCTTCTCGTCGCTTTTCGCGGGAGACACGTGGATACCTAAAGGGTGTATCGGCGCCCGAGATTTTGTGATGTCGGCAAAAATGGCGTTATGTGCAGAGCTCCTTTTTAACATGGATCGGCCCTTTCGGTGCCCCGGATATCTTGGTCGACGCACCTCACGAACAGCGCACCGGCGCGTGGAGAGGAGCGAATTCCTGGTTTATGTTCCCTCGTATATCGAAATTCAGAGGAATCCGTTGTGCCCGGAAAATCATCCCACAATCTGGGTCGCCTTGTATCTCATTTTCCGATGCCAATAGATCTGGCATGCCGGCCCTGAATCGCACGCCGAACAACACGGCCTCATCACAGATCACCCGTGCATTGTGGCTAAGCGAGTCGGTTAGAGATGGCTTTTATGTCTACATGGGCGGCCGTGTCCAAATGCGGTCGGAGAGCGTCCTAAACGAGGCAACTGAATGGAGACGAAATTCCTATCGCCAATGCCCCCATGTTGACATGTCCAGCGTTTGGATTCCGTCTGTGCCACCCTGCAAATTATCATCCGGTCCGCTCAACGCAATGCAACTCATCTCTCATTTCGCATCCCGCTCCTGCAACTTACCTTTTGATTGTTACAAGGTCGGACGGGGGCTGGGGAAATGCCTGGCGTTGGGATTGGAAGGAACGCGATCGTCAATACATGCCTGCCTGTGGCATGGTGGCCAGATGATCCACACCCGTCCAACACGGGCATCCCTCCGTGCCTCGCTTTGGAATCAACAAATGAGTTCTTTTACTGTATACTCCGAATATAACAGGTATCCACTCATACGACGGGCGCGCACGCACGCAAAGCCGTCATGCGGATCTCCGCGAAATATCGAACAATATAAGGCCAGCGCAGAAGAAGCAGAAGCAGAGCGGCGATCCTCCGGTGGGGAAGGAAAACATTCTCAGTGGTCGGAATGCTCACTTACACGCAAGCACCCACCGAGCGCAAGCGTTTTCTTTCGACAACGGGAGACCTAAACGCCCTCATCCGCACGGATAACGCCCGTCCACCCTCCCCCCAGTTATCCCCGGGCGTTCCGCTCGCCTATGTGATCGGTGTGCCATTAGATTGTTTTTCTCCGTTCGCTCCTATATGTATATCGTCTCCGCTCCCGAGAGCGAGGGAGCACGGGGCCCGGCTGCCTATTCGGGTGGCGGCGCTGGCCCGATTGGGGCGGCACCCTTGCCCGCAACGGGCTGGGCGGATCATTCGAAAACCGTTAAGCGCAAGATTTTAGGGTGCGCCGTTTTGGTCGTTTAGCCAAGGGCCGGCCGGCCGGCCAGGGCACATGGAGGCCCTTTTCTTTCCCATCGGCGGCTACCGCGCACCACTAGCCCAACCTATCGTTGTCCTGTCCGCCTTTGCGTTGAAGCCACCATCTACAACTAGTTGGTTTCGATTTGGCCCACTCGTTAGCAAATGAGAAGTTACGGCGAGGGTAACGGAGGCGTCGGGCGGCGGGCGAGCACCGAGCAGGGGGAAATACAGGGGGCAACATGAAAACGGCTATCATCGATCCACGCCCCCCGGACGGGACGAGCGATGACGATGACGCAGCATTACGGTTAGTCGCCCGCAGGCTAGGGGTGTGGAACGCCTGCATACGACGACGACAACGCTGCCCGCTGCCGCCCCCGGTTTTCGTGGGCTCCGCGGAAGAGAGCGGTCTGTACGTACTCCTTTCTCACCAAGTCGCCGAAGTGTTTGTTGCTTTCCGAGCGCTTTGGAGGGGAAGCAAAGCTCGGTGACCGAGCTTGCTCATCCTGTGGCATGGAACCCTTCAGCTGCGGCCGGCTGGCGGCTCGGTATTGGACGGGAGCGAGTACATACGGGACGGGGCCCGAGAGGCTGGCGTGAGCAGCTTCCTTCCCGGCTAACGTATCTCGTTCGGGGGCTACAGCAGCCAATTGGAGGGGGGGCGAAGAAGCATCGGCCGGGTCATTCCTTGTGGTGGGTCCCGCGCGCTCTGCTCTACTCGGCTTCGCGGTTGCTAACGGGGGACTACTACTGTTCTTTTGGAGAGACTGCTCGAGATATGATGTCCGCGCAATGCGGGCTCCATGACTGCCAAGTCTCATGTGCAAAACGGGAACTGCGGTGCCCTGGCCTCCGGGCCTGTTTTGGTGAAGGGCGAGAGAGCCCGGCAACGCGGTTTAGTCCCATGCGCGAGAGGGGGGTGGGGACCAGGGGCGGGAGAGCCAGTTTGCGATCACGTCGGTATCGGACCGGCGATAGAGCTTTGTTCGACATGGGTTCGGGGAGAAGCCATACGTGGTTCGCCTATACACAGTATGTAAAAGACGTTGAAGACCTTAGTATTTGACTTTTCTTTTCTACTGATACGCTAATGAGGAAGCTCATTTTGAGACGATGCGCGCGATTGGCAGGACATAATCGGCGGAATGCTATAGGGATCGCTTGCAATTGGGCTACCTACGGCCCGATTGATGCAGGAGCTATTCAAGAGTGGGAAGGCCGTACATACCACACTAGGAGGAGCTCTGCTAGTTGCATGGTTACTTTCATGCTATGATGTGTGTTTCAACATGCGTCCCAGACGAAGGATTCTTCCTGCGTGGCAGATCCCGTGCATCAAACAAGATCGCCTCGAAGTCGTCTGCTAGGCTAGCAGCGATCCACGCATGGATTAGTTTATTCTTTTTTGTTGATCTTCAAAGAATTTTCTTTGACGACCCATTCAGGAGGTCAAATTTAAATGTCCCCGGGTATCGACGGAAGCGTCAACGCCCCTAGATAGTGTCTAAATGGCCAATTCTGGGGATGGAACAACGAGTCATTTCGCATATTCTCACGGACATTTTGTCTGGCCCTACCCAACCGCTATTTACAGGGCGGCCATGCAAAAAAATTTTTACTCTTTTCTTTTTGTGCCCGATTACTCTCTTCGCTTTGGCCTTTACTACGGTAGTTTGTGCAGGAGCATAAACTTAAGTGTTTCATGCGTTTCCCTCTTGCACCCCGGCCTCGTATTTGTCACAAAGCAGCCAGAACGACCATCTAGACCACGTAACAATGCCACTAGAAAGGAGCGCGTCTGGCCCAAAAATAATCGCGCCAATTTGCCGAGCTGACTGACAGTTGAAAGTGATACCGAGCGGCTGGTTAGCAAGGAGGATTCGCCAGCTCCGTTCCTTCGGACAGATGCAGCCGCCTCGTACCAGGACATTGTGTGGCGCTCCTCCAGGTTTAGGCGCGCCTATGTATTGCCTTCCGCCAAACCTCGACATGCGATGCCGCGTTTACGATTTATGTCTTTCTTCTTTCCATCTTCTTTTGGCTTTCAGGCCTTCGGCTGGGGGGTGTATTCTCCGCGGGGCCCGCCGCCAAGGCCCCTCCTGAGCACGCGTCCACTCACCTACCCCCATGTCAATACGCCGTTGGGCCGCCCACCGCAACCAGAGGTAGCCATTGGGGGTTTTTCGCCCGTTTCTTTGGTATCTCTGAGCGACGGATCGACTGTTCTCGTTTTGTTTTATTCGGCTCATGTGCCGTCCCAACGGGCGCCGATGTGAAGGGGCGAGCATTAGCATTGGCGTTGGTACTAGCACAGACCACAGCGTCAGCGGCCAAAGGAAAATGCATATGACACTCCTAGCACGGGGGTTACATAGAAGAGCGCTTGTGGTGCATTACGGGCGGTCGGGCGGCGGCAGATGGCGGCGGGCTCGCAGGACGGCACCCACGCATGCCAATGCATCTGGGAGACTAGCACTCCGTAAATCCTCGCCATGCTCCGTAGCGGGTTGGCGAGTGCGCCTACCTATTGTATGTAACGACAGGCTTGAAGGAGGTCTGTGTAGACCAATCTGCGCGAATCGAATTGCCTTCTCACGACCCCCTCCGGACCTCTCCAATCGAACAACCCCATCCACCCCCTCTTTGGCGCCCCGCCATCGCCATTTTCCTCTCTCTGAATGCCACCTACCCTTTTGTGGGGGGCCTGCCAGGCCATTGCTGCTACCCGCGCAAACCCCAACCCCCTTTCGGGCCCGCGCTCCACGCGATGTGCCCATACCGGGTAACCATGGGCCGCGCTTGATCTGCTGCGGTTGCCTGGAACGAGCTCCTAGTTCGCCGTCTTTACCGCCCATGGCTGACCAGGGTGGAGGGGTGGCGGGAGCAGGAAGGGATCGCCTACTCGAGGCTAGGGTTCCAGATTGGCTAGGATAGAGAGGACCTCGCGAGCTTTCCCGTTGAGTAAAAGAGGCTGCTCAACGGGGATTTCTGTGATCGATCGTATTGTATGGGGGGCCCGCGCGTTGTTTGCCGGTGATGCTCGTGGGGCAAATCGTTCGGAAGGGGCGCATACAATAGGCCCGGGGGGGGGCCAAGAGCCAGCGTGCCACCTAGACCGGCCGGGGATGCGCGCGGTGGGACCGCGCCCGAGTTTGAGCAAAATCATACGATAACTACGTATGTGGGCGGACGGGGAAAGGGGGGGGGCCGCGCTGGGGGAACCTTTTCGGAAGGACGACGAGCAAGTAGGTTGAAGCTAGCGAGTCGGCGAGGCCGTTGCGGCTGCGGAGTGCCGGAGCAGAATTGAGAGCAGTAGGGACTTGGGCTGCATGCGGGACGAGTGTCTCCAAGCGAAGACTGAGCAGATGCATTGAGCAGGCTCCAAATTGCAAGGTCATAGGGATATGAGGACTTCGGGATGAGTTTGATGATGAAGTGACTTCTTGTGACAGCAATGAAGCACATGAAGTATTGTGAATTCAGACTGCTTGCAGTCATTTCCAGCCCTGACCATACCATTATGATTGGGTGCTCTCTAGCTATTTGGAAATGCTCGTTGCTCCGTGGGAGGCCGAGAAAGTATGCTGAGTGATGGGAGATCGTGGGTGATTTCCGTATCCGCCAGGACATGTGGGCATCACCATGTAGGGCTGTGGTGGACTGGGGGTGTGTGCGTAGCAGGCAGCAGGCGGCCCAGAAAACGTAAGACTAGACGAGAGCATCATGGCTTTTCTTAAGGCATTCTCTCTCTTGTTTTCTAACGACATGGCCTTCAGAAAACCGATTTTACATCTTTCAGATGGAAGTGAAGCCTGTGAAGTTTGTCTATGCTATTGAAATCATCCCTTCGTAATCGCGAGGCCTATAATTCAGACACATATGGATTATTTGATAGTGGATTCGAGCTCCTTTTCAGGGATGAAATCCACGACCGATGAACGATGGGCATCGAGAAACATGTATTCTACAATCGTAAGCAACAGAGAACCCATGGAGAGCGGTTGATATCACGATGATGACTGATCCAACACGGTTTTGACAGATTCCCGCTCGATGCGTCTAGCTACTTCGACGACAACCCAGATTACCTCGCCTTATCCATTCCATCTCTTCAATACATCCGTTGCGATCCGCCGCTATTAGCTCCCATAATATGTCTAGTTGTCGGGTCTTTGGCGCAGCTATCGTCGCTGTTCACCTTGCGTTGAACTGCAGACGTTAGATTTTGTCCGTCCATTTGCCGATTTGCATGCGTTTGACGGCACAAGATCAAGGTTCGGAACTCGCAATAACAAATGCTGAGAAATTTCTCAATGAGTATTGTTTACTGCGATGGCTTGGGATCTCAAGGCATTTGTTTGATGTTCGCAGAGACGAACAACAGCATAGTTAAAACTTCCTCCGGCTTCCTAAAAACGGTTCGCACCATCTAGCATCAGCACGACAAAATTTTGTCTCGGCACTTTCTAAGAGCGACGGCAAGCAAATTTTTGTCATCGTAACACTTCACGGTACGTGGAGGCAGTGAGGCGACGAACCCCGGGCATTTGGCTACATTCTGCGTACGGAGATTTGACATCCATTTCTAACTTAGGCTTCATAGACCCGCCTCTGTGCTTCATGCTTCTCCCGCCGCATTTCCATGTCTCAATGGATTTGAATTCACCCGACAATCAATTCTTCGTCTAGGGTGGATGTCTTCCACTCCGCATCGATCGCTTCTCGGTTCTTGAGATGCGTGGGTGATGAATCATCACGCAATTCAAGCGGTGTATCAGGAAGTTCTGCTGCCCGATCAGGGAGGGCGTAACCAGGACAATGCGTCCAAGAGATCGCAGAGCAGCCCTGACCAACACTGCCATGGCGTTGGCATTGCCCTCTCGTTTGATCGTCATATAGCTCTCCCTGGACGATATTTGTCTTCACGATGGTAGCGAGATGCATTGTCGCAACTCTTCTACACTCCGATCGCCGACTTCACAGAAATGCTAAAATGCGCCATCTTAAGTATCTCTTACTATATTCTTGCGCTTCATGCGCACGTTGTAATTAGGTCTAACTCTGGACGGAACAGAAGAATCGAATTTTGAGTCATAATGACAGCCCGCGGTTCCAGCAACGCGCATCTATGTCTGCAGCGGCTATAGCCGCTAAATCTTCGATTTAGTTACAGAAGTAACTAATCTCGCCGCGGGAAGCAAATGTCCATGGAGTATTTCGCAATAACACTGACGACTCCTTCAGCACCAGCCTATGTGCAGGAACGAACAACCGGACGACTTCGCTACCACATCACGCAGCGCCGTTAATACCACCTTGCGAACGCAAAGATCCTCTGATACACAGCAGAGAATTTGATGGCCGCTTCATACTATAGAGACGGACAGGGAAGTCTACTGGTTGCCGTGAGCAGACGGCTTTCATCGAACCAAGCCAGACTTTGTATCGGCACTTTCTCGTTATTGCTCACGGCACTTCCACCCACATGGTCAGTTATGCCCATCAGCACTACATGGATCTACTTACCCGCTGCAGATGCATGTCGATATTCAGCCTAGGGCTGGATAGTTCACCTTCATGTAGTCCCCGCATGTTCGGCCGCAGCAAACCAACCCTGGATATATTGACGCAGTTCCGTTCTCTGCACCATTACCGGATCTCTGCGTGGCGCAGCATTCGCAATAATTGCACATGCGCAAATGGTTTCTGCTAATTTCCGTTCTTATTGCAGCAGATATTCTAAAGGATTGCCATGGGACAGCTGTGATGATACGCTGCGTCGCGGCCGACACAACTGCTCCCCCATTATACAACTCCAGCTCGAACGCAAATCACCCGCTCCACTCCTAAGTATCCAGTGGCTGGCAATCAGTATGACAATGGCAGACTGAGTGGAGTTTGGTGGTACTTAATTTCGCCCAATATTGCGTGGGCCATTGGCAACAACCCCACTATATGATCCCTCGAATATGGAGTGGTCTGTGCCGCCGGCTGTGCAGATGACAGATGGACGCAGACCAACTTGCCGGCGGTATGTCACTCGATCGCAAACCTCACACAAATAGGTGCGGATGCGAAAGGTCTTGGTACCTTCACGGTCGTCTTCCAATCCGGGCATTCCATCCGAGGGACCAATCTTGGGATTGGTCTCGAGCGTTCAGTTTGGCCGCTGCTTTGGATGTTGAGCGCGAAATTTATTGAGGTTGGCAAGCCAAATGGTACGTCACCCTGCAAGGTGTGTTTGTTTTTAGGCCTGCTGACGCTCTGATCCTCATCTATCGGTCGATCATCCTCCTCCTGCATGCTTATCGAACAATCTGTGGCCCGAGGGTCCGTACGCTCGAGACGACCCGCCCGTTTGCTTGTCCATTGTATATGCCGAGATCGGCCGCACGAGAGCCTGACCGTACATCTCCCACTTATTGCCACCATTACAGCCGGTTGCCTTGCGCTTATTACATTCCCACGTGACGGCTCTGATTTTGGGCAGCTGCGAGCAAGAGCAAATCGGATGGCATCAAATTAAGTACCTGTCACTGTCGGCAGTTGGTTTTCCGGCTATACCATTCATTCGGAAATGGACGCAGGGGTCCGACGTATAACCGACCAAGCAAATGCTTGCGTCCTTGATTTTGCAATTGTTTCTTGGGTTTGACTGGAGGATCGCCGCAGGCAGGTCCAGTGCGTCGGGTCCTTAGGTGTGCGTAAGTGGCATGTCCAATCTGCTGTTGCACTTTCTAGACGATTTGACTGGGGTTTGGCCCTGGTTCGGAAGGCTCGGTCTCGTTTCACCTTCATTGCTTTGACGGCAATGGACTAGATCCATTGGACCCAGCTTTCTTTTCATTTGGAACACAAGCTTGGCTCTTGATGGCGATCTTAAGGTCATCCTATGTCATATGTCCTTTGTATCGTGGCATAATGACTTAGCAGCCTGCAGAATGGTATAATGTGCGGCGAGAACCGAAGTCAAATTTAACTACTTCGCAGACCCTTTGCGCTGTCGATGTTGAAGCGCTTACTTTGAGACAAACAGTAACCACCGATACGTAATAATGCAGAGCATGCCCTTAACTGAAACTGGGGTTTGAAGTGGAATCATCAGCCCGATATCCAACACTGGTTTTGATGTATGATATTAATATAGAAAACGGATGGAATTGAAAAATTGCGACTTCATCGTGGAGAATGCTAGCAACAACTTGAACGAAACCAAAAGAACGCCTGCCTTCAGGAAAGAAGATGGTCCGTTGGACTTGATATCTTTCATTTAGTCTCGCATGATGCAATTCACCTTCACATCACGGCCTCCGGACGAACAAACTCAGAGCGCACACTTATATAGACACCAGAGCCCGTAACCTGCGTTTCTAATACAACACATGTTGTCAACTTCCGTATGCGACCTCAAGGCCCTACATTATGTGGACTAGGTGCTATGAATAAGGAAAGTCTGAATATTCCACATGTCAAAGCTGCGACCGGATAAAAACAGCTCTGTACCAAGGGCATGCTTAAATTCTAAGAACTCCCACCTTGTACACGTACATGATGTGGTCGCATGGCGCTGTCCGGCCACAATCTCAACCCTCATGACAACAGCCACATATCAGCCATTTCATTGTAGGCAAGAGAAACGGAACTGAAATATATACTAGGCACTTTTTTTTACATAAGACAGTTCAGCTTCACACAAACTTGAGCTACAGCTCATATAAGGGTACATATGAGATAAATATTGATTATGGAAAATGAAAATCTGGCATCAGCTGGCCATACATTGCTACAATGCACCATGGTCATACTTGAAATAAAAATACTGCCAGAGAGAAATGGCCCACCCGTCCTACATAAACCGAGAATTGCTTGCAAACTGTGAGCCCCTGCCTACGCATTGTGACGCCCATTCTAGTGCAAGCTTCCGAACTTGAAAACCCGGCTGAGACGGAGATCAACCAAAATTTCGACTCCGTTCAATCCGAGTCGGCGTCCTCTTCGTCAAGGACGACGTACCCATCGTAGTCATAAGCCGGGCTTTCACCTGAGTCTTCCGACTCCTCCTCACCCTCCTCGTCCGAGAACGCGTCTTGCGAGTCCTCCTGATCGGAGAACCCGTCTTCGGATTCGTCGGAGCTCTCTTGAGAGTGGAGGTCCTTCACGTGTACAAGTTAGTTCAACCTCAAACGTCAAGTATGGCATAAAGTGAAATGAAATAACTTACCGGCTTAGCGTCATGGCGAAAATCCTCCGTTACAAGGTGGAAAAAGCCAGAGAGCGCAAATTCTCCCTGTCCATTGACAGTGAGCAGGGCGTCCAGGTTCCCGGTAATCATGAAGTGCTGGATTTCTCCAGTCTCTTCCTGATCCTCGCGAGGAGTTTGTGGCTGTTCGGTATTAGCTAGATGGCGTGGTGACGATGTCGCAGCTCGCCACGCAGAGCTAGAGCATCCGCAGTTACAATTTCTGTGGGTTAACTTACTGGGTTTGCGTCATTTTGAGACGCTGGAAGTAGGTAGCGGCGATCGGAAGTGTTGTTTTCCGCGAGAGGATCGGGGATGACAAACACCATTGGAAAAGGGAGCAAGACCGAAATGAAGTATCTCCTGTGACAACATGTCACTAGTTAGCATACATCAACCTCAGTACAATATGATACAGCAAAGCAAAAATGAAAGCAAAACAAAAAATTGAAACTCTGAACAAGAAATGAAATACACAATGAGCTAGTCCAGTGTCAAGGTTTGTAACCACGCATGAAGCGAGATAGCATATAGGCATGCAATCACACATGAAACTCTAGACTCGCATCCATCCGTGACGTAGGGCAACGTCACAACGGAATAGTGCCTGTGTCGTGACGTCCACACGATATAGCGATGAAGTCACAACCGGCGTATCGAGCCACCGCCCTTCTTGCACCAGGGACCAACCGCCTTGAGCAAGATGAAGCTGAAGATTGAAGTGATGAGACGAAATCGCTCCGCCGTCGTCGACGATTGGCAGCCAAGCTGCAGCCCGAATATGACGTCGCAGCGAGGACTGAAGACATGAAGGTCTATTGTTGGCGCATAATGAGGCCTTCGTGACGTTGGCTGTGAAGCAGGATGATGAAGCTGTTGAGGCACCATAGAGTGGGTTCGAAAATTCCAGGTTCAGACAGCAACTTATATGATGATGCCGCGTTGTCGTCGTGTCGTAAGGGCTGACCGACAGATCATAATCGTCGATCGAAGGCTTAGTATTCAAAGCCAAAACTGCCGCAAGCTTCATTGACCGAAATCTTTGTAAGGTCCACAAGTGGACTTAGAATGCGTTTTCCAGTCGTCGTAGCGCTCAAGAACTGAAGAGGTGTTGTTGCAATATGGAGTTGTTATTAGCCCACGTGGGTATGGTAAACCCCTATCTGCATCCTGGGCGTAGTCGCTTCTCGGTCGACGATCATGATGATCATGTAAGGGTCAGGGCTGTGAGGCCCTCGTCAAGCAACCAGCCATTTTCCGCATCAACTGGCGCGTTCATATGCGCCATTGCGCCAAAACTGCATGTGCGGCACAGCAGGATCGATTCAATGATCCGAGTCGTAGAAGCCAGAATGGAAAAGGCTCAAGCCGTAGTGAGGGAAGGCGAGGTTGTTTGTTATGGACTGCGCCACAGCCACTCGACGTGAAAAGTACATTCGCCGATGTACGCATTCAAAACCACCAGGTTGTAGAAGGTTGTTTCGAGGTCATGCTTAATGACCGGCCACATTCCATGACAGTCGGAGATCGTGTGTCAGGTTCGTGGCGGCACGTCATAAAGACGGCAGTGTCTCGCAATCGACCAGCGGCATGGTGGCGCGCCCGGGAGGCAACTCGAAGGTGACGTTGTAACTGTCCATCTGGAAACCCCGCATAATGAAGAAGTGGTAATGCGAATGGGTTCGAGATGACCCGGAAGTTGCGTCGACCATGTCGACAGGAGGTGGCCGAAGGCGTACGAGTGACGTGGAAGGCGCAGCCGACTGTGCCAAGAGTATTGCCGTCGCGGTAGGGTCGGGTGGAACCCGACGATGTCAACGGAGACCCGAATCCACGGATCGATGCCATCGGCGCCGGACAATGGCGCCAGGAGATCTGAAATAACGGTCGAAATACCTGGGTGTAAAACCGCACCAAAAGAACGCCTACCGATGCGAAAACGGTACAATGATCGAAACAGAACAAACGAAGCGAAGCGGAACAAACCATACCTAATACACAAGAGCAAAGCCTACAAATACAGAAAGGAGAAGGCGACAGACAACGAAGCGAAAAAAAAAAAACGAAAGAAAGAACAGAAAAGCCAAAGCGAAACGAAACGAAAAGTGGGAGTACACCCACATTTTGTCTTTAACCTTGCAGTGGACAGTTTTGAGGAACCGACGAGCTTGAATGCTCGGGGGCTTTCTTCACAACGGAGATTGGCTTGCTAAAGGGCTTAGGCCGGGGCCGAGGAGCAATAAGCAACGTGGGGGCGTAGGAGGGTGGGACTGAGAGCGCTGTACGGTGATCGAGGAGCAGTTTCGCAAGGACTCAAGGTTCGAAGAGTGCTATGGAGAGAATTGACGAGAAGTGTGAGAAGGAGGAAAGAAACTGCAGCAGCGGAGGCCGAGCCGCTCCTTTTATACCCTAGGGGAGCAGAATTGACTCCTCCGCACACACTGAGCCAGGCCCTTTCCGTAGCTCTCGGTGACGGGGTCAAAATAACTGAAAAGTCCTTGTACCACCCAGACTTCCGGTGAGGCTGAGCGTGTTGAGGCCCGCGATGGGCTGCTGTATGTCGATCTGGAGGTGCATCGTACCATAAGGTTGGTGACTTAGGGAAACTAGATGTCTATTAACCATCCGGGCAAACACCTCTCGCAGAGAAGGCTGCCAGTCTCCATTAACTTGGAAGGGCCAGTGAGGCCTCATTGCTCGTAGGTAGGAATGACTCTGTGGGGCTGGAATGGCCGGTGATATGTTCGTTGGTACTAACGAGGTAGGGCGACTCAGGGGTACGTGGAGACAGGCGTCCGCATAACCTGATCATGTAGACTCCCATTGTGGGAAACGTCAGCGATTATCATTAACTGAACGTGAGAAAAGCCTGCTTTCCTCGCTCATTGTGGCGATTGTTGGGAGACCCTCACCGTGTTGCCGTCCATCGACTCAGTAACCCAGGGAGTCAGACTTAGGGACCGGCAAAACCACCAATAATAGATGCTTCCCAAAGACAGGGCTGGTAATCTTTATTCACAAGGAAAGAAAATCTAGGCGTTTCTCGCGCGCTCAGGGGATTGGAAGCCTAGAAGCTGCGAGGGGTGGCGATCTATCTGCGGGGTTGGCGAATTCACTACCTCGTGGAGTCAAGAGCTAGCATAATCACTATGCACAGACTCCCCTAGTAGAAAATGCTGGCAATTGGCTTCCATAGGAAGGGCAAGAGAGGACCTTCATCGCTTGTGGGTATTGTTTTGTAGTTAGCCTGCGTCGGGTAGGTAATTTTGCGGGTGGCGACAAACCTGTACAACACTACAACCGAGGCGGCGGGGAGTCGGGGGCCCCGCCTCTGGGCTTGGTAATGCTCATTTATGTCGAAAAGGAGTGAGGCTTCCCCCAACTGAATGGGGCGATCGAGCGCGTGAGCGCTGCAGCAGGAGTGCCGTTGGGGGGAGGGGGCGGCGAGGTGAGCTTGCATCTGCCGCTTGGTGCATGAGGTTAGAGAGGCTCTGTTCCTGACTAACTGGTTAGTGGGCGCAGGGCAAGCGCACCTGAGGGGTGGGGCTGTGTGACGTATGTTCCCGCCGCAGAGCCGCAGAGCCGCTCATGGGCAGTTCGCCGCTGTGCCCCTGGAAGGCGTTGCCGCGTCTAGATAGCATCGTAATCGACGAATTCATTCGCAGCCGGTGGTCCTCTGCATATCAAGATGTACATGGCGTAGATAATGGTGCTCGAATGCGAGTCTGAGGCTGGCGGGAAGATGGAAAATGAGGGCATCTGAGAACCCTCGATCGGGCCTGTCAGGGGTGGGGGGGGGGGGGCTGCGAGCCATTTGACGCCGCGAGCTACGAACGTGGAGAGGCCTACTAAGAAGCAAGGCAACTGACACGCAGGTCTGAGGTACGTTGTGCGCACGATGGCGTCGATTTACAAGCCATTTCGTTGTTATGAAGACTAACTGCTAGACTAATTTATTGCCTATAGTGCTGCTCTCTCCGCTTTTGCCGAAATACTGCCACCCCTTCGTCCATCACATCAATCAATATCGCCGACAACTATATGGGCAGCGGGCTGAGCCCAGCCGGCTAGGTAGACTTACAGCTGCTCATGGAACCAGTCAAGCAGGAGCTTGTAGCCGCGCTCGTACTGCTGCTTGACGTTGGCGTCGGTGAGATCGCCACTACGCAGACACGACGCAGTTAGCTGACGCTCACGCTAGACAAAGCATCATCATGACAACTTACCGCGCAGCCATGAAGCCATGGATCTGGTCCTCGAACCACTCGACCTTATTCGCTTGCTTTAAGCCCTTCTGCCACGCCGCAATGTCGTCCTTGCTCTCGTCCTTCGACGGCAACATAGCGATCGGGATCGTAATATTGGAAGCGTCGTTGGGGTCGACCATAGCCGGGTGACAGCACGCCGCCGCCTTGAAGGGGGTCCCCGCCTGGGAGCTGAGATTGACGATCTTAGCGCCCCAGCAGTAGCCCACGATGCCCCAGTCGGCCACGTCCGGTGCCAACTTCTTGAGCTCGTCGGCGACGATGGGCACGCGAGGTACGTGCTTGGGAGGAGCTGCCACCTCGGCGAAGAAGGCGCCCAGCTTGGACTTTTGGTCGTCAGTCTGCGGCGGGAACCAGCTCAGGCTCGCGGGCTTGCCCTCGAACCAGTCCGGCATGAAGACCCGCTTGGGCACCTCAGAGTCGCCGTGCGCGAGTATGTCGGCGCCCTGAAGAGTCTGCGGGTAGAAGCCGAAAATGTCGTAGATAACGAGGATGCCCTTCTTGGCCGAGGCGGGGCCGGTGGCGTCTGGATTGAGAGCATGACGCATCAGTTTGTCCCATTCGGCACAGAGCTCTGTAGGGTTTGCGGCGCGAATAGCGTTGCTGTCGCGAGATCATCTGGATGGCGTTGCCATGTTTCGAAGGCGCCGCCACCGCATTCGCGAATCCCGCTCGCCACGTCACGTCACGACAGAAAAGCAACGCTCCAAAGAAGCTCAAAAATGCGATAGTAAAGAAAAAGCAACATACAAGTCTTCAGCCCATCAACGGTGACCCACTCGCCCTTCTCCTTGTAGCCCTCGCTCACGACGGGCGGCACCGTGCAGCCTACGCCAAGTCACCAAACGTCAGCCCCGCAAAATAAAATCACCAAACGCCTGCGAACAGGCAACACTTACAAGCCTTTGAAGCTCCCGACATTGTTCTCGTGGAAGAACTTAAATTGCGTGGAAAACTTGCCAATGGGGGTCTGTTCGGCGTGCGGTGTGAAAGCTGAAGCGTTTGCTTTGACAACGGGCGAATTGCCTTGTTGTTGTTGCGAGAGAAAGCACTACGACTGGTCCTGAGAAGAAAAGTTGATGTAGATCGACGGGCGCACGGCGCCAACATGTTATGGCAGCTGCAAATGACACGCACGTGCGGCACACCACTCTCGCGAGACCAGGCGTCCAACACACATTCAAAAAGCGCAGCTTCGTACCGGGTTTGCGCGCAGCTTAATGCAGTTGGAGGCTGGCTTGGGCCATGGGACACCGCGGAATTCGCTGCTCAGGGGCGCACGATGGCGCCCCCGCCGCCAATTACATCACTACGATGTCGGGCGCTTGAGTGTTTTATCGATAAAGCTCGGCATTGCGGACGGCTTGGTAGTGGGGTTGTATACGTGGAGGGCGGGGCAGGGGTTACAGGCATGTGGGCGAGAAAGAGCGGGGGTTTCCGGAGAGAACTGCGCCATCACAACTCCAATTGGGGATGCCGAAATGGTGGTCTTAGGATATCATATTGTTCTTTACGACACTAGGTGAAAATGGATTATGAAACTTAGAGTCCTAAGTTTATGGTGACAACACTCCACGTTTACTAGCGGCCAATGCCCGCTGGTGTTGCTATGTTGGGTTGATGGCAGAAATGGTATACACGCTAGTTGATAAAAAATGGGTTTGAACGACCAATTGAGAATGGTATACTGTTTACAGAGTATGTTGCTAAGGTATAATCGTCAAACCACCAACGAGACGCCATGTCCCGGGTCCAATCTCTTCCCAGCCCTGTCCCGAGTCCCGAGTCCTCATTCATACCGTCTCAATATATCGTTGGATCTCCCTATAAGAGATTGAATCAGCATCACGCCGCTAAACCGTAATCCCAAGCACTCCACCCACAACATAGGCAAGCAACAACAGACAAGAGAAACGTACCAATCAGTAACCGCCTCCTCCCACAACCTAACCTCATGCTCCCTCGTGCCTCCAAAATGCTCCACAAATTCGTCCCCAAAGCACTCCCTCGCGACGCTACCTTTCGCCATGAACTTCTCATTCGCCTCCTTCAACGTCTTTGCCAACCTGACTCCCATATCCCCCTCGCCGCCGACATCTTCCCCCTTACCTAGCGGCGGTACCGGCACGGCCAGCTTCTTCTGCACGCCGCGCCAACCGGCGGCCAGGACGGCCGCGAGCACGAAGTGGGGGTTCGCGTCGGCGCCCGCGACGCGCATCTCGAAGCGCGTGGCCTTTGGCGACGCCGTGGGCGGCGCGATGACCCGGATGGACGCGGCGCGGTGCTCAAGCCCCCACGACACTGTCACCGGCGCCCAGAAGTTCTCCACCAGACGCTTATAGCTGTTAACGGTCGGGGCGAGCAGCGGCATGATGTCCGGTAGGGCGTCGAGGATGCCGGCGAGGAAGTGGCGGCCGAGGTCGGAGACGAAAGCGAGGTCGGGGTAAGGTGGGGATGGGTCCTCACCCGAGGATCGGTAGAAGAGGTTGGTTGGGCTTGAGGCGGATTTGAGCGAGATGTGCATGTGGCCGCTGTTGCCGGGGAGACCTTGGCGTGGCTTGGCCATGAAGCAAGGCGTGATGCCGTGTTTGGAGGCAAGGGATTTGACCGTGTATCTGTTGAATGGCGTGAGATGCTGGATGAAAGAGAAGCTATCATACGGTCGGTGGACGTGGGAGTTGAGTAGCATATTGGATTACCGACTTGAATAGCGCAGCCTTGTCCGCCATTTCGGCGATCTCGCCGTATTCGAGAGCCTAAAGAGAACAAATTAAGACTTAAACCACCACTTGGTAGCAACTACCTGTGAAAGCCATCGACTTTGTGTAGAGTAATATGCCGCTACTTTATGGATAAGAGCGTCAAGGTTTCAGCTTACTGCTTCATAGACGCCCGGCCCACTCTCGGTATGCCAGCTCTCGATCCCGCAGCGAAACTGTGCGCAAGTGTCGAAGATGCCATAATAGTAGTCTTGGTTGTGCACCGGTCGGGTCAAGCTGTAGCCAAACATGCCCTCTGTGAGTGAGGGAAGCTGGTGAGGAGGCTTCTCCTTCAAGAACGACGCGGTGGAAGATGAATTGCGCTCCACGCCATTGGCCTCCGGTGCACGGAAGTGGTAGAACTCGTACTCAGCTGTAACATTAAGTGTCAGTGCCGCTGAAAGTTGCTAGACCCTACACAATAGTCGAGAAACGCTCAATTGGCTTCTGCATTAAATGATAGGCCGTGCAACAACCGCACACCGTCGAGCTCATAGTCTCAGACGTATTAGGAGTAGTAATATTAGGAGACCCATACTCACTCACCACCAGCCATCCCCATCATGTCTTCTTTCTCCAGCTCCGCAGCCGCCCTCTTGAGCAAGCTCCTCGGGCACGCGCTCAAGCTCTTCCCCGAATCCGGGTCGAGAAAGCTGACCAAAAAAAAGGGCACGTCGTTCTCCCACGGAATCCTTCTGAAGCTCTGCAGGTCCGGCACCGCGATCAAGTCGCGGTATCCGTTGTCCTTGTTGCTGATCTTTAGCTCGCGGATGTACGTCTGGTCGTGCATGTCCCAGCCGAAGACGACGGAACAGAAGCCGAAGCCCTGGGACGCGATGGAGAGAAACTTGGACTTGGCCATGAGCTTGCCACGCAGGATGCCGTCAACGTCGAGGCCGGCCACCTTGACACAAGCATCCGTGGAGAGGAGCTCGGGTAGCGTCGAGACCGTGATTTCGCTGGCGTCTGTCATTGTTACGGGCGCTTCGCAATTGGAGGCGAGGAGTGGTGATAGCGGCACGCGGAACGGGGGATGCAATGGCGAAGTGGGGAGAAAAGCCACGAAGCCAAGAACTTGCAACTTCTAGCCTAAGGCAAGTGCTCAAGGATACACTATCGCGTGAGGTTGAGCTCGACGCGCAGTATCCTTGATAGGCTGGGTAGGTGGTGGTACCAGAGAGCGGCGAAAGAGGGGAGAACTTCCAACCTGCGTCATGGTATCTGTGGCGGTGCGGCCTTGAAGCTTCGCGTCCCTCGGGCCCCGCGTCCCTGCCATCAGAACGAATCAAGATTCAAGAGGCGTCGCATACCGACGGCTTATCAGCAGTCGCCAAGGGAAGTCAAAACATAAGCTCGAGGCCGATTGGCCGAGGGGGAATTGCAACGCCGTTGGTACCTAAGCCCAATCGCATTTGTAAAGCAGCAGGGTGCGCATTCTAGATTTCTGAGCCCGTGGCTTTCCATGAAAGGCTATCGTGATGCCAGGGGTGACTGACCCACGAAGCTTCGATTCGCGCGACTGGCCAGGTCTTCCCCACACACATACGTTCCCCTGCTGCAGGGACCCTCCTATACGCCATGAATCACGCTGCTGGCGACATGCTCGCCTCAACACCATCGTACAGTGGAGCGAGCCCGTCGTGCTAGGCGGCAGACCGACTGTCGCCGGGCAGACCAACGCCGGAAACGGCATTCAAATTATCTAATGGATGCCCATGAGTGGCGGCCCAGCGGTAACCAACACCAGGCGCAACACACTAAGTTGTGCTGAGAGGCGCAGGGCTACGACTGGGCACTGGGCGACCGGCGACGGGGCCCAGAATGCTCTTATCTAACAGCCTGGCGCGCCTGGCCACCGGCCGATCTCGGGAATTGTCCCAGGGAGGACTGTGCGCGTTTCCGGGCGCCAGCGTCTGCCCAGTAGACGAGGGCACACACTACGCTCCTGGCGCATTCTTCTCCGTCTATTCTCTTCTGTTCCGGTCTGCCTTTAAGGAGAAAGAAAACGTCCGAAACACTGTGCAGAATACCGCGTGCTGAGGCTGTGAAGGTAATGTTGTGCGCTTATCGTCTTGTGGCTTTTCAGTCTGTATGGCGCTGCCTCCGGGCGGAATGCAGGGGGCTGAAGCTCCCACCGCCACTGTGCCTTGGGTATCAACCAAAGCCCGTGATATCATATCCTCGCCACCAGTTCTTCAACAGATCTCGTCGTTTTATAATACCATTTTTCTTGATTCGTTTCGCCTTCAACTGACTCCATTGCTTTTCTTCCATTATTCAGAGCTCCGAGTTCCACCGTTGACCAATTTATCCACTGGAACACCATCCATTCAACATGGGTAGCATTGCGGGCGGCAGGCTTGCGGGTAAGAATGCTGTTGTTACCGGAGCGGCTGGGTAAGTCGTCATAACTTTGTTTTATTAGTTCTATTATTGCTATCCTATTTTGTTGGGTTTCCTCTCCCATTTCTTTACGGTTGCTGTCCTTCTGGTGTGCGTGGCCATGCCTTTCTGCATACAACTTCCCTTTGTTGTATAGGGCATTTTCATTCAGTCGCCCGGGACAGCTTTATCGTTTGTTACTGTTTCTATCTACTCCTTTTCCCGAAGCAAGCGTGACCGTATACTCACGTGACCTTTTCAATCAATCCCAGCGGCATCGGTCTTGAAACATGTGTCCTCTTCGCCCGCGAAGGCGCGTCCGTCGTAATGGCCGACATATCCGGGCCTGCACTTGACAAAGGCATCGCCAAAGTACGCGAGCTCGTGCCTTCTGCGCCAGGCCAACTGGCTACGTGCATCTGCGACGTATCGAAGGAATCCGATGTGGCGGCGCTGGTTGCGCAGGCGGACGGGTGGGGCGGCGTGGACATCATGTTCAACAATGCGGGCATCATGCACGCCGACGACGCGGATGCGGTGGACACGCCGGACAAGATCTGGGACCTGACCATGAATATCAACGTCAAGGGCGTGTGGTACGGCTGCAAGCACGCGGTGCTGAGCATGCGCAAGTTCGGCAAGAAGAAGGGCAGCATCATCAACACGGCGAGCGTGGTGGCGCTCGTGGGCTCCGCGACTCCTCAGTTGGCATACACGGCGAGCAAAGGTGCCGTGTTAGCGTTGACGAGAGAATTGGCCGTCGTGCATGCGAGAGAAGGCTTCAGGTTCAATGCGCTGTGCCCTGCACCGTTGAAGTAAGTGCTCTCCCCCTTTCCTCTCGCACTCCTCCATTTCATTATCCTCAATCTACGCTTAACTGCGTGTTGACCTCGAACCGAAGATGCTAACCTTGCCCGTTTAGCACGCCTCTCCTCCAGGACTGGCTAGGCGACGACCACGCCAAGCGCCTCCGCCGCGAGATCCATTTTCCGTCCGGCCGCTTCGGCGAAGCCATCGAGCAGGCCCAGGCGGTGCTCTTCCTGGCTAGCGACGAGAGCAGCTTTGTCAACGGAACCGACTTTGTCGTCGATGGTGGCATGACCAAGGCGTATGTTACCCCTGAGGGGCCGCCGACGCAACCGCCGGCCAACTTGACGCGTTGAATGAGCGCATTTGGTGTAATTACGGGTGTATTATCGGCTCATGTGTCGGTGCTTGTGAGGGAAATCGCGAGAAAGGGTAGAATGTGGTAAGGTGAGGCGGAGGCAGGCTAGTCTCTAAGTCTTGATCCCGGCGTTAATATCTTATCTGGGCGTTGTGGGATGATAGGAGGGTGGTAATGTGCGCCCGTGCTAGAGATAGAGAATACAATGAGTTTCTTTCGATGATGAAGCCATGTTGCGTTGCTGTGCTCGGGATGCCCAGCTATGTGGCATTATCCATGTAATTACGCAGTGTACGGAGGGAGCAGCAGAAAACCAACCAATCATGGCGATGCCTTGTCGTCACGAATAAAACATCGCCCAGAGATATCTCCTGATAGACTTGTCAAATCATCGCAATTTGTAATCTCGATTTCCAGGAACTCGGCAAATGGATACTCCAGGGGCGTTGCTTTTCCTGCCGAGGGCGGCGGACGAAGCTTCGCGCGCTACGCCCAATGCCCGGAGACCCGGCTGTGGCTTGAAGTCCGCCGACGTCAGACCCCCCAGCTTCAAGTCCAACGCCGCTAGCAATCGCGAACGACGAGAAGGACAACGCCCTTCTGCAGCTGGCAAATACGCTTTGGAGTACCCAAACCTTCCGTCTGTATGTCGAACTCGTTCTTCAAAGTTTTAAGGAATCTAACCGATAAATTGCCTCAATTGAGTAGACTAACGCGATGCTTGGCTGCAGGGGCTGGCAGTCATCACAGTTAGAAGTCTCCATCTAGCTGCCTCATTAGAGCGACGCGCACGGAAGCATCCATCATGTTTCGCCGCCTATTCAAAGAGGTATACGCATCCCACATCTCCTCTCGCACGCTTCCCTTCGCACCCTTTCGAACCCACGTATTCTGCGTCACATAACGCCAACTAACACGATCCGCACTCCCGGCCTCGCACACCAACAGCATGGCACCAAAGATGTCGTAACGCTCTTCCACTCGCCGATGCAGCCGGCCTCGAGCCGCGTGCTCACGCTGCTGAAACAGACCAACGCGACGGCAGCGTCGACGGCTACCGAGGACCAGATGTCATCGCACGACGAGCACAATAAAGAGCAGCGCATGGACTTCGAGCTCGACGTCACGGAGGCGCCGCCCACGCCAGATCAGCTGAAGAGCATTCTGGAGTATCTACCGCGGGAGTCGGACGTGGGGAAGATTGTCAGTGGTGCCAAGGGGCTCGAGGATGCGGTCAAGCTGGTGGGGAGCAAGCCGGATGCGTTTGTGAGGCCATTGACAGTGGATTGGAACAGTGGGAAACTCGGTGGGTTGCTCTCTCTGATGGAAAGTTTTTGAAGGTACGAGTTGGGAAGAGGCTAATGCTTTACAGTTGTTGGCGATGATAAGTCGGCGATTTTGGCCATGCTCAGGGCGTTGCCGAAGGAGACCGATAAGGTGTAGGCTTCGGCATGATAGTCCTAGGTGCGGTAATATAGGCAATCTGTTTGATTATAACGGACGATTAGCATGCGTTCATCCAGCTTTACTTATGAGTCTACTTGATACTTCTTTTTGGACCAAAGCGTATTTGGTTGTGGATATCGTCGTCCCGGAATCTTTCCGGGACGTATGAATTCCAAACCATGACTAGGAATATAGTGGTTAGTCTACATGCTCAAACTTGGCTGCGACTACAAGCTGATATAAGGTGTTCAATTCGCGAAAAAAGCTATTAGCTTCATATCAGCACTGTCGGAATTCTATCATGTAGAGCATCGTAGACCGCTATTCACAACCACGGCAGTAGCATTTGTGCAATATCGCTGTTGATACTAGAACTCTATGCATATCTCGTGTAGATTGGGAGATCGGTTAAAGTCATCGCCGCCCGTGTTACAGTAACCAGACCACGACTCGCTCCCGATGACTGTTCTTCTAGCAACTTTTCTGAGTTTTGTAGAGTCGCTAGTCTCCTGAAGAATGCCGTTGACGACTGCCTCTGGATAATCATTCGGCCACGATCCACCCACTATTACTATACCGTACCGTTGGTCCTACCCGCATTGCTAACAACATTGACATGCCATAAATGACAGAAAAGGACCGGTGTTTGTAGCATGATCATATTGTGGCCTAGTTGACTCTTTTAATTGAGCAAATACCCGCAAGAAGGGATTGTCTTCTGGCATGTTACCTTGTCCTTTAAAGCGGACTATGTAGTGAAGGGTAAAGCATCACCTGCGCCTTTTACCGGATCTTGGCTCCAGGAAATACGGCCCAATTCAAGCTTCCACGCTGAAAGGCAGCCTAATTTGTGGTGACTCATTGGTCACATCTTCGTACGTATCATGGGCTTTGCTGTTACCGCTGATGGGCGTAAAAAACCCCCGCTCCCGCTGTCCACCGGCACCATGCTCTGGTCTCTCATCGCTAAACCAAGAGTCCCAGTTCATCAAACCCTTCCTTGAATATGTTCCACTACATCATATTACATCGTCTATCTTTCAAGAGCTGCTTGCTTATCTATGGACATTTCTTCTATCTTAGGATGGCACATCCCATCGCCCCCAAGCACACGCAGTGATGCCATCACGAATGCGCAGGCTGTCCCATGTCATGGATCCATAGCCTAAACCCTTTCGTAAGTGCTTAATTCTCACGAATATGTGGTGTTGGAGGATATTCCGGCCCAACAGAGTTTGAATTGCGCTCGGAGAGAGTTCTCGGACCAAGCCCTTTGGAACCATCTCAGAACCTCCCACGGCGATGCCGAGAATTTGCTCCGGTTTCTTCTCGACATTCAAATGTGGGCCTAGACGTCTTGCCGGTCAATTTTGCTCCTCTGCGTTTGGAAAGGCGGAATGATGCAACTCCGTATTATTGCTTCTGAATGAATTAGGCACTTTCGCGGCTGCCATTTCTTCCGGTATGTCTCACCACACTGTGCCAAAGTCACGAAGCTTGGACAATTAAAGTATCATTTGCAATAGGTCTATTTGAAGTAGAAGACTCAAGTGTATCCGCTTAGTGACACCTCAACTTTACTACGTAGAATAGTGCCGCATCTATCTTTCTAACCCCGCACCCACAATGTTACTTCCATCTATTCCGCAATTCATTACGACGATGTGGCTATCTCGGGCACATATCTTGCTTCGATATTCAGTCAACACAGTAAACTTTTAAGGCTAGCTTACAACGATGATGATGAGAGCCTGGAATATCTTCCAAGGCCGACGATGGAACAGCTTTTTCAACACAAACCCACCTCGGACGGTGGATATGGCCAACCCGAACACATACTACGGATTGTTTTGTCAGAATAACTTTGAACTATTCTCCACCAGGAGAAGAAACAGCCGCCTGTATGCAGAAGTGTGGCCAGGCGGCAATATGTCTCCTCTGGTTCATGGAGTTTGCGCAATGGGAATTCTACAAGCCAGCGGCACTTCCAAAATGGAACGTGTTGCTTCTCCGAAGGGGCTCCCGTGCCATGTTGTTTTAGGCAGTTAACAAGATCGACGTGCATACGTCTCATAGACATGTATCAGAGGCCCAACGCGGGCTTGGTGTTTGTATTATTACGGATTAACGTAGTGGTTGTGGCGCTTCTAACGACAACTCACTTGCAACTTATAGGGATTTGCTTACGCTCCGAACCATAGCGGAGTCATCTTATGCGCCTTGTCCGCTGTGCTGGGCATATTTCAACGAAAGAACAGTCTTTCAGAGTCCTTATTGGGAGCTTAAGATATATGACTTCTAGGCAGGCTCTCCTAGTCATTGTAACATTCGACTTCTGTGTTATGCTAACAGAACAGGGCTTCGCGAGAAAACATGGAAAGGAATGTCTCATCTACTAGTTCCATTTGGGAACAGTGAATTTGGAGCAGTTCCAAAGTTCTCGGTCCACACTCTAGTATGAACAACTCGGGTTTGCTTTAGCTGCTTCACATTTGGTTGAACCATTGGAAATGTTCGCGGTACCATTAAGCAGCCAAACCACGTAAGAAAGCTTCAAGAACAATAGCACCCGAGCCAAGTACTTCAACTTTTAACTTGCCTAACCTGGGCATGGCTGCGTCCATTAAAAAAGCTTACGGATTTCGGTCTTGATTTGCCGATCCTCCTCGCCAGAAGACGCCTTGTCTCAGCGCTGCTACTACGTGTATCCGCCTTAAAAGAGAGTTCATGTGCTTAGATATATGCTTTATAGCTCACACACAATATCCAGGTATATGAATATGGGCGCTGGATTTCGATTTTCTGTGGTCTTAGTGCTTCCCGTTTATCTCGCGTTGGCCTCTAGAAGATGTTGAGTATGTCTTAGCTAACCATAGACAAATCCTCACCTGGAGAAAAGAGAGGTATAACTTCACCCAATTTGGGTCTCTCGCATTGCATCGTCTTTACATTACATTGTCGTACTCTCACCATTAAATAGTATTAAGGAATACAAATTTGTATTGCTTCGGCTTTTGAGTTCTTTAGCTTTGTATTCTCTACCTATTATTCGGCCAGTGAGCACAGTCAACAATAATTCCCCTGTCGTGCAATCAACTAGATTCAATCGAGTCATTAACGTCTCTGCTTAATCGTAAAATTTCCTCTCCATTGTCTAGCACTATCGAATCGCTAAGAAATATAGAACATGCAAATTCGACGGATGCAACACCTATTATACACCAATAGTATTCCGTATGTCGATTGATTCACAGCAAGCACCCGATACCTTCGTAGGCGGCCCTCAGCTACTCTCGCGGCTCGAAGATGCACCAACACTCTCCAGGTTGCGCAGTGACTTGGTCCTTCAAGCCCTTCATTAACGTCTCTGGATCATGATCAGGAGAGAAGCTGACTTTGAACCGCTTCAGTATCATGGCGGTAGAAAGGCGCAGCTCAACAAGGGCGAGATTCTTTCCGACACACTGGCGATTACCGATGGTGAACGGGGCATAGGCGCGCTTATCGTGGATCAGTTCAGGGCGAGAGTACCATCGCTCAGGGATGAAGTCGTTGGGATGTTCAAAAGCCTCGGGCACTTGTAACCCCCGGTGTTAGCAGAGCTGACTGCAGACCGACGTGGTGCTGGAATATACATACGTCGTGATACTACGTATTTCGGTGCGTTGACTTTGGTGCCGGCGGGAATCCATGTGCCGCCGACCATAAGACCTTCCGGACCAGTTATGCGGCCACCGCCGGTCAACTGCGGCGGCACAAGGCGCAACGTCTCGTTGATCACGCCATTGAGGTGTGGGAGCAGAGCGAGAGCATTGTGGTCGGTTTCATCAACTGTACGTAGCTCGGCGAGGATCTTGTCGACATTTTCAGGGTATTTGGACAGAAAGTACCATATGCTGATCAAAGTCGCGCGAGTCGTGTCACTAGAAGAATACATTATTACCACGTTGTTGCTGAATCGTGCCTAAGAGGAAGTGGCGCTAGGACGTACCTGCCAGCCACAATCACCGAGATCGTGTTCCCACTCAGGAGATCCCTCCGGCTCTTCAAGCTCCGGATAGAGCTCAGCTGGTTGAATTCATCGATAAACCATGACGCCATATCAAGCTTATCGACTCCGGACTGCATGGAAATTATTAGCCTTCACCTCATTTGGCGCCATAAGCGGTCATTCGCTCACATTCAACCTCAGTTCCATTTTCCGGTCGCAGAACTCCACCATGCCCATCCAGTCCTTGACCTTGCCCAACCACGGCACGAACGCAAACGCCGCACGCACCAACCAAATGGTATCATTAAGCGGCGCCAACAGCGCCAGAGCGCGTTGCTGACGTTCAATGGCTGGCTGCCAGCTTCTAGAACGCAACATGCCGAAATCTTCCGCGAAGCCAAACTCGCCCATGGCGTCGAATGAGAACCACGACATGACGTCGTTAACCTTGACGGCACTGCCGACGCCGTAGGATTCAATACAAGAAGCGAGTTCGTTGACAAGGAGGCGCAGACGTGGGGCGTAGTCGTTAAGAGCTATAGAGACCTATTAGTGCTGAAATAATATGAGGGTTGACCGGAACCTACATTTGGTGGAAATTGCTTGGTTCCATATATGGCGGCGAGCTTTGTGGTCTTCTTCATCACGGGTGAAGATGGCAGAGGTCCGCGGTTGCAGGACATCATACCACGGATCTTTCAGGTTGGTGTTCTTTGCACCGTCGAGAAGCTCAATGCCCGCGGGATGGTAAATTGAGATCTCATTGGGGCCTAGAATACATTGTCAACACTCAACTCGTCAATCATTGTAAGAACCGGATTTTCCGAAGCTCATGGAATATTTCCAACATATTGTGAGGACGAAGGAAAGGCCAAGTAAAATCCTTGCAAGGGAAAGACGTTTCCAAACTTACCTGTTCTAACTATAGTCCCATACTTCTTATGCAACTCCTGCTGAAGCAGGTAGTTGAGGGAGTCCCTCGCTTGAAAGACGTGCCAAAACTTCGTGACGGCTGCTAGTTTCGGGCCCGGAAAGCGTTTCAAGCGATGGAAGAAGAGGCGATAGATTGTTATGCTTGAGAAGAGGGATATTAAATACGAGGTAAATATCCAGGCGCAAGTACGCTCCCGATCAACGATATTTTCAGACAAGCGTGGCATGAAAAACCAGACCGCCCACACCAGCGCGACATGACCGGCCACGACCCTTGGAACGCGAAGGTGCCATTCGCCGCGAATGAAAATGGCTAGGTGGGCAACCACGCCGGCGATTGCAGAACCCACGAGCAATGGAGCAGTGGACGCCATGTGAGCAGACATTTTTGGCCGAAAGATGGCTAAAAAGACGCCCTCGAAAAAGCGACTCTCTCAGAAACCTTGACAGAAAGTTTGGCTGCCGCCTGATATCCAGTTAGGGTGCGCGTGGAATGCGTACGTCCCAGATGCCCGTGATGCCCTTATAGCTGATCATACTAAATGGCTGTATGTCAACCAGGGGAAGAGGGTAAGACAAAGGCGCGCGAATGACATGGACAAGGTTAGTGGACTGCTGTCTTGATCAGCGCTGCTGCACCAGCTTGGCGGCTCAGCCTCTCACCAGGGTGGTTTATATTTGGGGAATGGTCTGTTACCCTCGGCTGACAATCAAGGTTCTTAGCTGCGTTAGTTCCTGCAGGACAGCAATTGCACCGCATTGGCTCCAACGTCCATAGCCACAGCCGGGCCCCGTGTGGTCCCGGTAACCTTTGTGATGCAGACTGCTCGAGGACTGAATCCTTCCATTAAACTTGCAATACTCCGGGGACCGCTCGCTCATATTGAAAGGCATGATGGTTAGTAGCACAGATTGCGGGCTACGGCAAGGCAGAATCGACAACTAAAAGCGTCGTCTAGCGGATTGGCCCTGCAATCGCACTGGGGCTTCGCCGAGGAAATAGCGCTTAGAAGGTGGGCAAAGTCCAGTCTCGGAACGCAATTCTTCACGGCCTCCGGCAACCCTCTGCATCCATGAATTCGGTGAAAAGTACAGAATTTGGTGTATGCACAAAGAAGTAGCGATATACTACAAGAAGTGCAGTCGGAAAAATATGTACTTGAGTCGCTCCGGCATCACGTGGGTGATGCCAAGCGACCGCAACCGAGTTCTGCCCCTAAGGTTGCTGCTCGCCCTATCACACTCTACAAAGCCTTCCATCTTCACGCTGCGCCCAGCGATCGCTTCCCACCCCCGTCAACGCATAGAACCTGTCCTCGGGATCGTACCTCGCCTTGATCGCATTCAAGCTGTCGTAGTGGCTTCCATAAAACACCTCCTTAAAGTTCGGCTGCCGCCAGTCGCCCTCGTTCAAGTACGCGCCTCCGCCTGGCGTCAGCGCTTCCAGCTGCGGCAATAGCTCGTTCGTTATGGTCAACTGCTCTTCTATATTTATTTGTTCGTCCGTATAGCTGTAGCCCGTGCCGACAACGGCGTGCATGATGGACTCGCGCCACAGCGGATGCGCAGCGACCGTGTCGGGTGACGGGACGGCATCCGTGACGTTGAAGGCGACGCCGGAGAAAAGGGCGCCACCGTCAACCATGTTGCGCACGGTGGCTAGGAATGACTCGTTGTTATCGTCAATGAGCGTTCGCGGGATGAAGCGCCCACCCAACTGGTGGTCGGACACATTCCAAGGCGTGTTGACTGCATGATACGAGTCGAGGTAGGTCGGAAACTCATCGGAGAAATATGTGTACTGAATCTCATACTCCTCAAGCTTATCTAGCGTTGGCGCCATGAGGTCGTCGATCTCGGCCTTGGTGAGGTCGGGCGCTGTCGCCGGCATTAACGTGAACCCATCTGGCGTAGTGAGCCAAATCACGGATACGCCGGCATCGACCATGTCGGGCAGGCTGGCGTGGAACGTGCCGACTACTTCCCAGAACTGGTCCGCATTATCGCCTGTATTGGGGAAGCTCATGTTCGCTGCCGATACCGTCAGGGCCGGGTGCACTTTGGCCGTCAGTGAGACTACGGCGGCATACGTCCCCCCACCTCCGCCACACAGCGCCCAGTATAGGTCAGCGTGCTCATTGGGTGACGCTGTCAAGATGTTCCCGGCTGCTGTGACAACTTCCCACTCAAGCACCTGGTCGGAACCGAGACCAAACTTGGAGGCTAAAGGCCCGTGGCCCCCACCCTGAGTGTATCCGCCGACCACGCCCACTGAGGGACAGTTTCCGCCGACAGCTATGACGTCGTGTGCGTCCGCGAATTCGTACAGCTCGTGGACTTCGACGCCGGCACCCATCTTGACTGCTTTCCCATTGTAGTAGGAACTACTGTAGGTCTGCATCTCAATATCTTTCATGTTGTGTGTCCAGATGGATACTGCGCCAGCTCCTGTGGACTTGCCATTGTAGTCGTGGCCGGTGTTCTTGACAACGAGACGGATATTATGGCGGCGAGTAAAATGCATCGTTTTCTGATAATCTTCTGCATCGCTGGCGTTGACGGAATAGCTGACGTAGTTGCCAAGCGTGCACGAAACGTTGGCGGGAAGGAATGGGTTACAACTGTTGTTGGTAAAGAAAGGCGCCATAATGGACGAGGGCCAGACGATGTGCGTCTCTGGGAAAAACCAAATGTCGCGCAGTGCGGCACATGCCTCTTCGTCATAAGCTTCGAAGTTGTCATAATGGCACACCGAGGCAATTGGGATTGTCGCTACGAGTTTACCGCCCAAGGTACTGTTGAAAGCGTCCCAGTCCTCCGGCGTGGGCCAACAAAGGTCGCCAGGGAAGCAGCGACATGACGAAGTGGAGGTGGTGTTCTGCGAGGACGAGGTTGTGTTGCGGGGCCACATAAAGCCTTGTGATTGGGGACTGGCACAATCATCTCCACCCAATGGTGCTGCACCCACGTGGACGAAGCCCAGTAACAACGAGAGGAGGGAGACAAACAGGACAGCGTACAGCCCCATTTTTAGTCTTGGCGCAGCTCGGTCGTGGTTGAGAAAGAATGAATGCCACGAGGCAGACCGGGATCGCAGCAGAACTTGTCTGATCTGGCTCTACTTGTAAGTATCACACAGGTGCCCCTGGACCAATGGCTTCATGGCTATGAGGGCCTTCAGTGGCCTTTCAGCGCGCGACGCCCCGCGATCTTCGGATATTGATTTCTCACCGCCGCCAGCCGCATCCTTTCATGGACAATTGGGGCCGAAGTTTTATGCTTGTGCCGCTTTTCCCACAATTAGAAACATCGTACGGGTATACAACGGGGAAGCGTGGTCTACAGTAGCTACTTTAGCCAGGGCCCAGTATAGCCGCATAGTAGGCCAATAAGGCGTGCTGGCCTCAGCTGGTGGGTTACCGAGTGACAGTCACCCTAGTCGTTGGCCCCGGCACGCACCGTGCAGCCCTACTAGGGCCCCCGGAAGGATGACTGTGCCACGTTTCCTAGATCGGTGATTGCTGTTGCAGGTCGGCCACTTGTGCGTCCGGAGTTGCGTCGGGATCCTTCGCTCTTTGCCGGACGTTTCTAGACGGTGAGTGCGTAAGAGCGGAAGTCCGACGTGCTCCTCGCAACTCTTATGCCCCAGACCCCAACACACCCCAATATACACGCGCAGCTCGCGATCAGCCGACGGATTTGAATGGCTGGTTGGCCGTCTCATCTATCTGCCATAGCTCGACCTGCAGAATGGTGTCCTACCGTAGACGAATGAAGTGACACGGCATGCGGGGGCTGTGCATATCTCTCCTTGGCCGGACGCCAAGGTGGTTGGGAGAAACTCGACGCAAAGGAGGTGGGAGGGTTATATTGATCAGATTGAGTCCGCTTTCTACAAGTTGCTGTTCAGTAATAATGTAAGACTTTATTCTCCGAACATTCAAGCGAGTCTACCTCTATTCTTTCTCTTCAACCCGCACTCTGGAGACGAAGTCCGTTGTGTTATCCGATAGTCTTGCATCATGCCTGTGAGCGACCGCGGATGGAGTTTGGCGATATGGATGGTGGTTTTCACCATCCTGACGTCCTTGACGATGGGCTTGCGTTTTGTGGCGCTTCGGGTCCAGAGGCGATCCTTCCGAGTGGATGACTATCTCATCATTGGCGCTTTTGTAAGTTAGCCTCCTCATAGTCAAGCGAGCGGATACTAACACGACCAAGGTCAACCTTATTGTTCTAGAGGTCACCTCTTGGTGGGCTATCGCCAATGGACTCGGCGCGCCAGTCATGACGTTGACTCCGTACCAAGCCTCTGTGCAGCTTAAGGTATGTTCACTCTAAGCAGCTTCTACTTAGCGCAAGGTAACCCGCTCACAAAGCCGATAGCTTCTTCTGTCCGCCGGCATGACTTGGACATTTGCGACGGTGCTGTGCAAGCTAGCCGTCCTTTGGATGTATACGCACATCTTCACTGTGCGACCGTTCAAGATCGCGGCATACGTCACGATGGGCTTCGTAACGTCCTACGCCATCATCTTCGTCCCCATTTTCTTCACACACTGTATTCCTATCGAGGCGTCGTGGAGCGTGGATCCGGTAGTGCAAGCGACCCAGTGCCGCCCGATCAAGCGACAGGAATATGCGTCGGTATCCATTAATATGGCGCTGGATTTGGCAGTCGTATTACTTCCGTTGCCTGTCATATGGAAGCTACAGATCCCGACGAGGAAGAAGATCTTCGTTAGCTTCATGTTCAGTCTTGGTTTGATGTATGTGACTATGCGCTCACCTCGTAACAACTCCGTCACCATGCTAATCGTGTCCGCGTACCGTAGCATCGTCGCCATTATGGCCTGGCGCATCCAATCCACCGTGGCAGCCTCTAACCAGCCCGACTGGAATATCGCGCTCTACACCACGGCGTTGCAATCGCATCTCGAAGTGTGGCTCGGCATCATCGCGGCAAACCTGCCGACGCTCGCGCCGCTCTTCTCTCGCTTCATCAAACCCACCATGAAGTCGTACTTCAACAACTTCAAGTGGTCGTCTAACAACGGCGGTGGCTCCGGCGGCGATGGCGGCAAACAATACCGCAACAGCCACAACATGGCAATCCGCACGTTCGGCTCCGGCGGCCCCGACCTTAAGGCCGAAAGATTCAATCGCCTCGCGGGCAGCTCGGGCGACTTTAGCGACGACTTGATGGATCGGTATAACTTGAATAAAGTGGAGGTATGTGCATCGAGCAGGCCAACCAGTCCTGATGCGATTGCGATGAGGAGGGATTTCGAAGTGGGAATTGAGGCATATGATCAAAGGCCAAGGGGTGTGCATGAAGCTGTGTGAGAGTGACTTGGGGTTGCAGTCACTGGGTGGGATGCATGTTCGGATATTTCTAACTCACGGCCAAACGTTATGCAACGAAAGAGGCTTGTATAGGTTTCAATCTTTCGGTTTCAGCACTGCAGATAGGAACATGAATACCATGGGATGTCGTTCACTTTTTAATATCTAAAGGATTACAATATAAAACCTTAAAAGGTTCGGATTTACTGAGTTTTCTTATCCTTTTGCTGCTTTTAGGCGTAGTGGCTTCACTTTTCATCGTAGACTGCGACGTGAGATTAAAAAATCCCCCATAAGCAGTGTCTTCGGCATGGTAATCGAGACTTATCGCCGCATGTTTGGCTCGCTGGTTCAAGCATCAAACTCCGTAGACGAGCTACTCCGCTAGACCGAGGCATTCACTATTCACGTTCTTCTCGACAACTCTTCACCGACATCGATGAAAGCCTTCGAATATCCTAGAGCCCAAGGTGAATGCGGTTCCCTCTAAATGGGTCAGCAACGGTAGCGATGCCCCGCAAA
Organism: Lineolata rhizophorae; assembly: GCA_010093515.1. Classification (NCBI taxonomy): domain Eukaryota; kingdom Fungi; phylum Ascomycota; class Dothideomycetes; order Lineolatales; family Lineolataceae; genus Lineolata; species Lineolata rhizophorae. The sequence goes on along the minus strand of MU001678.1, from coordinate 859,151 downwards.
ATAGCGAGTACGAATATCTCAACCTCTAAACTTGCGCTTCTATTCTTCTTTCCTGCTTCATGCTCAATTGCAATGTTGCGGGTATCTCCTGCTGGCATTCAGCCCGCCGCTAGGAGCTCATAATTTAAACTTTGGAAATGGCTGGGATTGGGATCCCTCCGGCATTGTGTCCCTCGTCCTGCACTACCTCGAAGGATGCGAAGAGCTTCTTCGCCTTCCTTTTCTCTTTCATCATTCGTCTTGCATTGTGCAAGTGTCTGAAGAAGAAAAGGCTGTCGTTCGTTGGTAGTGATATCCTGTAGATGTCTCGATATTTTTGAGAAGCGGGAATAGTACAGAGTGTTGCAGATCCTAAAGCCTGCGACAGTACTTGCCGGTGAAGCACATCTAGGAGCAAGCGCGGTGCAGAGATCAGCACCTCTTTCATTTGCAGCCATATACATCCTCATCCTTCGTCTTGGCTTGGAGCGAGCATCAAGTGTAGGAGATTCCAAACCCAGGTATTCATCTGGCTAGCTTGAACGTAGTTAAAGCTAGCGGCAACTAGCGATAGCCCTCGGTGGTGGCCTCCATTAGCCTCTTAGCACCTGTCGGCCACCGTTAGACAATCTATACCCATGTCATCCATCCCAGCCTCTCACCCTAATATATCAAAACACTTAATTGTCCGATAGTCAGGCAAAGGCTTCGACTATGAGAGTGCTGTGCGCCTTCACGCGCATGGCATCCGGACGCCGGAAACCATCACCAGCCGCCTGCATCCTCCCGTATGTGCAGCAAACCTACTCTTTTTCTCGCAAAATATGCCTCATGAAGGATTCTTCCGTGCGTCTTAACGCTCGTCGCCGATCGGATGTTGTGTGCCGGCGCCAAAGGTCGCAGATTGGGCGCACAAGGCTGAGGGCTTACGACGCCGAAGTGGGTACCTACTGCGGCGCCCCAGACGCCGCTGCCCACAATGCCCCGCGACAAGGGACTGTGGGCGGGATCCCTGCTCCTCTGTGCTCCGCTGATATCTGCCCGTGCGGCTGTTCGAAGAGAATCTCCGCCGCAGTACAGCTGTAAAGCGAGAATTATTTTTGGCCCCCAGCTCGACGGCTGGTCGTAGGTGGACACGGTTCGTCAGTGGCTTCAGAACTTACCTTGTTCGGGTAATTCTAAGGCAATGTTCAGCGTCTTATTGGTCCGAGTGCGACGCCTCCAATCCTATGGCGCTACTAGCTAGCTACTAAGCTCCTGCGGTGTTTATTTTCTTGGAGGCTGAGAATTGAACTCTGTACTCCGTACAACCTAGCAGATTTATCGTGTATGATGCCGGATTTGACGCTGAGACCCGTCCCGCAGGATCCAAGGCCTTTATCGTGATGCGGGACCCTTTGTCTGGAAAGAGCTGTGCTACGGCCAATGCGGGGATATAGACATCTTCAGCTTGTGAAAACATGAAACATGAGCCTTTTCCCTGGGGTACGTTGGCATCTTCGAGCTCCCCGACCTGTCGTACAGCACGCTCCAAGTAACCCTGGTACAGAATCCTAAAATATCCCATCGGTGCCTAGAGAAGCAGGCCGTCGCATACTTCCCAAAAGTTTGGGAACGGGTCAAATTAACGGAGACCCTTCACATCTCTGGAAGCAGGGGCAAACCTGCACATGCACAGGCCCACTAACCCGCTCGTGCTTTGTACGACTGCGCCTCTCGACGAACCTATTGCCGTGCCTCATTCCTGATTCTAAAACCATACTGCGCAGCTCTTTAGCTTAGCTAGGCTACCTGATTTCAGGCAAAGCTCCTCTAGTCAGCCCGCTCTCTTTAACTCGGCTACTTTTCTGCCGTTGACTCGCAGCTAAATACGACGAGCTTCAACTTGCACATTCTTCCGCCAGCCTCCTCGCTCATACCTACCTCCCATTCCATCGCTAACTTCCAAGTCTCGCTTTAAGTCCGAAATCCGACAGCCGTACGGTCACAGCAGCCATGAAGCCGCCGTTCCCGTCCCCGACGCCCACCTGGCACAACGATGTCTACCCAACCATCGATCCGTCCAACCCTAGCCTCAGCCACGCTGGCCAGACCGTCATCGTCACGGGTGCGGTAAGTTCACCGTTCTTTGTCTTCCCAAAGCATCAAGCTGACAACCGAATTCGGCAACGATAGGGAAGCGGCATCGGGCGCGAGACGGCTCTCGCCTTCGCGGCCTCGGGTGTCAAGCATCTCGTGCTCACGGGGCGGACGCAGTCGACCATAGAGGAGACAAAAGCGCTGCTACCGGCCAAGGACGGCCTGAAGGTGAGCACGTACGCCGTCAGCGTGATGGACATCGAGGGCATGCAGAAAATCGCGAGCGAGGTCGGCCAGTGGGACGTGCTGGTGCTCAACGCCGGATACATCTCGACGCCTGCGCCAATCGCCAAAGCGCCACTGGAAGAGTACTGGGGCAACTTCGAGGTACGTGCGGACCCACCTCTACCTATCGATTATCGTCGGGTCTCCACCCGAAGCTCCACAGCTTCGAGCCGGGGGGATCGTGGGGCCCACTCTTGCTTGTTCGGAGGTGGCTTGCGGGACGAAAATAAGCTTACTTCTCCACCGCGGGCGCCTGCCTCCCCCAATCCCGGGGTGGTGGAGCGTCTTTACTTCGCACGCCACACAGACAAACGTCAAGGGCATCGTCATCGCGTCGCAAGCCTTCTTCCCGACGGCCAACCCGGAGCGGGCCGCCGTCATGACCGTCACGGCCGGCGCCTTCTTCCTGCCGACCAAGCAGGTCGTCGGCCTGTCGGGCTACCTCGTGTCCAAGCTGGCCCAGGTCAAGATGCTCGAGTTCCTCGCGGCCGAGAACCCCAATATGTTCTTCTGCAACGTGCACCCGGGCATGATCGACACCAAGATCTTCCGCGGCTCCGGCGCCACGCCGGATATGCTACCCATGGACACTGGTGAGTGTTGCTTGCTCCCGCTACCCGCTTCCCGTGGGGGCCGATGAGGCGATAACCCGGAGTGATTATGGGGCGCGACGCGATCATGCGGACTCGAATATTGAGTGCTGACTACGGCGGGCCTGACAGCGCAACTGCCGGCCCACTTCATGGTGTGGTGCTCCCTACCCGAGGGCCAGTTCCTGAATGGCCGGACCGTCTGGGCGAACTGGGATGTTGACGAGCTGAAGGCGATGAAGGACGAAGTCGAGCAGAAGAACCTGTTCACGAACACGTTTGTTGGGTGGCCTTTCCCCCATATGGGATAAGTGCATAGAGGGCTGGCCTGACTGGGCAACCCAGCAGCGTTCGGGCCTTCGGCTATCCCAATGCTGACGGCGGATCATTATCTCGGCTAGCCAACTAGGGCGATCTACCGTGTACCACAAAATATTACTGGCTAGAATCAAAGACTTTTCATCCTCATTTGGGAATTGCAGATCAAGTGGCCGTCAACTTTTGGCATTCAAATTCTATCAAAGCTTATCGTGACCGAAGCTAAGAGGGGTAAGGGCCAGCCTTTGAGAGCTAAGCACGGCTGCATGAGTAAGCCGTAAGCCAAGCCAGGGATCCCGCTTGGTACCATAGCCGTCTGCAATATAGGAGCGGTACTTGTTGGCTGAAGTGTTCGAACAGATTCTGGGTCAGGTATTCGCGGCAAGGCGTGATTGGATGATTGCTCAATATGTGTGGATACTGACACAAAGGTTAAGGTACATACCGGTTTTTGTGCACTCTCTGTAGGCGCCTCTGTTGAGGCTCAGCCGACCAGCTGTAGGGGTGGACTAGTCACCCCCGCGGCCCGCAATTGAGGAAAACTTGGCTAGCATTTTGAATATCGACGACAGAAGATTTTCGCGGCTAAACGAGCAAGGCGCAGAGATTATTTCGGCATCTGGTGCATTCTAACGCAGAGCATACTACAGTGATAGTCTACAGCTCCTCTATCTAGCAGAAATTTTGGCTTGTCAAGAACGGGATGCACAGCAATTCTGTTACTATTTTTGTAGGATTCTGCTGGCACTTGGTTCCTTAGCGTTAGTCATTCCGATCGTCTCTCTGTGTGCAAGGCCGCGCCCCGAAGCGCCCGATGCATGGCATGCGCGGACCCAATCCCTGCGCGCCGAGCCGCAAAAGGTCTGCAGGGACAAGGGGTCTCTACTAGTCCCCGACGATTACCTTCTCGCCGAGACTCGGGCTTAGTTACCCAGCTTGGAGCACGCCCCGACGAAGGCGCCGCCTGCGGGGTCCCGTAGGCCATCCAACGGGTTCTCGGCCACTAACTTCGCGTGTTTTCTCCGAGCCGCTATGAGACGCCTCCCTCGGACAACTGACAACAGAGGACTGAAACTGGTGCACGACGTTACGGAGCTAATGTACTTCACTCTTATTGCTAGTTAGTTATACAAAGGCCCGAGGGTCTGGATGCGCTGTGCCTCTGAGGGTGGTAATATCGGAGGTAGCATTGCAGATAGGCCCCACCAGTCAACCGCTTACTCCACGCCAGGTAAGGTTAAAGCTTGAACCGCACACAAGTCCGAGAGAAGGACCATGGTGACGGGAGTCCGCCGGGGTCGGCATCCGGGGTGCTTCTTCGCTCTTTGCTCAGTTGAGGTCGCCGATTACGCCGTGAGGCGGATTTCAACGGTAATTGGGCCCAGCCTACGCCACGCCGTTTGTCTGCCTCACTCGTTGCTATTGATAGGAGGCCTCCGCGATGGGACTTCTTCGCACCTAGAGGCCAGATATGGCGGCTATTCCGAAGTTACGATTATATTTCAAGCCGCGGCAAATCAGTCCGCAGTACCCGGTTGCCGAATGAGGTGGAAACTGGACCGATCTAATAGTCAGGGCGGACATATTCTCCGAAAGCACAGCCGAATCAATGAACAACACTCAGCTGGGCGAGCCCGGGCATAGGGGCAACGCACCCTCTACGGTAGACCTCGTTGGCCGTTGGAGAGACTGACCCCTGTAGCTTTTGGACCATCGCTGCGGTGCTGTGCTATCGCGAGTGAGGCAGTACATGTATGGCATACTGAGCCACAATCCATTTCTCCTTCTTGTAACACTGAACATCTATCCGAATCCGCCCCCGATATCCGCAAATCATGACTTCAAGGAAACCGCAAGATATAGCCTCTGCGATGGGCTTAAGGGCTCAATCTCTGAAGGTCGAACTCTCGACAACACCTCAAAAGCTTCAAACAATGGGCAAAAAACGCTTGTCAGCCGAGGCAGCCGCCGAGACAGAGTCTCCAACGAAAGGGCTTCCCTCAGTTCCAGAGCGCTTGCAAGCGGTCTTCCATATTCTATGGCTCATGACGAAGGACGATACTCCCACTTTTGTCGTTCCAAACTCCATCTTCGGTCTCAGCGGTGCCCTCGCCAGCACCGCCCTCATTACCTCCTCCGCCACCATCACATTCCCAACCGTGCTGTGCCGGGTCCCTCTCGTCCTCCTTTTCAACTGGAGCAACCTCCTCATCTTCGACCTCGCCAACCAGCGTCTCCCCGAATCCGCCGCCGAAGACAGTCTCAACAAACCCTGGCGTCCTATCCCGAGTGGACTGATGACCTGCACCCAATTCCGACAATGCATGCTATTTGCCATTCCACTCGTGCTGCTTTTCAACCACCTATTCCTCAACACTGGCACGGAAACAATCTATCTCTATACGTTGACGTGGCTGTACAACGACTTGAAGGGCGGCGACGAGGGCTGGATCTTTAGAAATGTCATCATCGCCTTTGCCTTCGGGTTCTACAACTTGGGCAGCTTGAAAGTGGCGGCCGGCTCGGCGGAGATACCCAAAGGAGATATCACAATCACGTCCGCGGGATACGCCTGGCTCGTCGTCATCTCCCTCGTCGTCCTCACCACCATGCATGTGCAAGATCTCAAAGATGTCGCCGGCGATGCAGCAAGAGGGCGTCGCACGGCGCCTATTGTGCTTGGCGACTTGCCCGCGCGTCTGACCATCGCCATTCCCGTCCTGTTCTGGACTCTTTATTGCGCGTTTTTCTGGAGGATGGGCTGGCTGTGTGGTGGAGGAGTCGGGTTGTTGGGCGCATGGGTGGCGTGGAGATGTGTGGCGTTGAGGGGAAAGGACACCAGAACGGATAGAAAGACGTGGCAACTATGGTGCGCTTGGACGGCTGTTGTCTACCTCATGCCGGCTGTAAGTTGAAGTGGAGTAGAGCAGAGGTGTGCTATTTGCACTTTCTGGTTTGTTCAAAGCGACCTTCGAACTTGGTGCGTGTCGCAAATTCTTGATGGCGTTGTTTGGATTGGGCGCAACCGTACACTTCGAGCATATTTCCTATTCCGAGTCATTGTCAGTTTGACGTCTGTTTTATGAGCCTTATTATACCAAGATGCGATGTACGTTACGTTTGAACAAATACAAGAGCACTTTAGAAAGTCTATTGGTAGCATTGAGGTCTTTCAATCCCTTGATTGCTAACATTATAGAAGTGGACCAAGAATATAAGCTAGGAAGATATGCTTATAGCTTCATTTTTCCTTCCTAAACTTCACTAGTGGCCTACTTCTGAACAGTTGTATCTGCATGCGGACTGCTGTTGTGAAGGTGATCTGGTCGACCTTGCTGCTGCCTACCGGCCCCAGAGTTTTCGGTTGTCCACATGCAAACGTTCCGATCGCGACCACAACAATTAGAGAAAGCCATATTCATGTAAAACATTACAAATATCAAATACATGAACGAAAGATGGGGGAAAAATTGGACTCGTGATTGAAGAAAGCAAAACGACAAAAACAATTTCGAAGGGCAAAAAAAAAAAAAAAATGGACCTGGCAGGAGTCGAACCTGCACCTCACTCAGTGGCTGGGGTAGGAAAGCCTCCCACCCCATTGGAGAAGGGATCCGTTTGCTCCCTGAGTGTATGCTTTCCACATTACACCACGGGCCCAAGCTATTAATTGTTGAAAAACCATTTCTACTAAGGACTATATGAGGTTCAAAAAAAGAGCCCTGCGTTGTCATTGGTACCTGAATTAGGGAACAAGCATGCTCCTGAGCCATGCAGATCATCACTATAAGCCTGCTGGATCTGCTGAAGTGATGGTGAAACAGATGCCGCAACGAGTGATTTTTTGGAATTGTTTTGCCCGCACAGAGCAGCCTAGAAATCTGGGAGTACATTTGAGGCTCTAGGATGCTCTATAATCCGCATTGACGCCATACAGCTTGGTGGTTTAATTAATATATATGTTTATCATTTTTCTGGCTGTGACACTTTAGTGTTCTATCCCCCACTCAACATCTCAACTATACTCCTATGTAACTAGGTAATCTGCTATAAATAGCGATGCAACAAAACAGCGTTGGATGTAAACTAAGAGACACGATAGATACAATGCCATTATTCTAGCATCTAAATCAAAACCTATCATTAGGGCCTTCACAAAATGCTATTTGAAAGACTTAGCCCCACGGAAGTATTAGAGAATCCTCTTGATCGTGAGTAGGCATTGGGTCGGCGTTTTCTTCGCAAACATATTGTGGATTTGTCGTTCATCGTACATAGACTTGTTATTTGGTATAGACCTATCTATCCTAGGCTTTTGGCGAATGCTTTGGTAGTTTCATGGATTTTCAAGTCTCTTATATACATCATCTATCAGAAGCTGGCCGATGAACAGTTTGGATACATCCAAATCAAACTTCGAACAACTAGGATTCAATCATTACTGACCACGTTAGCTGATATTTTTATCGCTTCATTTTGCGAAAAAAGGGAAGACTCAAGTAAGGATTTGTATCGCTAGAAGAATACCGTATGATGAAGCGTGCTCTCAGAGCTAAAGTATTTATTGCTGGTGATATAGAGCGTACCTGTCCGTCTGATTATAGTAGTATAGTCTTATAGAAACCGCAGTTAGCTATCGGTTCTCCACTGCACTCTAGCGTCTAAGGTAAGTAGTCCACAATGAAGAGAATGTTCAAGTTCCATTGGGATAGAAGGCTAATGAACCTGGTCTCAAGCAACAAGTTAATATTAAGTTCTATCATGATATTGCAGGGGTATCTCAAAACTATATAAACTGGACCTCGAGGTAAAGCGTGGTCGTAACTTAGAACGAGCTATGCTATGCCCGAACTCTATCCCTACAGTGGACTCCATCGTAAGTCCCTATCTTATACTAACCACATAAGACTATAGTAACGCCCGTCCTCAATGAATCACAAGCATCCCTCTCGCTACTTCCCTCTATCAGCCATGCCCTCCTCAACCACCTTTCCTAATCTCTTGGCCGTCCTACCCACCTCACCACCCAGTCGAACACACTCCCCCACACCCGCTAAAACATCTCTCTCATATTTCTCTCTAAACACGCGTCTCCGTTCCCCCGTGTCTTCGTATCTCGCGTCGTCCGAATCAGGGGGCCTCCCAAACAAGTTGAGCCTCGCGTAAGGCCGACTCCACGACGGCATGGCATGTTGATATGCGTGATATACAGGAAATGTTGGTGGCCAAAATACCCGTCTTTTTGGAATGCCATCCTTGTCCATTTTGTCGCTCGTCACTCCCAAGCCCACTTCTAGAACGCTCGTCAAAGCACCCAATTGCTTCACCAACAACTTCGCATCCCTTCCCACCACCCCCACCCCTTGTCCCATCCCATTTGTAGCCCCACTCTTTCCGCTCCATCTCAGCACCGTGACAAGGCACCCCACCGTCTTCACCCATCCTCCGGGACAGCTAACCGTTTCTTCCCCGGCACTCTGCAGCAGAAAGCTCAGCACATCGAGCGCGAAGTCCTTGATCTCGCCGCTTAGATGCGTCGCTCCCGCCCGCGCATACAGAAGCAGCTTCGGCGCACGCAACGCGACGTCCTCTGTCGTGAGCGCCCTGAGAACCGCAAGAGTGGCGCCGCGCACGCTGGACGAAGAGTCGAGGAGGAGTGGCGCGACCTTGGGCACGATGAGGGCGGCGGGCGCAGATGCGGGAGCCAAGGCGATGGCGGAGAGGATGTGTGCGAGGGCGTCGCGGCGGGCGGCGTCAGAGCGGTGGGAGAGGAGGGAGAGGTTGTGGGAGAGTTGGGCGGCGGAGGAGGACGGACGGGCGGAGGTGGTGAGGGCGCGCTGCTGGGTGACGGTGATGGATTTGGCGCGGAAGGAGGTGTCGGTGTAGTTGGAGGGGGCAGGCTTGGATTTGCCGACGCGGAGCTTGGGTTTCTGCGGATGGAATGGTGAGGCGCATGTTCATAGCCGATGTACGTGAGGCTGGAAACTGGGGGAATGCGTACTTGAAAGTCGGACTTCTTTTCCTTCTTCTTTTTGGATGAGGAGCCCATGGTTGGGGAGACAAGATTGATTGGGATTTTTCAGGCTTCGTTTAATACGGATGGCTGGATGGAGAAGAATAAAGCACAGAGAGAGCGTGCAGAGCTGGTGATTGTACGCTGGGAACGTGATTGTTACCGGGCGAAGCTGAAGTGATGGACGATAATTCGAGGGCGCTAGCCGGGACCGGCAAAACAGGCGAGTCCGCACGGCCCGTTGCCAAGATTTCGCGCAGCGGCCCGTGCGACGTCCCTGCGTCCCATGGGTGGCCGAGCCGAAGGTGTGGGCTCCAACATCTTGTCGTGACTCCAAGCGCCCGCCGCGTCTCCCGCCGAGTCCTGCGCCCGCAACATCTTCAATTGTTCCGCTCCGAGCACATCTGCGCAACCCTCTGCCGAGCACCACCCCGGCAGAATCACTCACCGCCCGCCTCATTGTTAAGGACCTCGCGATCGCAACCCGAACCTTCCCTTTCCTTTTCTTCCGCCATGGCAGAAGCTGCATACGCGGTACCGTCTCACCACCACCCTCCTGCCTTCACCTTCTAAGCTCTCATCCTTCCACCTCTTCTCCCTTCTTCGTGCCATCAAACTTCTCGAAACTCACACAAGCGCAAAATGTCCCTCATCGTCCACAGCCCGACGACACGCTCTCGCTCCTCGAGCGCCTCTCGGCCCGCCCCGGCGTCCAAGGCACTCTTGTCTTATCCCGAGATACGGGTGCAATCGTACGCGAATCCGGTTTCGTCGTTCAAGGAGCTCCTCTTCGTGGAGCTGAACCCGTGGGCGCCGCCGCGCCGGCAGCCGCCGCCGCACCTCTGGACGACGGAGCCGTCGCCGGCCGAGCAGGCCCAGCTGGACTACCTGGTCCAGCTGGACCGCCTGAACGCGCTGCACCCGCGCCTGCTGGAGCGCCTGGGTCCCCAGCGCGTCGCCATGATGATGCCCGCCCCGCCCCCGGAGCCCCGCCCCAATCTCCTGCCGCCCTGGCGCGTGCTGCCGCCGCCGCCGCGTCCGCCGCGGGCGCAGACGGAGGGCCAGCAGCTGGAGCAGCTTTCGGAGCACGAACCGCTGCTGGACAAGATGGCGCGGGCGCCTCGGGACGCGGGCAGGCGCGCTCTGAGGTGGTTGCAAGAGCAGTTTTTGCTTTTGTGAGCGCCGCGGGGGACATGGGCGAGGTGCTGGATCCCGGCGACGATTTGAAGCTCTTGCGACTGCGGATGAAGAGGAACGAGCTTGTTATTGTGCCTGGTGAGTGATCGAAAGAGCCGCAAAATGGCCATTTTGTTCGCGGGATGCTAATATCGCGGGATTGCGCCAAGATCAACGGTTTCTGCTTGTCGTCGTTCATGACAAACCTCGCGATTAGGATGGCATATCAAGCCTTTGGTAAGTTGCTGCTACACATGGTATTCATGTCGGTTTTTGTTGATTATGAAATGGCTAACTCCTTGCTCCGCAGGTCGATAATCCCGTGACATCGTCATCCCGGCAAGCCCACAATTTCAATCTTTCTCCTCTGCTTTCAGTGGTGGATCCTCTTAGCCCCTTTCCCCTGCTTTCGGCGTCTTTGCCGGTTTCTACCGGCGATTCTTCTGGTTTACTCTTGGTGTTGGTGGAACATGGGGTGGAATTACCGGCTTGGGGTCAACGGTTTCTGCTGGTTTAACTCTATGATACCCACCCACGCATCATGCATCACAAGACGGCGTTTCGAGAATAGGTAGCTAGGCTTTCGAATACCCGTCAGTCACACACGGTGATTGTGTGTGCAATTTTCCTTAGGATTCTAATAACGGGTTTCTACATTGCTAGGTGTCCAATATGTCCTGGTGATGCTTAATAGTGCCATGCTCACGTGCCAGTTCACTTTCACACTCAAGAATTGATTGCCTTTCTAAACCGAGCTAGGCGGTTAGATCTTCAGAAAATACGGGCCAATGAACGTTGAGCTCGTAATACTTCCGGCACCTCCCAACGGAATTAGACTGCTAGCGCCATAGGGAATAGATCTTGTGGTTGAGTAACACCTGATTGTCCTTATTGTTGTCTTGTGTCTCGGTTCTTCACTTGGCACTTGAATCTCCAGTCTTAGCGCTCAGCACTTCACGAACCTCATCATCTTCACCTCATCTTTCTCAACTCAACCATCTACCCTTCTAACCGCCGTCTCTCACCAATGTTCCTCCCCAATGTCCACCTCATTAACATCCACGCCCTCCTTAAACCACCTCCCTTCCTCCCCGATCTCGACATCATTCCCGCTCATTTGCCTCTTTCTCATCCTGCCATCTTCCGCAAACGTCCAATCCTCCAGCCCATAGCACCGCTTCCACTTCATGCCGTCGTGCGCGTCCTGGTACTCGTACCAGAACTGAACCGCGATGCGGTTGTCGGTGAAGGCGAAGAGCTCCTTACGCAGCCGGTAGCTCTTCTCCTTGGCCCATTTGGCGGTAAGGAAGGCTTCGATTTCGGACGTGCCTCGGATGAAGCTGGATCGGTTCCGCCAGATGCTGTCGGGCGTGTAGGCTTTGGCAATTTCAGAGGGGGTTCTAGCGCGTGGTGAGTGTGGTTAGGGTGCTTGCTGGGGAGTCGAGGACGAGGGTTGAGCGAAGCTTACTGCGTATTCCATAGATCCTGGGCTTTCTTGACCTTTAGGTGGGCGGTCTCGGCCGTGAAGGGTGGCATTAGAGACATTGTTTGCAAGTCGATTGGTTTATTTTCTACGATCGAGTGCCTAGGAAAGAGGTTGAGGTGAGTGTTGGTGCCGTCCGATGGTGAAGTAAAGTAGAGATCAACTTGTGGCGGTCTAAGCTAAAATCCTAGGCTCTTGAAGACACTCCTTTATACACTCCCCGCAGATATGGAACTATGACTTCACTAGCAACGAAGATGAAGCTGGGAAGCGTTCTCTCGTCTCCGATGAATCTGCCGTCATGATTAGTAGCCGTAAACCTCGTCGAACTCCCGTGACACAACGTCGCTGAGTAATGGGGGCCATTCGAGACGGCAACGCTTGTTCGGATATCCCCGGCATTCCGTTATGAATGCTTAGCGTCTGGACCAGTCCGGCTTTTTATATCAAGATGGCCTCTGCCTTTCTTAAGTATTAAGACTGAGTCCCATGAAAAGGATAGAAGTCCTATAGCCATCGGCGTCTTGCCGGTCACTGCCGGGCACCCCTTGTTGTGAGGTCGGCGAGATGGGTGCGCTAAGCACCCCACCTACCACTTAGGACTGCCCCGCGGCCGGGCCCAACCGAGACGACGATATCGGAGAGGCATTTTTCGCAGAGGCATTTGTTTTTGTTTGCCGCACTTGCTGAGCAATTTGCTGGGTTCTAGCGCGGTCTGACGTCCGCAATTAAGAATTCGGGCTCTAGAATATAAACACTCCTCCTTGAATTTCATCTCTGGTTATACTACCGACTATCGACCAACGTACGCCGTGCAAACGTCAACAAACGCCAATAACAAGCACAAAAGAAAAAAACAACCAGCAATTATCCATAATGGCTCCTCTTAAAGTCGGCGACAAGTTCCCTTCGGGCATCGAGTTCGCGTACGTCCCTTCCACTTCCCCATTCCTCGCTCGCTCGCTCCAACTAACTGCTCCCTCCAGCTACGCCCCCATCACGGACCCCTCCCCGACCGCCTGCGGCATGATGACCACCTTCTCCTGTGACACTGAGTTCGCCAACAAGCGCGTGGTTCTCGTGTCGGTGCCTGGCGCCTTCACGCCGACCTGCCAAGCGAACCATCTACCGCCGTACCTATCCTCCGCGTCTGCGCTCGCCGCCAAGGGCGTTGACCTGATCTGCGTCATCGCGACCAACGACGCCTGGGTCATGGCCGCCTGGGGCAAGGCCAACGGCGTGCCGCCAGAGAGCGAGAGCAACGTGCGCATGCTGAGCGATTCGAAGAGCGAGTTCGGGAAGCGGTTTGGTTGGAGTCTGGGCGAGAGGAATAACCGGTTCGCGATGGTGGTGGAAAAGGATGGGACGGTGAGCTATGCTGAGTGTGAGGAGAAGCCGGGCGTGGTGACGGTGTCGGGAGCGGAGGCTGTCATGGCAAAGTTGTGAAGGGAAGATGAATATGGAGGTGAAAGGGAAAGGAACCAACTGGAAGGAGAGACAGCGTTGAGAGTGCAGAGGTGATCGGCTGGGTGGATACTAGACCGTGGGGTTTCTTTAGATGGTCCTCTCATCCTCGACAAAGTGATATCTCCTCTTATTAATTCCATGGAAGCTATTCTGCGTAGCTACCTAGTAGACCCGAATACCAAACTATGTTAGACCCAGCGAGCAATTGGAACAAAGAACGGAAACTAGATTGAATACAACGGGCTCAAGTGCATAAGATGAGCATTCTCTCATTACCCAAGATATCTACAAAACGACATGGATATCTCAACGCTGTCCAAGAAAGAGAAGAAAAAAACCAAAACGCCGACCTCTAACAGAATCTATTCCTTAACAACCACAGAGTTCAGCTTCCTACACACCTCCAATGACCTCTCCACTAAACCATCGCCCCAACCAACTCAAGCTTTTCCTTACAGAACCATCAAGTTCCCTATCCCCACCCCCTGACTTTCAAACCTCCACCTCCTCCTAACACCCATTCTCCCACCACCTCCTTCCAGCCTCCTAAACACCTCCATAGTCTTCTCTCCACCCCCAACTAACACCAATACCACATCTTCTTTCCCCTGCTTTCTCTGCCCCTCTACCGACGGCTGCACCCTCGGCATCGGCGGCCAGGACCCCGCCACGAACCCATCATCCACCCACTTTTCCTCCTCCATCTCCTTGGTCCCACTGACCACGACCAACACCTCGACCTTACTCCCCACGGGCACATTCGCGGCCTTCTCCCCAAACGAGCACCCCCCACGCGGCACGACCAGGACTTCACACTCGCTATCCATCCTTCCCGTCTCCCCGTCCGCCGCCGCTCCACCGCCATCTTCACAAAGTAAATCCCTCACCACGCACGCCCTCTCCCACACCAGCGTCTCCCACGGCACATACCCAGCGCCCTCCTCCACGCGCGGGAACCGCGCCTGTGCACCCGCCATCGTACCCCACTCGCCCTTCGCCGCCGCAGCGCCGCGTCGCGGTGGTGGGAGCACCAGGACGTCCGCGTCTGGTACATCGTACGGGATATCCGTCGCCGCAGGCGCGGCCCCGATGGGCAACGCGGCCGGCAGAAGAACCAGAACGCCAGCCTGCTCCGCAGTGCTTGTTGGACTCGAGCTAGGTTTCCCTACCGCCACGGTAGCGGCCGCCGGGGATCCCAAGGAAGAACTCGTATCTGCCTGCGCCGTGGCCGTCGTGCTCGTCGCGAGCAAGCTCTGCAGCCCTAGCAGCACGCTGGACAGCAGCCCCGGGTCTCGCGCCGCAGCGAGCACGCCCTGGGCGCGCGCATCGGCAGCGGCGCCGGCGCCTTCGAGACCGGCCCCTAGGCCGGCAAGCTCGAGTTCGTTGGCGTTGGCCTCGGCTGCGGCGGCGAAGTCGAAGACGACATCGACGACGGAGAGGTCGCGCAGTTGGTCGAGGTCGATGGTCTGGTCGGTAAAGGCCGAGAGGAGGGCACTGCCGTTCAAGGCGGCAAGTATGGTGTCTGCAGCGTCTGCGTTCTGCGCGGTTGTATCTTCGTCATTACCTGATGGTGGCGGCGGCGGCGGGACATCCAACACGAGGTCGACCACGGCGGAGTCCCTCACGCGGGTGAAGTACGGATCGGCCGGGTTGAACTGGCTCACAGCCTCTCTTTCCACGAAGACTTTTTCGTCCCGACCCAGTGCGATATTTCCGATAGAATAGATCCTGTACGCCTCTTCAACCTCATCCTCGCCCTCCATTTCGCCATTCGGCCCATTCCACCCATCATCCGGGCTCTCCCTAATCATACCCAGCCGCACGCCCGACAGGCAACCAATCAGTATCCCTCCATCCACCCTCTTCACCACCGCCCCGGCCTGCCCGCCTCCTAGACTTGGAAAACTCAAATCGAACGTCTTTCGCAGCTCCAGGGGCGCACAACTCCCGTCCGCAGGAACGTATTCTGTTGGCAGCGTCCACGGGAAGAAACTATAGTTGGACGGCGAGGAGAGATCGGCGGCAGATATGGCGGGATGGTCCTCCGTGAATTGTGCGTGGAGAGGCGAGCCGTCGACGGTGGAGGCAAGGGCAGCGAGATGCGACGGAGGGCGCGGGTGGAGACGGGCGAGATGGGCAGCGTGGAAGAGATCGGGGCGGGCGGCAGTAGAAGAGATGGAGAGAGGAAGGGGCGGAGGAGGTACGGGGCAGGTTAGAGGTGGGAGGACGTGTTCAGCATCGTATATTTCGAGGTTGTTGGAGTCGACGCCTCGCGAGGAAGAGCGCTGGCGGCTATACCGTCTACGCTCACGCTTGCGTATGCGCTCCGGCACCGCCAGCGGATGCCCCTCCGTCGTGAAGACCCACGCGCCCTCCCACTTGTTCAACGGATGCCCATCATCGAACAGCAAGTACAAATACTTGGCTGTCTCGCCCAAGAAGAAGCTCTCCATCCTATCGTTCAGTTCTCCCGACCGCACATCCTGAAGGCCCGCCCATCCACACCGCGTCCAACACCGTCTTTTCACGTCCCTCAGCACCATCTCGCCCACCCTCGCAAACCACGGATCGCCGCCCAGTGCCCTGTGCAAATACCACGTGCTCTCGACGAATTCGGGCCTCCCTCCCCACCACCGTAGCCCGGCTTCGATGTCCCCGCTCGCTGTGCTCCACCGCTCGGGAAGCGCTCCGTACCGCGTCCACAACGCCGCGTACAGTAGGTGCGCGGCGGCGCCCTCGGAAACCTCGCCCGCTAGCGCAAGCAGACCCGGGTAGTATGCGGATAGGGAATCGATCCAGAAGGCGCGCAGCGCGCCCGTGAATAGGTCCACCTGCACATAGTGCGGATGCTGATACGTAGGTCCTCTATAAACATGTCTCTGGATAGCCGCGTGCGCCGCTTTCCACGTAGCCAAAAAACCTGACGGGGAGAAGTCGGCCTTAATATCGCCGCCGTATTCGTCGACTAGGGCCATAAATGCCTCGCCGTCAGAGCTGCCGACACCGTTGTCCTGCTCGTACGGCAGCCCGGATAGTAGCACGTGCGCCTTGAAAGCGTATTCGAAAAAGGAATCGATGCCCGCGCCGATGCCCGTGTACGGGCTAACCCAAAGCCCTGTCTCGGCGTCGATGCCGGCGCCTACTAGGCCCGCTGCGCTGCGCCGGCTCCACACGGCTGCGAAGGCGCGCTTGGCCGCGCGCTCGAAGCGCGTGTCGCCCGTCAGGCGCGACAACGTGGCGAACTCGAGCACAAGGCTACCGGCGCCGGCACTGCACGTCTCAGTGATCTCAGGCACCTCGTGCTGTTTCCTTTTCCTGCCGACGCGCGGCTTGTCGCCGTTGGGGTCTAAGCCGCAGGTGTCGGCCTGGTCGGTGGTGGCGCTCGGCGCGTTGGCGTAGAATGGGATGCCGTGCCGCAGGTTGACGCGGGGATACGGGAGCCCGGTGCGGGTCTCGAACGCAGGAAGTAGCCTCTGGGCTAGGTCCAGCGCCAGGCGCAGCAGCTGCCCGTCGTACACGAAACCGTCCGTCCATGTTGTCGCGTCCCGCCACTCTCCGCCGGCCTCACCGCCAGCGTCATCATCCTCGACCCAGCCCTCCTCCATCTGCGGCACGTAGCCACGGATCGGCAAGTCCCCGACAGCGAACAGGTGCGCGCTCAACAAACCGCCCACTCCCCTGATCACTGTCTCAAACACCTGGACCTTGCTGTCGACGTCGAAGCCACGCGCGCGCCTGCCCTGGCCTTTCGGCCCTCGAGATCCGTCGCCATAGTACTCCACCAGCAACTCGACGCCCGCCTGGAAATCGCGCAGGGCGCGGCGCGCTGCGGCCATCTCTTCGTCGCGTGCGGTCTTGTCCTCGTTGAGGAAGGAGCTCGAAGGTGGCTCTGGCTCCGAGGCCAGGATTGCGAGCGAGGACAGCGAGTCGATAAGCGTGAGCGAGTAGTTGCCTAGGACGTCGTTGACGGCGATGTGCGCCGGGTTCTCGCGGTCGCGCGTCAGCGGCGCGCACGACAGCGGCCGCAGCTCGTCCTCGGGGAACGCGTGTGTCATGTAGTTATTGTAGCCGTGGTAGAACATCGCGCGGGTCTCGCCTCTTTGGTTTACAATAATTTAGCCGGGCTTGACAGGAAGACAGGTCGTCTGGAGGATTTGCGTTTGAATGGAAAATGAAGGCAGAAATAGTGATCCAAAGAATGAATTGAGGCTTTCGCTCCGTCATACCTGAGGCTCTGCATCTCTTCACCCGTCATCCCGCGAGCGCCACACGCGGCGAGGCCCAACACGAGCAACACCAGCCGGAGGAGCCATGACGGCCGTCCGTCTGACAGAGGCATTCCCGACGCGAGGGAGGTGCTGGAGTCGACATGGGATTGTGGGGTATCACGAGGGCAAAAAGGGAAATACGAAGGTCAAAGGGAAAAGAAAAAGAGGCTATGGTACATTGCGAGAAAAGGAAAAGGACAGGCTTGTTTTGGGACAATTGAGAGACGAGCGTAGTTGTGGGAGTTGAGGCCACGGCGGCTTCATTACTCGGAGGATCAGGGAGGGTCGGAAAATGGGTCGTCCCGGGCACCGAAAGCCATCACGTCCGCATCCCATGGAGTTGGGAGGGTTCAACACCAATTGAACAAATCGTTTAAGAGGAGGAATTAATTCCATAGATTTATTAATCTGATTTTTGAGCTCCCAAGGTTATATGATTCCCACTGGAACCTAGAAGCAATGCAAATTTACATACAATCTTTAATACAGTGACGCCGAGCGCGCAATCTTAACCAGGCCACGTTCGAAGAGTGGAATACAAGCGGAAAAGGGGAATATCAAAGGAGACATGCAGCCTAAGTGTGGAACGGCATCCACCCATTCGTCCCGATGTGACCAAGTGCAAGTAAGTTCAAAGCCAATGAACCCGCCGAAAAGACCAAACCTATTTATATCGTCTTCCACTCCCACCTACAATTCACCGTGCCGACAAACCTTCACAAGAAATCGTACAAGAATGCTCAACTTCCCTATTCTCTAGTCCTTCGTTCTCATCCGCCTACTCACTTCTTCTCCTCCTGCTGTCCTCCCTGCTGGCCCCCACCCCCAAACAACCCCATACTCCCCCTCCAACTCTTCATCTGCTCCTCCTGCAACCTCTTCTCCTCCTCCGCCATCTCCCGCAACCACTTCTCGCCGTTCTCGCGAATATCCTTCTCCAGCATCTCATACTGTCGTTGACCCCGCTCGCGTATCACGTCGCTCGGCATCTTGCCCTTGGTGAACGCCTCCGCCGCCGACTCCTCGCCGCCCACGGGCACCATCAAGCTCATGTTGGCCGGCTTCAGGCCCAGCGCCCCGGCCAGCCACGACGCGCCCGAGTGCTTCGGGCGCTTGGCCCGCCACTCGGCCAGCTGCTTCTCGAATTCGGCCCTTGCACGCGACTCTCTCTGCGCGAACTCCACCGGCAGCGTCGTCCCATCGACGGGCGTTGTCGGCGTCGGGATCTCCGCGCCTGCGGCGCCATCCGGCGCCGGGATCATCGTCGTTGATCGGCTCTTGGACTTGTTCTCGCGCGTCTCTGGCAGGTGCGGAAACGACGCGAGCAGCTTGCGCACGTCCGAGACGCCCATGGTGGCGGCGTATTCGAGGAACGGGATCAAAGCAACGAGGGACTTGTCGCGCGGGTCGCCTTTCCAGGGGGGCAGGATGATTGCATTTTCGGGCTGGTTGCGGGCATGTGAGGGGTTCGTGTCGACGAGGATCACCTTGGAGAGGTCACGGTTAAGGTAGGAGAGATCCTGAGATAAACACGCGTTAGATGTGTTCTGCACGCACATTGTGCTAATTCCGTGTAACTTGCGGATTCGACACTCACCTTGATATACTCCCCCTTCTCATACCTCGTCGCCTCCCTGAAAAGCGGCCACATGATGATGTGAAACGGGTCTAGCTTGCGAATAATAGGATCCGCCGTCTGCATGGGTAAACTGGTGAAAACTACGAGCTCATAATATTGGCTCAGATATCTCAAAAAGTAGTCCACGCCAGGCCTCTTGGGCATGCGCCAGCCGTGCTCCCTGCTCCACTCGCTATGCACCATCAAATCCTCGAGACTGATCACCAACGTGGGCGGCTTCTCCCCACCGCCCATGTCCGGCAGCAGCTTCGGAAAAGTCGGCTCCGTGTAGTACCCCATCTGGGAAGCGAGGCGAGCGCTGGCGCGCGCGTACATGGCCGACGGCGACCACCCCGATGGCACGTCGGGATGCGCGGCGGCCTCGGCGTCTGTGTCCCACGCGCGGCCGAGGTACGCGACCCCGGTCAGCAAGAAGAACGCCATCGACGCGTACATCCAGTTGGCCATCTGGTTGCGGCGGCGGTCCGCGGACGTCTCGTAGGCGCTCTTGGGCAGCTCGCCTTCGCGGCCATGGGGGCCGCGGCCGGCACCGGGTCCGCCACCGGATTCGCGCGCAGCCGCCTCCTCTTCGCCCGTCGCCGTAGTGCCCGAGTCCTCAATCCCGCGCTCCTGCTGCCCTTCGGGCTGCCTTTGTCCCACTCCCTGCCCTGTTGTCTCGGTAGCCTTCTCCCGTCCCCGCGCCGCCTCTCCAACCCCAAACTCGGCCGCAAACGTCGACGGGATGCCCTGCCTTAGATCTGGGAGTTCGTCCTGCTGCTTCTCTCCGGCTTCCTTTCCTTCCGTGCCATCTTTATTCTCAGTCGGCTCCGTCCGATTCGACTCAGGCGTCTCCGCGCTCGCGAACTCCTCTTGCGCGCTATCGTACCGCGCACCGCCGCTTGCGCTACCGGCTGCGCTTCCGCTGGCGGCCGCGCCAGCTTTGTTCGCATTGGATGACAGGCCCTGGCGCCTATGCTCATGCACGCTGCGCGAATCGCTGCTGGAAGACGAGGCGCCGGCGCCGGCACCGCCGAACTTCTTGGCCGCGTTGGCGCCGCTGGGACCGGGCTTGCTGGTCTTGTGGCGGGATTGGGTGAGGGCGATGGGGGCGACCGAACCAGTGAGAGCGCTCCGCGAGAGGCTCGTCAATGGTAATAGTGGCGATGTGGCGGTGGTGCTACTGAATGTGGTCGGCAGGAAGGAGGACGGAGAAGGTGCGGCGACGGTGGCGCGCCGCGCCGCCAGGCGGGCGGCGGTGCGGACGAGCATTGCGAGACGGAGGGAGTAGGGCAGGGGAATCGAATGGAGAGAAAGGTGCGCTACGAGCTAGCGCGCGTGGAGGGCATCAAGAGCCTGGCGGACGGGGTGGTGGTGATGCGGGCAGCTTCGTCGGAGGAGCGAAAATCTCGGGAAGGTGAGCTAGCTCGGATGATGTGGTCTGTGCGTCAAACTCCTAGGCACCCCTGCGCCTTCCGCGAGCGCCTTTCTCCCACTCCGCTGGCGACGTCCAACCGAACCAGGCGCTGTTGACTCTTTTCCATTGATCGCCGGCCCAACCCGACGTTCTCCCTCCCAACGGCCCGGGCGTTTGCATTCCATAGCCCCCCGTGGTTTCTCGTCCCTCCGTTGTCGCCATCGCCTAGGCAAAGAATTGCCTAATCCGGCATATTGCGGGTTCCCGCCGTGCCGGCGCCGAGCGCAATCGCTTCCATACTTTGGCTTCGACTTCATTGCTCCTTCCAGACTCATCGGTCACCTGTCGCTCCACGGCTCATTACCACAAGTGGCACCCACAACCATGTGCCCTCCATCTGCCAATTCCCCTACGTCTACGACTCTCCTCCTTCCTCTACTTCCACCCCACCACCAACAATCACTTCTTCTGCCTCGACCGCCTCCCCCGATCTCCACGCTCCGGCCTTGACAACTATGGACGTCGACTCCGATATGTCCGATGCCAGAGACTCGGCCTTCGATGAGCCCCCGGGCTCTACTAGCTCCGCGAAAAGCTTCATCTTCGACTTCCACTACGAGAACGGGCGGAGGTACCACGCGCTTAGCGAAGGTGTGTGCTTTCTTTGTTGGGCTTTGGTGAGAGTTCAAGGCGTTGTTTGCGCCATCGGGGTTTTCAACGGACTCGATGGCAAGATTGGCTCGAGACGAATGATGCGCGGCTCTGTTCTTGCTTGGACGCGTTGCCGGAGCGTCTCACTGAATCCTGTCTTGCTTTTGTTGGACGTTTCTCTCGCGGTGTTGTTGGAGGGCCCATGCGCGCGTCTCGTGATAGCTAACTCTGCTTGCTAGCCTACTTTCTCCCCAACGACGAAGTTAGTGAGCCGGACCTGTCTTTTATCGGCTATCCCGGGACTCGGTCTGAGCTGACATTGTACAGTACGAGGGCGAGCGCCTCGAGTTGATCCATCACCTCGTGACGCTACGGCTCAACGGTGCTCTGCATCTTGCGCCTATTTCACCCCAACCGCACCGAATCCTTGACCTTGGCACCGGTGAGGCAGTTTGCGTGTCCTGAGGGTACCATGGATAGGTGATGCTGAAGATGTTGCTAGGAACGGGCAATTGGGCAGTTGATGTGGCGGTTAAGTACCCATCGGCTACTGTAAGAGCACAGCGATATTGCAGTTTCTTGTGCCGCATCGAGACCGTCACCATTTGTTGAAATGCCGTCGCTGAGGTGTTAAATTCTTGCTGGAACAGGTGCACGGCATCGACGTGAGCCCAACTCAGGTCGAAAGGTGCGTAGCTTACTCTTTTCTTCAAGCTCCTTTCTACTCCGCGACTTACTCGAGCTTCTTGCCATCTTACTAGCTACCCTCCCAACGTCCGCTTCGAGATTGACGACGTGGAAGAGCCTTGGACATATACCTATTCATTCAACCTGATTCACGGCCGCTACCTAGCCGGAGCCATCAAAGACTGGCCCCGGCTTCTCGCGCAAGCCTACCGCCAGACAACATACGGTGGCTGGGCCGAGTTCCATGAATTCGACATGGAGTTCTTGGCCGAGAATCCCGAAACCCGCGGCAAAATCCGCGAGACTGGTATCATTGACGAGTGGAGCCGCCAGATCGCAGATGGCATCCGAGACTACGGCTACGAGCCGGAGCCGGGCCCCAAGCTGAGAGAGTGGCTCGCAGAGGCTGGGTTTGTCGACGTGACGCAGGACGTTTTCACGATGCCGGTGGGCGACTGGGGCAGGCAGGAAGACCTGCGCGAGGTGGGCGGATTGACTTTAATGGCGCTCTTGGATGGGATCACTGCGATGAGTTTGAGGGTGTTTACTGCGAAGGGATGGAATCTAGAGTCGATGCATGTGTACTTGGCACACGTGAGGAAGAGTCTACAGGATCGGACGAAGATGAGGGAGCACAAGCTGTGAGTGATAGTCAACTTTACAACTCTCGGCTTTCTTCCTTCTCGTTTCCGATATTCTCCTCTTTCGGTTCTTGGTTCCAGCCACGATTCTTCGATCATTCTCTCTGTTTTTACTTTTACCCTCATTTATCTGCCCACCTCCGTTATTTCTTTTCGTCCGGTTTTCCCGTCTGCATTTCTGCGCAATTTTCTGATTTCCTGAAATTTTATCTTAACTCAAATCCCGTTTTGCGCCATTGACAAGTTCTTTTCTGCTTCTCTTTTTGCCCATTTCCTTTCCATCTAGTTCATAAGTTCTGGCGGCTGCTACGCATACTGCGAGGCGCGAACGCGCTAGTTGAGCCTCAATAGCCTAGTAGCTCTTAGCAGTTGTTAACATAGCAAAAGACGAAGTTGTTGCTAACTCGCCCACACAGCTACGTCATCCGCGGCCGAAAGTCTCATTTGAAAGTGCGCCATTAAGCTAGGCTTTCCGTGTTATTCTACGAAACCTCCATCACTCGAGGGCGGTACGATAGTCATTGTAGGGCATTGGACAGTTCATGCGGGATAATGTGAGATGGGCCGCAGTGGGTGTGCATAGGACTAACCTCCCGGAGGATAGCAGCGCAACTGCAGGTTGATGTACGTGCCGGAAGAAAGATTATTCTAGACCGGTAGCGTGCTTCTCTTTCTTCATAACTTTCTATTTTTCTTTATTCCACTTCTCTAGGGTCTCCTTTTCATATCAATAGAGCGTCTTGAACAATTTGTAAATGCAAGGCCCAGCAGCTCAGATGGTTACGACTGACTCTTTTTACTCTTGTTTTAAAGATCGCTCTGTTTGCCAAAGAGTGTTATCATGCTTTTGCCCCGTCACGATCTCTCGTTCCTGTTTGTCCTCCTTTTCGCGCTTGCATGCCACTTGAAACTAGGACAATGTGATGGCAAACACGCAACACGCCAGCCCCGGGAGGTTTGGTGTTGATGATAATCATCCGTTGGCAGCCCAACTTCTATTGGAGCGGATCAGCTGCGCGGACCCCAGGCTACCTAGATACTCGCTTGTTTGGCATCTTCGCCCACGCTCATTTAGTAAGCCCTTTGAAACGTTTACCTCCAGCACCTGAGACCATTTCCTAGTATTCCTTATCGGTGACTGTGCCTGTGGCTTGGCCGGTGGCATGGAGGTGCGACCCGAACCCTTGACTTAATGATAGCTGGTCGCTAGCGTAAAGCTCACCTTCCTTCGGACCGTCAACCACGGACCTTTGGGGCAAGTATATTCTACTCCCGTCCAGATAGGTAAGTTGTCTTGGATGACCACGCTCGTTTTGACGTTCTTCTCTAGTACTTTCGCTGGAACCTCTCGGTAATGTCTTTTGTTTAGGCCCGGTGTAGTCCCCTTCCTTCATATCGCCGGTGCGACATTCGCAGTAGTAGCGCCGGGGACGCACCACGCCGCGTAAGGGCCCATCATGTCGTCAACGGCTCTTTCTAGTTACCACTGACGTCCGGCGGGATGCCAAAATACCCTTCTAGCCAAATTCGTCATTTTCCGCTGTCTTTGACTTGTTCAAGCGTCCGTGGCGGGCCTTCCATAGACTTGTCCGGATTTCGCCATCCTCCATGTCGGAGTCGTCCTCTTCCACGAGCGTCTCGCTGCCCTTGGGCTTCTCCATTGCGCAGCGTGCCGTTCTTCAGGGCGCATTCCTGTCCTCAGACTCCTTCATCAGGGAGCCGCTCTCCCTCATGGGCGCGTCGCCCCCCCCCCCCCCCCCCCCCCCCCCCCCCCGGGGACCCCAGTCATTCGCCATTCTTCCAGGGCGTCTTTTCGTCCTTCTACTCATCTGCTGAGGAGTCATCACCCATAACGGAATTAACCTCCTCCCACTCCGCCTTTTTCCATGGGTTGTCATCCTTCCTCTCTGCCTCCTGCGCTTGGGGGTCATTCTGGTTCTTGACCCCCTATTCTTCCCGGCGGAGTCCCTTTCGTGATTATTGTTCTCGCCCTCGACCCCGCCTTTTTCTATCGAGGAATCATTATCCTCCTTAGCCGCACCCTTTTCTGCAGCGGGACCGTCTTCCTCCATGGGCGTCTCTGCCCCCAGACTCCATTGAGTACCCATCCTCTTCTTTCATTGAGTACTCATCCTCTTCCTTCATTGAGTACTCATCCTCTTCCTTTTCCATTGAGTACTCATCCTCTTCCTCTATGGCAAACTCGGCCCCTCCACCGCCGAGTCACCCTGGATCATGGCAGCTTCGCGCCTTTGTTCCGAGTCGGACTCCGACTCCTCCCCTTCATCTTCCTCCCACCTTCCCCATATTTCCCCCTCCATCCCCATTCTTCCCTCCGTCGCCCACGGCGACCCCACTCCTTCTTTCCTTTTCCGTTCTTGCCGACGGTCGCCCGTCATTCCCTGCGTCGCTTGGCGCCCTTCGGCCTCTGACCCCCCTCCTCTACATCGTCATTATCGTCCTCGCTGAGGACACTTTTTCCGAAGCCGCAACGGCGGCAATGTCCTTGAGACCCTGCACCGTCCCGAATGACGTCCGTCTTCTCGGAAGGAGGACGGCGCCACCGGCATGGCCGACAAGCTCGGCATCGTCCGATACCTCGGAATTCCGCCATGTGGTCATGGCGCATCCGCCCGGCGCCTCCATGGAATTGGATCTCCCAGCTTGTCCCCTATTCCACCGCCCGCGACGGGGCGAGCCCTGAGAGAGACTCGGCCCCGCCGGGGCGGACTCGCGTCGGACGATGCCAGCTACGCCATGTCGCTATGGCGCACTCGTTTGGGCCTACAATGGGGCCGTCTAAACTCGCGATATCGTTGAAGGTAATCGTGGTCGGCCATGACTGTGGCCTCTCACCCGGCCCGCCGGCGGAGTTATTGCCGCCACTAGATTGGAGTAAGGCTCAAAAGTGTAGCCTCGTCATCATAATGTGGCGTCATTTTCACCCCATTGCATTCGATTTATGACGCCGCATCATTTTCCGCGGCTGGATATGTGGTTTGGCTGCGGGCTCACCGCAAGGCCATTGCACCGTCTGGAACCCCGGCGCAAAATTGCTGCCGTATGCGTGTTCTAGCTGCGAGGTTACCGCGTGATTTTCATCCTCCCTGCGAGTCATCTGCGCTATCTGTGTTGTCGCTGCAGAAACGCAGTGCTGCGTCTCGTCGGCGAGGTTGCTGTACTTTCCGCATAGTGCATTACCACCGTGGAGAGTGCCAGAGTGCCGCTGCATGATGGTGAAGAAGCTTCAGATAGATGATACAGGCCGCGGGTTTGATCCCACGTTCAGGAATCCTTCGTCCGGTCCAAACTGTATGTCGCCCTCACAATCTGCTTTGCCACCCCTTCAACGTCTTCTCACTGCAAACTGTAACAACGTCTGCAACTTTCTCAACACCACGACACCGGCTGGAAAGTGTGGCGCGCCTTCGGCGCGTCTGCATCGTCATCATGACGTTTAAAATTGGCGACACTGGTTCAACTTTACGTACAAAGTTTTTTCCTCGAGTCTGACCTTTTTATCCTCTTCACGATTGTTCCTTCCGTTCTCTTTTTCTGCAAGGTTACTAACGTCTCACCTTCCCCCCCTCCCCCCCGGAACGATGTCACAGGAAGAGGTTCGGGAGTGTTTAGGAGGCCTTCGAGGCCTTCGACGGACATCCGCCTGCTGATGTCGGCTGGACTCCGTTTCTCGATGTCCCAGAGTCTTCTGTTGTGAAGACAAAAGGTTTCCCTAGGGCGGTTTTGGGATTCATGATCCCAAGATATCGTCCTTCAATATATCGACGATTTCTAGACAGTCTTCCATCGTCTTGTGACGACCAAACCTGGTCGCATGACCCAGTTCTGGAAGAATCCACACTGGCGCCATGTATTGCGATTTGTCCTTCGCGAAGTTGTGTGCGTCCTCTGCAGACTCTTTCTCGAATGGCTGCTTTGGGAAGGCTCCCAAAGCAGCCATTCCCGGGCGTGGGATTCGTTCCCACCAGTTCTTTACAGTCCGCGCATTGTACCCACGTTAGGGTTCTCGTTGCGTTTTGCTTCGTAAGGGAAAGCATCAAGCCTTTGTGCTCGTTTGACGTTTGATTGTCTCCCTTGCGCTAACAAAGCATCAGTTTTCTGGACCCTCGGCAACTGTGTCAAGAATTCACACGAACTTTATCAAAAGTACGGGGATCGATAACGCAGAGGTTGACCTCTTCCTCCCCTCCTCGATATCGGCGCCAATCACGCACTCGAAGTGGCCAAATGTAGGCCCTCTCGGTTGAGGAAGAGCAGAGCCCAGGTTTCTGGCGTGGGCTGACGCCAACGCACAGGGTGGGAGAAAAACATTTGATGGGAGAAAGATATTTGATGTCTTGAGGAGGCGGAAGGAGAGTAGTCTTTCAAATGTCGAGGGCAGAGAGAGGGAGGTCGTTCAAATGGCAAGGGGTGGAGGGAAGAAAAGCTTTTAAGTGTCGAGGTCTCTGGGAGCGGTGGCGGTGGCGATCGATGTTGCCTGATGGGTTTGGCCGGGTGCCATGGGACGTGACTTCCCTGTCAGTATTGGCAGTACCAGAGGTCGTCCAAGGCATCCCTGCCCTTCTAGAGCGCTCCTACGTCTCTACGAAGGCTGTCCTTCCGATCTCTCAATCACTCACGTCATCCCCGACCCGGTGCCGTGGCGCCACTTGAGCTCTTAGCTGTCTAGAGAAGGTTGCCCGACACTCGTTCCTTCGACTGATGTAGATGGGCACGGGCAGCAGCCGCCCGTGGAACGGTATCCTCGTCGTACCTGCTTCGCACAACAGCAGGTGGTGCGTCTGACCGAACTCCGGAAACCCCACAAATGAGCCGCATGATGAGAAACACGCGCGCAGCCTTCAGTTCAGCCTTGGTGGAAATACCCAAATTTATCGACAGCATGATCATTTTGCATCAGGATTCCTAGCCGCCTTGTTGCGAATGTCGGTCAGATGGCAAGTAATGCGAAACTGTGGCCTAATCGAGTCATCCATCTGTTCATTTTTTTTTTTTTTGGACTAGAGGGAGTCGTGGCTACTTCGTCCGGCTGGAGGGCCCAAGAAGCACGCCTCTTTCCTGGACTTTGCAGCGCCCCTTCCCGATCGTTAGCGGTATGGGAAGCCAGTCACGCCATGTTTTGCCTGCTCCTGGCTCTCGATAACTCTAGACCGCCTCGTCTTGGAAGGTACACCGTGAAGCAGCGTACGATGTGCTTCACCGATACCACGCATGACTCAGAAGAAGACCTCCTCCCACGGCATGAGCAGCTTGCGGCGGCCCCAGAACCTGGATCGATGTATTCGTTTTGGTCACTCGTCATCTACGAGCGCAGGGCTCCTGGCTATGGTCTTCTGCGTTTAATTGCATCTCGAATCTTTCAGTCCGCATTGACCTCGTGCCAACCTTGCCGGAGATCGGTGGGCCATTCCTTGTGCCGGTATTCGGAATCGAAGCTGTCGTAGCGGATATGGGGGTCGTCGACTTGACCTAGCCACCCCGGTTTGTGGTTAAAAACGATTGCAAAGAAGCGATCCCTTGTCCGACGATCCAATGGCTGGCGGGAAGTCCTCAGGAAGGCCTTGTGGTGGTCTGGGAGGCGAATAAGTTGTCGTATGGACCAGCGATAGCTGGGTCCACGATCTGTCAGTCCTGGTTCAGGGCTCAGGGCACCTGCCGCCCTCCTTGCGCTTGCATAGGGGAACTGCCACGGCGCAATTAATCCTCCGTTGGCGGCAAGTCAGGACTTAGAGACTTATCGCCGCCCTGGCGTTTGTGGATCCTCCTTCTCGCCGCTCCCGCCCGGCGCCTTCCCAACGACACTCTCTCGGGTTGCCGCCTCTCTGCGTGCGCCGGCAATTGGCGCCCACAGGCTTCGCCTCGTCGGATCAAATGCGACGAGCCCGGGCTTTCCGCCTGAGCCCGGGCTTTCCGCCTGAGTCCGGGCTTTCCGCCTGAGCCCGGACTTTCCACCTTAGCCCGGGCTTTCCACCAGAGCCCGGGCTGACGGGCAATGCCCTTCCTGCTTCCGCCGCGACGGCCGTGGTCGCCACCACTACGGCCACTGCCACCATCACGACCACGATCACCACCACGGCGACCGCAGGCCATTTTCAGCCAACCTCTCGCTCCAAAGTCCTCCTCACTGAGGACGGCGGGAGGCGTCCCGGCCCAACCGACGGACGGAAGTCTTCTCCAGCCGACATTTATGGTCGACTCGTCATGAGGGGCGAGGGTGTGTCCCCGAAGGGAACTGAGCCCCTTTCTTTTCAGAGCCCTTCTCTGAGGGCAACCGCTGGGCCGCGAGACCCGCGACAGAGTTCCTGCCACAGCTTCGTCAGTCGACATTGATGGTCGACTCGCCCCGCCTAGCCGAAGGGAGGCCGCCGGCGCCTTCCCCTTTGACTTGCGCTTTTCTTTCTGAGCCCTCTGGGAGGGCGAAGAGAAGCGTCGGGCCTGCCGGCCCACAACCCATTGGGCGTGGCCGGGGATGTTGTTGAGCCCAGTGGCTGGGGCTGCCCGAGCCCGGCGCCGGCAAGTTCGCCCGCCGGCGCTCATCAAAATCTACGTGGGTCCGCTCGTTGCGGCCCCACTGTGTGCGTACCGCGTGGTAATCACGGGTCCGCAAAGGGGGGTTGAGCATGGAACTGGGCCGCAACCCAGCGGTGTAAGCGTCGAGGATAGTATCCTCGGAGAAATATCCATGTCTCATTCGGTTGTGCAGGGAGGAGCGAGACACGGCACTCCATGAAAAGAGCCGTATCTCGTCCCCCCACAACCGTTTGTGAAGACGACGCCAGCCGTCTTTCTTCGCAGCCAACGCACAGCGTGGCTGGTTGTTCAGTCGACGTCGCTGGTCGACTCCCGTCCCCCCCCCCCCAATCCCCCGTACCCCGGGGCCGCCATGTGCGGCATCTTGCTCTTGATCCTCATTGAGCCAGTTGGCGCTGGTTCTCCGAACCACGGGATCTTATGCTCCCTGCACTGTTGGTGTGCAGGAGCAAACACAATCTGTGTTCCCCCAATCGGGGCCAAAAATGATGTCGGCGGTAGTTCCCGCCACCAGGTTGGGGGGGCTCGTTAGCACTGGCTTTGCGACCCGGGCGCCGTATACGTCCCTTTGGTTTTGGGTGGGACAAGTTCTTATCACGAGCCTGCCCCCCCGGAAGCCAGGGATATCAAATCCCGGCTTTCTTCTTCAGTCGATGTCGATAATCGACTAGCCTTTTCCCAACACTGGCCAACGCCTCGCTCATACACCATTTCGGCGGCACCGAGCTCACCATCTCATAGGGGTCGGTTCCTCCCCATGGTGATGCCATGCTATCACGACCAAGTCGACATTGATGGCCGACTGGTTCAAGCATATACCATTGCACTAACGTCGTCGGGCGGACCGAGACGTGGTTCTCCGCTGCGGGGATCGAATGAGGCTCCGGCCCGCCGGCCCCAATGGGGCTAGTTCGTCCACAGGGCGGGAAACCCCATGGTGAAGTAAGGCTATCACCAAGTCGACATTTATGGTCGACTAGTTCGGGTCGCGGCGCGCCATCGCGGCCTTTGGAGGAGGCGAACCGATCGCCTTTGAAAGCGTTTTGGATAGGGCCGAGGGGAGAGTTCTCGAATGCGGAGGGCTAGCCCGCATGAAGATTTCTTTACCGCTCGTGCTTTCGGAGCTAACCTATGAGGGTTTCCAAGGGAACTTAATGACCGCCGGCGTTCTGTGCAATGGCGGAGCAGTTGAGATATGGGTGAGTTCAATTTGCTGTTTGGATGTTTTTTTGTTCCCCGGTTGACAAACTTTGATGGGAACTCGTGGCCGCTGTCCGAACGCTTCAACAAAACGGCGATGGTGACGAGTTTCTCGATTTTAAGTCCTTTTTGACCGTATCAGGTCGCTGCAGCAGGTCGTGCATGGGATTTTGTTGTGGTAACATCCAGAAGTTGCTTGATGTGCAAGGGATATTTTATCCTCCTTTCAACTGCCTCCGTCTTTGTTCTCCGCTTTTATTCTCCATTCTGTCTTTTCCTGTGTCCAATTTTTCCTTTTACACCATTCGACTCCGTTCCTCCGAGCGCTGGTCCTTGGCCGAAATATATTGTTCTGTAGAGCGGATCGTGGAGCTGACATGCTTGTATATCATTACCTTTTCGAACCCTTCACGTCAACCGACCTTCAGTTTCATCCAAGCGTTTCCCCGACTCGCGCCCCAACGGGACCAGGAGCGGCTGCCGCCCAATCCGGTAATAGGATACATGCAGCTATCGTGAACATTATGATGTCTTCGTCTTCATTACGGTTGTTCAACTTGTAGTTTCACACTCTCATACCATGGGATCTAGCAACATGACTTGGTTGCTTCTGTTTGTAGCCGAAAATGTCTCCGAAAGGTATCTTTGAGGACCTCAAGAGGCGCAACTCACTGCTTCCAATCATTGGCGTGCTGTCTTTTCGTGCCTTTCCTGGTCGTGGTCAAAACTGGGCAGCCAGGGTTATGCGGCATTGTCATAGAAAGCAGCGTTGTTGTTGGCGGCACTTAGGAAAGCCGCCGAGCACATGAGAGAGGACGGAGTCTTGTCGGAAGTCCTTTATATTGGATGTGTTGGAGTTTGAGTACCTCTTTTCGCCCGTGGTTCCTTATGTTATCACGGCTTGTCGAGCTGGGCGGTTTTAGCATGTGATGTCGGTGCCATGGAGGGAGTTCGGATCCACTCAATCCCGGTCATCTGTATCCTTGCTCTTTCGTCCGCTTCTTTCTTCACTCTTTTTCTTTTGGTTCCAGGTATTTCCAACCGCTTCCTTTTCCCATCCATTTTTTTTTCCAGGCCACCCTCGGCACAACCGCTATTCTTTCAACGAACTTCATATCTAAGACTTCATATCTTTTTCTGAACCGTCGGCGACCTGGCTTGCCGCAATAACCAAATTTGCAGGCTTATTTGTGGCGGCATAAATAAGCAATTGAAATAGACTCCGTTACTCCGGTATTAGAGCCGTTGGAACTGAGAAAGGCATTCGACATGTCGGATTGGGAAAGATCGGAAATATCAGGGCCATTGAGCTACCAAGACGAGATATCCGCCATGTCTGAGATTGAAATTTGTTTCCAAAACCTTGCCGGACGGTAGAGTGCGCTTCTAAGGCGTTGTCGAAGAGTTCTTGTCCATCTTTTTGTTTCGTTTCCGCTTAGTTCAATGTTGGAATACTCGACACAAAAACCTCGCTAGACGATGCCGCTGTGTGTGATCCAAGAGAAGGGCAGCTTTGTCCGTCTAGGCCCTCTCACGCAAAGCATATTGACGACATTCTGCCCAGCCTTTTCATAGACCTTCCCGGTTGGTATAGGGTAAGTTCCGTCTCTTCGCTTGCCTGTTTTTCCATTTCGAATAGCTCTTGTTCGGGCGGGGCAAAGAACCTCACTCCCCTCCGCTTGAAGCGTTTGGCAGGTTGTTCGAACGAACAAGGAGTATGTTTGCCGAGCTTGTCTTAGCTTCGCCAGAAGGCTACTAGACCCCAGCACCACGTTAAGGTGCAGGCTCATCGCTGGGGGCCCCAGGGCTCTGCCATGACGGTAGGGCTCTCATTGGCCCCTGGGGTAATTGTTGTTTGATAAGTCCGTTGACAGCCAGACTGTGAGCTGGCCGGTGATTGCCCGGGTCGATTCGAGCAAAAAAATCTTCCTTCCTGGGGCCCATTCTCACGATGGGCCTCCCACGACCACCCCACATCTCCCCCACCCGTCGGTTCCCTTCCATCTTCCTCCAGTCCCCCGGGGGACCCCCAACTGATGAACTCAAGGATCGGCCCCGATGGCCGATCCTTTTTTGCGAAGTCCACTTTTGGTGTGGACAGAAAACCGTGCCACGGTTTGACGAGGACTGCGCAGCGCTGCTCCGTCCCGTCGTTTGTTCTGAGCAGACCGCGCATGAAGAAACTTAGTCTCTCCGGTTCTAGGAGTTTCCTGCGCGGCTCGACTGCCTTGGGCCTCTTCGGTTCTTGAGGCTTGATCGTCTTCCCCCATTTTCGTCCGTCGACGGTTATTGTCGACCTCATCGTTGTCCGGAGACAAAAATAAAGTTGTAATTGTGTCGGCGACCGCCGACGGCCGCTGATGGGCCCATGCCGGGGTACGGGTTGGCGAATCTCGGCTCCTCCACGAGAGGTCTGAACCCCCCGTTTGTCTTGTTCAGGATCCAGTCCACTGGGGTGGACGGCCTAACGGGCCTTTCCCTCACCTCGTCAGAGGTGAGGACCACCCACTCCCCCACATTGAGCAGCTAGTCGGCCGCTGCGGATGAGTAGGTCCGGCGGCAGATGAGGCGGGCTGGAACCCTGCCTCCGAGGAGGTTCGTTTGCTTGGGCCCTTTGATGACGGGCCTGGCGTACCAGCTGCCGAACCTCGTCCACGCTCGGAGGCAGGGGCGTGCCGCCGGCCGCGAGGACTACGGTCGCGGGAGCCGAGCCCCGCATGGCCAGCGCCAGCGGCGCCTCTTCTGCTACCACCGGAGTCTCCCCCCCAGTTTGGGGTGGAGGGTTGTTGCGGCACCTCGAAGGGGCCAGCATTCAACCCTGGCGAGGAATAGAGAGGTGGGAGGAAGAAAAGAGTAGAGGAGAGTAGAGAGAGGTGGAGTGGTGGAGGAGTGGGGAAAAGAAAGGAAGAAAGGCCACCTTGGGCGGGTTTGGGGGTCCTTTTATACCTTTGTCGAAGAAGTTTTCGCGACTCGAGTAGCCTCTTTCCGTCACACTGGAATGGTCTTATTCAAATTCACGCTGAAATTGGCACTGTCACACTGAAACTGGCTTCACTACGCTGACATCGCCTGCATTTGAAGGCAAGGTAATGTGGCAACATCACTATTCAGTCCCCTGCCTGTCAAATAGCACCATCACACTAGAATCTATTCTATTTAGAGACATGATAACATACCAACATCACTAATACGTCCCCTTCAGGTCAAACATAGCTCAGGAAACTAGTAGCCTAATAGTATTGGCGATACTAAGGTACATACACTAATTTCGGGACTGGGCGCGGGGGCATGCGGAAATGCGCATCACTGCGCATGAGCCCTCTTGACGGCGAGAAAGTCACCGCAGGCTACTTTTTAGTGACACCGGGCAGTGGCGCTGCCTCAGACTACCTGCATCACTGTCGCTTTGCGGCAACGAGCCTCCGTAACTGGAGTTGGTGCTTAGGGCGCCAAGGGCATTGTGAACTGCAATTTGCTGCCCCCGAGGCTACCAGAAGGCTACCAGGAGGTGGCAAGACCGCAGTATGGCTTTTCTGCATGTTTTTGATGTCAGCTGTCATTGAACGCCGACCATAGAACTACTTGCTATCTCTAACTGGCGGCTTCATGATGATAAGGTTAAGGGCGCGTCGAAATGCGATTTTGTGCCCCTGAACTAAATCCAAGTCCAAGAGGCTGCATCGCGGCAAGGTGATGTTGGCAACAAGCGCAATGGCGATAATGCCCTAAGGTGACTGAGCCTATTGTGTTTATTTGGTGATCTTGCAACTACTACTGCTTCGGATTCAAGCATGCTGTTAGAACGTTCTAAGTCTCCATTTTACTCCGCGGTTACTTGTGGCCAAAAATACAGCTCTAAGATAACCTTACCGGTCATTTACGACAGTGATGACGTTCTAGGTTAATTAATTCATAATCTAGCAAACGATAATTTGACGGCATAACATATGTACACGGGAGCTTTTTGAAACGCCATTATCGACAGTGAACTATTGTTGCTACCCCGTGCGGATAAAAAGGACTCTTAACAGCTATATCTGATGCTAACAGGCTCTTAGGCTGGAGGCAATTTATAATACACAGTGCACACAGCGGGGGAGTTCAAAGCTACCATTACTTGCCCCCTTGTATAGACTAAAGGCGGCAAGGTTGTGAAGGACAATACAAATGCTCGGCAACGGTAAGTTGGTATTAGTATGATTTCTCATATTCCCCTGCAAATTGTGGTTCATGGGGTGTTTGTAGATACCTGATGTAAAAAAGCATCCCCAGGGAATGAAAAGTCTTATTACAGTTCTGTCCTTGTTTACATTGATCCACGCCATCTATACGTGCCAAAACATGCGCTGTTATATATCAGCTCTGCCCGTCCGCGCATCGTGTCCATCTGCCTACTTCCAAGCTCTCCGCCCAGATACTTTTTCCTTGTACCACCGCATTCGAGACCCGCATTGGACCGGAGGAGTAGTGCCGAGTTGATCACGCGTGGGTAAAGCCCTTAACCGAGCGAGCATATTAGCAAGAGACCGAGCCCTGCTACTGTATTCTGCGTGTCCCGGCTTTCTGCGCTGGAGAAAAGCAAAACAGAAGGGGCAATAGGGGTTGTTAGAGGATGTAGTTCGGGGAGGAACACTTGGGCGGCTATAGGGCGAATGAGGCAAGTACGGCCGTTATCGACCGGTGTATGTTGTAGATTATCCGCGGAGCTTCTGGAGGCTAAAGATTCTGAACCGACTGCATTCGCAGAAGGGAACCGTTGTGTACTTTACCCGTCGAAAGCTTAGAGTCAATAGATAGTTATCGTTTTCTTGCTAGTGCCACGAAATCTGGTTGTGTTATTAGCTACTATCCATCTTAGCGGTGCGGAGCCGATCAAAAGTAGGCATAGTTCTATAGTTGCGATGGCTACAGTACGGTTGGAAGCAGTTGCGAGCGCGCTACGGTCCGGAGAGTCATGGCAAGTCTACAGCTCGCGATAACATGATGAGTGGACGCGGCCAAAGAAGCACCGGTACCGCTGTCGTCGCGGCGATGCAATCGGTAGCCGGAAGGGCAATATTGCGGTCGCACAACGATCGGGTGCTCACACATGCAGGGCGTGCAACAACCCCGACGGCATTTGCAAGCCCCTAGCAGTCGTTGCCTCTGCACTTGGCCTTCTTCAATAGGCCTGTGAAAAGCCTCCGAGGCCTGGAAGAAGCTTCTACCCGAGGCGACGTGAAACAACGTTTGGTAGAACTTTCGCGCGCAAGTGGGATTATAGCTGAATGAATCTCAATCTTTCGCTCCATATGCAAATGCCTTCAGCTACACAACTAACCTCCGCAACGGAAGTCTTGAAATATTGTCAAGGCTCTATCAAAAGTCTCGAGATTGACAGACGATGGCAACCAAATCGGACAAAGGATAACTCAGCATGATGTGGCAATATGCATGTGTTTTTACTATAATAATTAGACGGTCACATTACTAAGGTTCTCCGCTATTGTGGGTTATCACCGAAACACTCGCCCCGAAAAACGCTAGAAAACGGAGCGGAAATACCATTACACATTGAAACTATAAAGAATAAGCAACCCATGAGGAGCACATGAAGAAGCACTGTAACCTTGGGGAAGCTTTCAGAGAGAAGCATCCGGAACAATACTCAAGTATAGATCGGCATTAACCGCTGAGGTTGTGGTTGACGACCAGTACCGCAAATATTTTAGGAAGTGTGTTATTCATGTCAAATTGGAAAGAACAACTATAAAACTTAGTGAACAAGCCGCCCCATTATGCGTTGCTAAGTAACCTAGAGCTCAAGTCTTCAGAATGCTATCCAGTGGTTGTGGGAACAGTTAAACAGCATCATAAAGGCGAACTTTGACACTATCAGGTGTCTATTTCAGCAGATAACAGCAATTCAGAATGGTTTTAGAAGCACTATATGCGTTTGATGACATCATGAAAAGCATGTGGAGTCTAAATTACTATCTGTTACATCACTGCTGAATAGGTACGGTCGATGGTGCATGATAGTCTCCCAATTCTGATTTGCAAGACAAATATTGAGCTAGTCCAACTCCGAACTCACAAGCACTTTTGAAATTTGGAAATGGTCCCGTAAAGTCACTTCAAATAGTTTATGCCTGTCCATGCAGGCCCTATAAGCCTTCTAGGTCGCCTGGTTGCGCTAGGGCACTGAATAGTTGACAAAAATACTATGAGCAACTCCCAATAGCTACTTGTCAGCTGTTTAGGTTTCTGAATTTGAAAGTGTCCTTTGATATCTAAGTAACTGGCCCCCGATGGCCGCAAGCTATGTGTGACTGCGTGGGGTATGTGAATTGACGGTTTGCGTCAGGCGGCCATATTCTTGCTAGAAGGTCTTGACTTGCTGTAAATAAGCATCATCTGTATCTAACAGTACGAAATTTTGTGATTCTTGGCGTCATTGTCGTCTTGTATATCTTGTCAGAAGACGGGCATGTCAATCGCAAGGAGACAGTGACCCAACAGCACCAAAGTACCACATGGATTTGCTAGGCAGACACCGTCACACCAGTTTACAGAACCTGCTAGGCATCCATAAACAAGCCTTGCGGCCCTTTTCAACACGGGCAGCAAGTCCCCGATCTATCCTAGCCCAAAAGTGATATTCTTGGTGCAATCGCACCGTCTCACGGCCGGCGGCACACCTTTTCAATATCAAGAGTCCTTTCGGCGTCGATACCTTTGTAAGATCTCGTCCTCGAGTGGAAATAAGATGCCAATATTTTATCTTAGACCTTACCAAATACGGCGCGTGCCGCGACATGGATGATACAAGCATACCTCTATTATCGAGGGCAGGGACGCTTCTGCGAGCACAACAGGACAGCCCTTGTGCTACAAAGCCGGGCGCGCCTCTCAAGCGAAATTACGACCTGGCGTTAGCCACGGAATCACAAGAACCTGGAAAAGGCGTCAAAGTCGCTTTTGAGCCTACCAAAACGATAGATAGGCGCCCAATGGCAGACCATCTGCCCAACCGACTCGAGGTGCGGTCGGGTTGAAAACCCGCCTACATATCTTCTCAAACCTTCCTCCGCCAACTCATCCTCATTCTCCGACACCTCATCTTCTCCTTCCACCACCTCTTCTTCTTTCACCGCCACCTCTTCTTCTCCCTTCGCCGCGTCATCCGACGCCAAGTCAACCCTCGCCGCTTTGCCTGGAGCGTAAGCTCTCCGCGGCTCACACCAGCTCAGCTGCGCTTGAGACAACGTCGAGGAAACAACTCAACTTCGAGGAGGCTGAGGGGGACTACCGCCGTACAGTCTACCTGTATGAGCGGTGCCTTACTACTGCGGCGCTCTACGAGGAATTTTGGCAGCGCTATGCGCGCTGGATGATGGCCCAAGCTGGCAAGGAAGAAGTGCGCATCATCTACCAGCGCTCAAGCTGCGTATACTTTCCAATCTTGCGCCTCTCGGTCCGCCACAACTACGCGCTTCTTGAGGAGACGTGTGGCCGGCTGGACGTGTCGAAGGTCATTTACGAGGCCATTCTCGCCGCCTCTTCTGGGTCCACTTGTGGACATTTTAAAGCTTTTCTAGCTCATCTAGAAGCCGTGCTAACGGCCTTAAGAAGGGAGAGGGGGGATAGGAACACTGAACAGCGATAGGGGAGGCAAAGCGGAAGGTGTGAACTGGCGGAAGAGGTGCGACCCCCGTGATCGGATAGGATCTGAGACCTGTGGGGACGGACCAATGCTAAATAATTACAAAAGTCATGGAATTACTTCGTATACGGTACTTGCGATGGAACTTTTGTTTCCTTCGCCCATGTGGCTTTTTTCTGTTCTCTCTCGTGTGATACATCTAGTTTTGGGCCGTTTTACCAGGCCGAAGACAGGGCATATACGCGTTTCATCTCTTGTTATGACACCTGAGCGCTGTGGCTATGAGTAGGAATTACGATATCTGGCTCACATGGAGCTGACGGATTATACTACTAAGTCCTCTTGCGGAGGGTCTTCCCTACGCCAAACGACACTATAAATATAGCAACCAAGCAATTGGATAGTCCCGGTCCGTTTCAGAATAGACTTCGAGGTCTTGCTAGAATAAGCCTCTAACGACGGTAACGGTAGAGTTTAGCGCGCTGCACCATGCCAAGCTCGTACCATGATTCCGGCAATGCCCTATATGATATCATTGATTCCCACACACCACAACGCGTGATATCAATATATGAAACACCTCCCGATCCTCGTAAATCATGACTGGAGGAAATACAATCCGATGCACATGCGTCCGTCCGAGCCAGAAATTTGTGAGCCTATACAACAACGGCGCCATAAAGTTAGATGTCGCTGAAATGATCGACGCTGCTAGATCGTGGTTGCGACCACTGGTGTTATTCATCGACAACGGGGTCATGGACGTAAGGCCGTGCTCATTTTCGACGGTTCAGGTCAGTAAGGGCCCTGGTCGTCGACGTGGCGATCTGCGCGCCACTCGTAGATACTGGAGAGACTTGACATGCGTCACTGCGTAGCTGACGCTTGGTTGGAAAGGGAACATTCACTTGCGAAAGGTCGTGTTCGATCGTCGTCCTCCTGGAGGGACTGCAGTTAGTTTCTCATAAGTCCGAGGATCTGAAAACGCAAGGCGTTGAAACAAAATTCAATTCCTGAGCAATGTCTTCCATATCTAACGAGGTCTTTTAAGAGCGGCCGCAATCATCTTGCCGTGTAGGGAAGCATTGCGAAGACTAATATCTCGCTGCTAGTAGCACTGCGGTTGTCTTGGGCCAAAACTTGACCGGGCGCACGTCGGTCCAGCTTCACTTGCAGCGCTCTGGCTACAATACCGGCGTAGGTCGGAGTATCGATACGGATATCCTTACGAAATATCGCGTCCAGGATGAATCGAAAAAACACCGTTGATTATAGCTCATGGGCCATAGAAAAGCCAAAAGAGAGCCAACGGGAAATCTTCCGGAAACATTGGGCCAGAAATTCCGGTTTGCGCAATGGGTTGCAAGTTCTTAACGCGTATTGGGTACGGGCACGTGGGTTTGCCGGGCGAAATTATTGCTGTTATTAGCGATCGGCACACCTTCCAATTCTCAAGCCGCTGCCAAGATTCCACCTCCAACCTCACGTCTTTCCAGCTTCACCCACGCTGCATCACTAAAACTCGTCGGCGAACCTCTACTTAGCGCCTCCCAACCCTGCGCATAACCTCTTCAGACGTCTCCTAGCCCTACACGTAGGGCGCATCGGTCCGCCATCATGCCCGCGCCCACGGGCTCCTTCTCCGACGGCCCTTCCGCGCCAAATGGCGTCACAACTCCAATCGCCAACGCCAACAACAGCGCTGGCCCCCAAACCTCTCCACCGACGCACGGCACCGCAAGCAACGAAAACCACATGAACAATCAGAGCGGCCCGCGCAACGAGGCCGGCACCGGCGGAGCGTCGTCGCAACCGGGACAGAACCAGTCCCAGGCGCAATCCGGTCCACCGCAGGCTCTCCAGCCTCTGCCGGCGCAGCCCGGCACCTCCCTTCAAGACAAGGGCGATTCGCGACGCCCGCGCGACTCACGCCTGCTTCATTTGGTGCTCGCTGCCATGGGCGTGCACTCGTACCAGGACCGTGTGCCGTTGATGCTGCTCGACTTCTCATACCGGTACACGGCCGGAGTGCTGGGCGATGCGATGGCACTGGGCGACGCGGCCAACCCGGGCGCACAGCGCGCCGCCAGCGCGGCGAACGCGGCCGACCAGAGCCTCAGTATGCAGGCCGTGAAGCTCGCGATGCGCAGCCGGCTTGGCTACCAATTTGGGGGCCCTCCCA
Source organism: Lineolata rhizophorae (assembly GCA_010093515.1). NCBI lineage: Eukaryota > Fungi > Ascomycota > Dothideomycetes > Lineolatales > Lineolataceae > Lineolata > Lineolata rhizophorae. Next base: position 818,903 of record MU001678.1, on the reverse strand, counting down.
GCAAAGAATGGATGCATGACTTGGCTAGCACCAAGAACCGGGTCGCGCTGCCGCGAGTGGACCTGTCGCACGGGCCTCGACTGCCGCACGAGCGGTACTGCTTCACGGGAACCGGGTGGAACATTCCGGAAGAGTGGGAGAGCGAGGGAGAGGGAGAAGACGCCGACGCCGCGATGGCGGATGCAGAAGGCGAGGAGGACGAGTTCGAGGACATCATGGGCAGGGACGCTATCATGCAAGATGTCTGACGAACAGTTGGTCTCTTGGATGGGTGGCGTTGAAGGTATGTTTCACGAGCTTGAGGAGTTAGGAAGGGCTCTACGAGGCGTATACCACATCTCTGGCGTTCTGGTTCGGGAACGGTCTTCTAGCCATGGCGGCTCAGCGCCTGGCGCAGGTTTGATACCATTACTTTATAGCGCCCAATCATTGGGTTTGCAAGACCGTTGAGTCTACGAACAAGGCTTTTTGCCACTCATTCTCTGTGTGACGGTGGGGTTTTCAATAGCTGACTGCTAGTGTGTCATGTCACTGCCACAAGGCCATTTAACTGCAAAAGCATTACATCGTCGTAGTGATAGGACGTTGATGCCGCCCAACCAGCTTAATGTTGTGGCGGGATTTGCATACTATTCACGCGTAACTGCTCCGACTGGATTCAATCACCATATGTACTTCCTCACGGCAACAGTAATCAATTGTAACGCACGGCTTTTACCCTATTAAGATGGCTCACGAAAATAATAATTACTAGGTTTGGTTCCCTACCGACTGTCAGAATTCACGTTTTGCTCATTTCATCTCCATGTGCTGATGACTATCATGTTGCAAGCGAACAATTCACCTAGTCTTCAACTCGAGGCCCCTCCATGTAAATATAATAGCCGTCTTCCGTCGCCTACCACAATTGTTTCCGCATCCTACAAGCTTATCAAACACTCCTGCCTACGAGAGCACGAGCGTAACAAGAAACCAAGAGCGACGAAAGCACACTGTACGTTTTTCGAATGTCCTGCTCTTTGTAAAGCGTTTCGCATCGCACCTTCGCAATCTGGCCATTAGGCAGACTGTGAAGCTGAAGGGAGTCTCCGCTAACCTTGCCTCCGTCTTACAGACTCCAAGTGCTTCCGGTCGCGCGGACATATTGCCGGCATGTCCTACAATGGATGCAACTAGTATGCTTAAAAATTGCCTTGAAGTGTACAATGAACTCCTAGTGATGGCCTTGGAACTCCACAATGTCATCCAAACCACTGGAAATAATGACGACTCGCTTAGGCCGTTGCTATAGGACATACTGGCATCCATATGGCGTTTGGTTACCTTGTTTCCGTCTTACAGGTCTGGAAGGCAAGATGAGGTCGAGCTGGTGCATATTGGGCAGTTTGTCTCTTACTTAGAGCGTACACTTCGAATATGCTTAGAATCTACCATGGGCCGGACTACGTTGGAGCTTCAGCTTGCCGCAAATGATGCTTTCGACTTTCTCGAGTCTTATAGACGCAGCTGGAACTATTGGATAAACCATAGGAAGCAACAGTAGAGGAGAATTTCTTACCCCAAATTACCCAACAAGACATCTATATCTTACAACCTGGTCGGTACTATATCGAGTGTTTAATGTCGGCCTCTAGGACTTATATGCTTTTCCGAGCATCGCACGAATGCCAATACGTGTTTGCTCGGTCATCTGATCAGGTTGATTGGTGTCGCAATTAATAGGTCAACACGAGAACATACTTCTCCATTCAATGTTTCGTGATCTTTGCTCGGTAATATATTATAGCAAAGATGTGTGAACTTCCTTTTCGTGCTGTACGCATGCCCGTCAACGTTCGAAAGTCTCGGCTGGCAAGATTGATAGGTAAACAGTTCGGTTGGAGACCTTTTTCTCTAACCTACATAGGATAGAATTCAGGCATTCGCTTAAACTAAGCCTAATTACTGAGACTGCCTCGAAGAGCTGAATGTATGTAATTTCCGTCTTCAGGGAATTTGAGATAGTATTATTTGCGTACTAGACTAGGCTATTGTCCTCCAGTTGTTAGAGTTTCATGATTTCTGGAACCAGAAAGGCTGTCAAGGGCTTAAACCTCTAGTGTAGCCAACTTTTCCGAATGCATTGTCGTAGTAGGCCCAAGTCTATTCCATTCAGGGATATGAAAGATATGCTATCTAGATGTTTCCAATGAGTCCACCCGAAGTCAAGAATAGATAAAATCCTCGGATTTCATAACAATAGATGGTTCCAGAAGGAGAAACCCTACCCTGCTCTGCAAGTCTGCCGTTACTCTCGCTTGAAACAATAAACATATTCCTTGATATTAACAGCGGCCAAGCGTCCTTTTATTATTCCTAGGTATCTATGAGCATAGAGGAAACAAATGAGACTTTAGAAATGATCCTACTACGGCGAAAGCGTCCGTGTCAACGATCGGCTATATTGCTGATGAAATATGGTCGATTAAACAGAAAAGGATTGAACACTACAACGGAAATGTAGCTTTGAGCGCCGCAGTCATTCTCAAGTCAGTTAACCTTGGAAGCCAAAGGCTGAAATAGCAAAGGAGGTTTGAGATAGGCAAACTGTGCCCGTCATGTCTATTTGTGCGCCAAGAGGCTAGACTGTCACATTCACCTAGAGGCGCCGCGCACAATCTTGCCCCCTCACTCCAGCCTGTTTGCCTAGCATTTTCTCTCTCTCTCCCTCTCTTCGCCACATCTCCCCTTTCCAACACCTTCGCGAGGATGCATCTTTCTACTCAGTTCTTTCGTCTCTACAAGACATGGTAGGGTAATGCCGAGTACCGACGTCTGCTTCTAGATGTCGAGTTCTTCTTTACTCTTTGTTTGAGCTGCGTTTTGGTGGCGGCGAAAGCAACGGTATGCCGTTACACCTTTGCCTGACGCGCGACGCGTTTTTGGCTTTGCCACTTCTTCATCCACCACAACACCTCGTCATTCCGGGTCGCATCGTGGGTTCCCTCCCTCCCTACTAAGTAGGTAAGTTATCGCGTTTTTGAGCTTTTACTCCCGTATGAAACACTTGAACTTTTCTCCCTCAAGCTATTCAGGTGGCCTCCTGTTGTGAGCTGTTTGCGCCCTCGAGAACTGTTCCGGCATTGCAGTTTGCACCAACGATTCACCGGCGACGGCGAATCCTCCAAATCGACGAAGTATCACGTAGTTGACAATCTGCCGCTAACTATGCTTGCAAACAGACTTGATGGACTTTCTACCTGCATGAATTCCTTGTGGGTATGGCACTCTTGTGTTGGCCTATAGCGCGTCCACATCTAGAGTGTTATCGAACCTAGACGAGCTCTTTAAGGTCTGATCACATAACCGCTATCGCTTGGATGATTCCTATCCTCATAGACCTTTGTTTTGTTTGTGCACATTACGACGTCCAAGACGGATCGTTCACATCCTCAACGGTATGTACACTCTAGTTGGATTTCTAGTTAGTCCGTTTCCGTGATGTATATGACAACAGCCTACAGCTCACTAGTATGCGATACAGGTTCGACCGCTAATCAACTCTACACCTCACGCCATAAATACGCATGGGTCTCGCACTAAGCTATGTAAGGCATGATGAGATATGTTCATTTCATTAAGCCTGCCTGAATCACGCACTTCCACTATTGCCGTATAAGGTTAGTCTTTTTTCTCTCGAGCCAATTTCAGACACGTAGGATGAGATGCCTTAGCAGAACACTGGTATGTTCGAACTGTATCGTACATGGTTACCGTAACAGCCGGCGCGTGCCATTTTCCATTGCGCCGGCGCGTTTGGAGCCATGTGTGATACGGATCAAGGAACAACTAGTATACAATGTTGATCATAAATGGTAAAGGGCAATCTGATAGTCGGTGGTGAACCGAGGTCGAAATGCTGTCTTTCTCCATCTCTCCGTTCTGAAGTTTGTATCGCCTGCTAATCCCTCAGTCACGAGATAGTTCTCTTCCATTGGGCAATAAGGCCTTGTTCAGGAACGTCATGGCATGCCCTTGTTTCCACGCTCCTTATACTGGTTGATCTGACTAGAGATACAACATATCTGAGAACGAAGGTTAATTAGCGATGAGAATTACACGGCTGATTACCAGACGCCGGTTGTCTGGAAAGCTTCGACACCTCAAAGTTTCCTCCCTCCCTCCTAGTCGACGATGAAAACCTCACGCGTTGACTTCCTGCACATTGTTCTGACTAGGGTCGAACTTGGATAGTAAAGTCTGCTAACCTTCGCAATAACAATGGCAATGACAGGTCATTCGACACGCTTTGTCGTCTTCACGTCGGCCCTTCCCATCCGTACAAGGCCTTCAGATGAACTTTCGACATTGGCTCGTAGCTCACTCAATCAACCTTTGCCAGCGGCACCCTCCATTGTTGAACGTTTTCCAAGTAGTACAGACATGATTTTCAGTTATTCACGAGCACTATGTATGTCTAGCTCATATCTTCTGTTTCGAATCCTCCATGCATGATTAGAACACGATCTCGGACATTCGAGTGATGGCGTCCCGTGGCCCTTAGAGCTGCGAGGCGATGAATTTTCTCTGTATGAAAGCCTTACGACTAACGAGACATATTTTTTCAATTTGATCATCTAGACCTTCGCACTAACAAGGAAACTGTTCGCAGGTTTAGCCTAAGATCTCTACTGTGCTGCGCTAAGCAACTTATCGCCCTTTGACGGCGGCTCCCAAACCCATATATCTACAATTAAGTTATTCCGCTGAGGAAATTACTTTGAGCTGATGGCAGCGACCGAGTATGCTAAGACAAGTAACTAGTTTTAGGGCCCACTACTTATGCAGTCGTTTCCTTGAGTTTCAATCGTACTTTTCAATGACACTATACACAATGGGAAGATAACACAACACCGACCGAGCTACGGAGTTATATTCAAGGTATCAAGTCAGCTAATGTATTTTGCAAGCGATGAAATCTGGCCGATTCTTAATTGTAAGTCGTTACAACTTCCAATGCGTATCGTACAGCTAGATTTTAAGCACACCGCAAGGTATCAGCGAAGCTGGAAAAGAAGGTATGCGTTTACTCTGGATTAGGATAACATGCCTAAATATTATAGACGCCGCCGAAAGTCCCCCAGTTAAACATTTATCGTATATCCTAGTGGTGTTTCCGGTATCCTTTCAAACATACGCAGCGTTTTTGATGTTTCGATCGATGAGTGCAGTGTCACGCCTCTCTTAACATAATCGGAGTATATGCTGGCGGTTAAATTTCCGAAGCGCCCTCGATCGCCACCCGTATGACAGCATCCGCATCATCCGTCGAGCACCGGCGCTGATGGCGCTTTTCATTCTAATATTCTTGTACTCTTTTCTATGTTCTGACTTTGTTAGTTCTTCAAGTACGTATAACAAGCTAACCGACAGAAAGCCTAACAAGGCGATCTCGGCCCATAAAACGCTAATTATCTATTTGCCGTCAGCTAGCATGTTCGACGCGAGGTAGATCATTCTCCTGACTTTGGATGCGGCTTCGGAATATATCGAATCGACGATAATTTCCTCCCTTCGTTAAAACTTGCTAAAAAGGCGTAGATACAACTCAATGAGTAAGAGGCGGAGGAGGCTTTTCTCACGGGAGGCTCCACTAACCTACACATCATGCGTAGACAAGCGAATTCAGAGCTCTCCTTTATGTGGGCACGAACCAACACTCCGTTTCCAGTATAACACAGTTTCTGTCAACTTCAGTGTGCGCTTTCAAATTCCTACACTACGTAGGCTTGAAATATGTATGAAAGAATGGAAGTGATAGATATACGTATATGTTGACGAGAACGGAAAGTTGCGGGCTGCGGGCACAAAGGAGCACCGAGCTTGGAAAAGAATGCGGCACGTTCAGATCTAGTCAGATAACTGGAAGCGGAGCCTGTCAGCATGCAGTAGCTGCAAGTGGGTTTCTTTGTGATTTCGGGCAAAGGAACATATGTCGACATCATGTCATTTTCTCCTGTACAATGGACTGTAAATACAAGTAACAAGAACTGCTCTACAAATAGAACTCATGAGGTTTGTGATATAGTTTACAGAAAGCGTTATTGTACCACCTAGCGAATAGGCAGCTTGAAGCCTTTTCTTTTGCTTTTTTTTTTTTTTTTGATAACTTCTTTCTCTTGGAGATCATGTTGGAGTTGCCGTTCGCTGCAAAAGGGGAGAACAACCTAAGTCTTGGCTATCATCGGCCTAAATTCTCACATTTGTTAAGCGGGGATCATTCATACTGTTCCGCTGGCGTCTATTGCATCTAGCAACCGCTGTGCTTTCTAAGGAACAAACTTAACGTTGTGCTTTTGGTTTTGGACTGTACCTCGAGCATAAAAAGGTGTCCTATGCCACCAACTCTTCTCCATTTGCCACTGTTCAAAATTTCCATGTTCCACCTAATGCACTTCAAGCAGGGGCAACTCCGATATAAGAGATAACATTTGTTGATATTTAAGATGAAGTGTCTAAGCCTAGGGCTTTAGGCCACCTTAGGGGAGAGAACGGTTCGGGAGTTTATTGTTGTCACATATGTTTCCAAATCCGAATGGGTAGGAAAGCGAAGGACCGTTGGGTGAATGCACCGCAGGTAAAAGCTATTAGCTATTCGCTTGGGTTTGCTGATCGTGAGGTTTGACGTCGTGATCGCACACCGTGACAGGGAAGAATTCGACATAATGAAGTCAGGCTATTCGTACGGAAATTAGCGATGTTGACAGTTTAAATCGGTGGGTCCAGGTGTAGGAGAGGTACATTTCGACACCTAGAGTTTGAGAGCGTTGAAATGTCGTAGTGCTGAATATCGCGAAACTAATGTGGCCTTACTTCGTTGTAGTTGCGTTGTTAGCATCCCCAGCACAACGTAGTGGCGTATTGTCGTCTGTGGCGTGAATAACAAGCCACGCAAATTAAGATACTCTTCGACAGCTGCGGAAGTAACAAATGTATTTAAGCAGGTCGCGGCTCATGGCTCGCTCAAAGTGCACTGTTTATGAGCGGTAAGTTGGAAGAAAAAAAAAATATGGCTCTCGGTGCATTGGAATTCGGCCTATGACTACCATGGTAGATGACCTTATTCAGGAAATGTTAGGGACCCGGCAAGCACGATGTCTAAACCCGCCGAAACCATGGCTTCCGCTTCTAAACCCTGGGACATTGCAAATTCACGCCCTGCTCCAATTCACTCGGTTGTCCCATCCCGAGTCACGTTGTGTTTGCCCTTTCTGTCCCCCCCCCCCTCTCCCAGGCAACCGCAGTGATGCGGGCTGGGCTTACTAAGCGTGCATCTGGAAACTTCTTCGACAAAGGTATAAAACCCCCCAAAGGTTGCCCAAACTTCCTTTTTTCTCTTTTCTCTTTAGCTTTCTTTGCCTTTTGGCTGAGATCAAGTGTAGTATCTGTTCTCTTCGGCCTTAACAAGCCGTTGGGGGACTACGAGTCCCTGTCAACCTTTAGGTTTGTAGTTTTTAGCAATAGTTGGGGGGGCTCTGGGCTTGCTTATCCCCCCTGGCACCGTGTCGCTCGTATTGCACTGGCTCGGGCTGATGCGAAAAACAACCTCTTTCATCATTTTTCCTACCTTGTGTAGGTATCTGGAGAAGAAGGATTGACTACTATGTGAAGCTTCCTTAAGAATAGGAAATATGTGATTTTGGTTGTAGCAGCGATGATTTTGAACTCATGGTAGGCAATGCAGTCGCGATGATAGCTTCTGGTGGTGAGCTCCGCACATTTTTTTTCTTTGATCTCAGCTGGCTGCTTGCTTGGACATTATCGAGATCTGTAGGAGAGAAGGGTATACACTATTGAAACTCTAGACTCGCCTGCGGCGTCATACATTATTATTTTTTTTTTTTGTACAGATAGTACAGCAGGAAGCTTTCTAAGCTTTTTCTGATGCCTTGATGTTATCATTTTTTGCCACAAAATGATAGTTGCAACCGAGAGTGTCGTTGAATGTTTTTGACTAGGCCCCCAATGTTCTTTTGTCCATTAACCTAACGAAAGCCTTTGGTCTACTGCAACCGCTATGCTCTGCACTAAGGGATGATTTCATAAATCAAGTATTTCCGCATAATGTTATATGGCGATGTTGTGTGGCCTAAGATGGCTCCCATGCTGCGCGAACGGAGCGGAAGTGGAACCATAGACATGTCACCTCAACCCCAATAATCAGGAGCATACACGTAGCCACTACAACTACGAGAAAAAGTTGATCTCGTGGCACGAAATTTATTGTTACCATAGGCGTGCCGCTGGACAAGGCTGGCTTTTCTCTTGCAAATTCTAAGCTTCAGGGCTGGTTGTACTTTGTTTTTGCCACACAAATATTGCGCCGCTTCCCTCACAGAGTCTCTAGTGACTTTATCCGTCCTCCTTCGTAGAAAAAACTGTATCCTGTCCACGCTCCGAGTGTCTAGGTGTCATAGCTACTCTTATCGCTGTTCCTCTCGCGCACGATCATGGTGTGAGGTAAAGAGGGCGCATGTTTCGTGGCCAAACGTCGACCAGGCAAACGTTGCCTTCGAACCTGCAAACCCGGTGACAAGCCCAAGCTTAGCGCTCAGTTTCCTTGAAAATCGGGCTCTTCGCTCGATGAGAGCTTGTACATCTATGGCCTATGGATTGACGAATTCTGCTGGTATGAGTAGCTGAATTACCCAATATGACCTAACTGATCCTCTGCAAGGTATTCTCCGTGTACGGTGTCAGCATTCCTAAAATTTGTGTGGACATACTGATGATAGCGCCACCTGCAAGACATACTACCGTCTCCTCCCAGATGTTTGCTTTTTACAAGACTCGAAATCTTCAACTTTCGTTTTATCCTTGATGCCTCATAGCTAACAATTTCAACTTATTCGAGCACGATAATGATAATCGCCTGCAAGTGACGGCTTATCTGAGCGCTTTTTCCTCCATTCGTTCGCCTCTACTTGTCTATAAACATCAGAACGAGCAATGCCCGCGATTTCTCTTTCGAAGCGCGTAGATCGATTCGTCAATATACTGTTAATCCAGTGGTTCGTGGCCGCTCTGGCCGTCACGACGCCACACATAGACTCGAGATGTTGCATAGTTTGATGCACTAGCCACGACATCAAAGCGTACGAATTCTTTAGAGTGTCGGCAGTTATTAGAATTGTTGGTCTATTTGGTGATTGGAGAAGGAATGAGCGATCGGTCTGTTTGGACAAGTGGTGAATCATACCGGCCAAGAATCATCGCTAGTTCTCGACCTTTTCAGCTTGCGAGGCTCATACTGGCCGTTGGATTCACAAGATGGCCCTGGAAAATATGGAATGGGCTTCTGGTGAAAGGTATTTGGCTGATTGCGATTACCACATTCATCACGGCAAACCCATAGGAGCATAACTAAACGCTAGACCAAAGCAAGGTGGCTGAACAACAACGATTGATGCTCGTGGACTTGCCCAGAATACTTTAATGTTGTAGGACCATGTTATCAGAGCTTTTTGCAAGTGTATACGACGACACGGCAAGGTATGACTATACTAGAACATGTTCTCTCCACACAATCACAACGATGGCATCCGAAAAAAGCAGGACACGGTGTGAATAATACGGGTGGGAGGAAGAGTATATCTACAATTCCGATACGGGTAGGAATCATAAACGATGTAATACAAGTCATAAAGATTCTGACATATCTATCTCTTTCTTCCGTCAGAACCATCCCATTGTAATTTGTCCGTAAACCTCGTTCATGTTCCATCATGCCGACGAGTTCGCCGTATCCTAGACTGTTGACACAGTTAGCATAGCTCATGCGAGAGTAAACGAGGAGATATCGACGTACAGAAATGCTGAGGGGTTCGCTAAAAGTTTTGAGATGCCGTCCTCGTCCATGAATTGGTTCATCGGACGAGGTTGTCCATATAAGTTCAACGGAGGCGCACTCCGCGAACTGGTTCATTGGCTGGCGCTGTCCGTAAATCCCCGTCGAGGGCGTACCCATCTGGTACATGCCCATGGCACCACTCATGGGACCGCCCCATTGCCCCAAGACTAGTGTCACCGTTGGTTCCTAGGCGTCACCGCCAGGTCACTTTGACCTTGAAGCCGCGAGGGAATTTTGGAAGCCCGCTGATAGGGCATCATCGGGTTAACCTAAAACCGTTTTTTTATAGCCAAGATGATTCCTATTCGACAGTTAGAGTGTGTGCTTCAACATCGTGTAAACAGCGCTGGCGTGCATGCTGGGTAAATTGCGTCAGACCAGCAAGCTGTTTAGCAAGTTGTCGACCGAGTACATGCCTTGGCTGATAAGTAGGTCGGTTCAGCTGACGCGTCGACGACAGAGTGGAGTGAAGGAACATATACCCTAGCCACCTCCAAAATGGAAGGGCGAGTTGGAGACGGAAAAGGAATGTGGGGGATGGCAGTATCTAGCTGCCTGGTCCAAAGGTTTGACCCTGCCTCTGAACAATGATGGGCACCTACGTCACGCTAAATTTCAAGCTCAGATTCACCTACTTAGCCAAGCGATAACGGCACATTCGCGTGGGAGGCCTGAAATATTCGAGAGTTCGGTGACAAGGATTCAGGCATGTCTTCTCCTAGCCACGTCACCTCAACTGTCAATTATCTGAAAGTGATGGTCTGATATAATCGCTACGCGCCGCGCCTTTAACGAGCTTGAACTGTCAATAGCGTCATGTGCTACGTCCGGGGAACCTCCAGATTTTTTGATTTGCAAGACGTTACATCTTTGGTCAATGTGACTACGCAAGACAGCATATATGATCAATATTTGCTGCTGAGTTTTCCATCAAAATAAAGATGTTCCCAATTAAAAGCCATGCGACACTCCAAAGTTATGGATCAAAAAAAAAAACACCAGAAGCATTAGAAAAGTATAGTCTTGAATTAGAATCATTATAGGATTCTGAAAAAGGCCCAATAATGTACTATAATGTCCTTGAAAGCCGAATACAGCTAATACTTCATGCATTTTGGAGGTTACATTCTTTTAAAGACCACGTAGCTGCGCAAAAAACATACTCATCCTGTCTAAGCATGAGGGCGCACGAAAACTAAAACTCTACATTCCTAAACGCTGCAAAACATTAACCTGAGTGCTTCAAAAGGTCATGTGACATGCTGCCCAGTTTCACGTCAGAGTTATGGGTGTAGAGATACAGTGTACTTCGCTCTGACGCGGCATCCACCGGTCACACGACGCCACCCGATTAGAGAGAACAATAACTATTTCATGTGGTGTATGGCTATTCATAGACGCCATATTGCGGAAACTGCCCCCGAATCATTGAATGTCTTGAACTAGGCGGATGCTACCTTCTAAATGTGGTACGATGACTACGGCGGCGGTTCGGATGCTTCTAGAAACTCTAATTAGTAACTATTGTTCTGTGGCCTCTCACGGCTGCCACCATGGCTCTTGTGAAACATTTGAGAACTCCAAAGCACTAACACGTAGGAATGGCGCTGAACTGTGCTAATTATCATGGATACCCAAAGTGATGAGGTAGTAGCACTTACCATGGTAGGCGGGAACACAATGTCAGGGGCACTGCATTTATTGGGCTTAGTTCATACATCTCTAGAGAGTAGATAGATTCAAGTAAGCCATATGATTTTTTTTATATGTTTCGGTACACCGATGCCATCATTGGACCCCACTTGACCTCATTGCGCAATGAAACTAGTTGTAGCCCTGAAAGGGCATAATTCAGGGAACGCCCTCACTTAGAGAGATCAAAGCTCGGTGAAGAGGTAGGAAGAAAGGCCCGTCCATCGGTTGAATGTTACCTAGATTAAACCCTTCGCTTCCTAGAGCCCATCCATCACGTGAGGCAAGCTCGCTTTTGAGACTTATCTCTGCGTGGCTGTCGCCACTTCATTTCTTTCCTTACCCCATCATCGGGCGCATTTTTTAAACACGACCCTCCCTCACCTCTTCCTTCCTTCTTTCCTTCCATTCTCCTCGTCTCCTTCCTTCCTCCTTCATCCTCTTCCCCCCTCTCCTCCTTCCCTCCTCTCTTCCTCTCTTCCTCCTCTCCCCTCCACTCCTCCCCTCCTCCACCTTCCTCATCTCCCGCCATCCTCCTCCTCTCCTCCACAGGGCATTACTGCCTTTGGCCATCAACCAAATGCAGGGATATCCGATTGGGAATCATCGGGTTCGCCTCTCCTGGGGCCGTAGCCAGAACAATTCTGGTCCTGCGGGAACCCCCAATCGTCCTGCGCCGCCGCCACCGGTGTACCCTTCAAAGGGTATGCCTCCCCAGCACCCATATGGCAACTTTGCGCCGATGAAGGTACCTATTTTCATATGATCTCCGAATCTGTAAGAACCAGCATAGCTAACTAAGTCACGCCAAATAGTAATTCTCCGTCGGGGTGGCTGGGGCTAGCTCTCGGGGTGCTGCTGGATCCCCGTGAAGCTACTCGATTTCCGGATGCCGCTTGATTCTCGGAAACACGTCCGGCCCTGGGATGCCGTTAGATTCCTGGGGTGTGGCACGGGCTCTGGGGTGCCGTTTGATCCTCAGGGTGTGGACCGGTCACTAGGGTGCCGTTTGATCTCCAGTGACCGTCAGGCGCCACGATGCCTCAAGCACTCGAGCTTCGCCCTGTGAGCGCACTATTGGGCTGATGCCCCCAGCGCTTCGCAGCTCCACTCGGGCGCTCCTGGGTCTTCTCGTGCACTGCCTCCACCAACGCTGCAGATGCAACATCTTTATGGTCCTCAGCAGGGGACTCGTCGACACCCCTCAACCGAAAATATGCCCACGAACAGTCCATAGATGTCCCGACAGCCTATGCAGGCGCCTCACCAGAACCAAGCCCAGACGCCACAGGGATATCCTATACCTAAATTTAGCCAATACCCTCCTCAAGGGTGTAGCTTCCAATGATAAATCCTTGGCAAAGCATACGATACTACGGTAGCTATGTGTCCTACCCGGGCCCATATTATTCTCTGGAAATGTATAGGCTACTGACAGCACACCGCCATGTTGGACCCCTTCGCATCCTGAGTCTCTGGTGCCTTCATGGACCACACCACTACCACGACTGCTGCGGCTTTTGTATTATCCGACTGCAGCTTTTCAGTCAGCCAAGATCCCTTTCCGGGAACAAGACTTAAACTTCTAAAGACGACTGTGCTCTATGAGGGCATTCTTCCAGAGGGAGACCACCAACATGATGGCCATGGCCTCAACGACTTCATCGATTGACAACCTCAAGGAGCTAAGAATTTGGAGGCACAAAAAGAAGTGGGACTTGTTTGGACATCGGTAGTTACGTTAGTATGATGGTTGGATGACTAGAGTTGGAATAACGTATTCCCCCACCGAGTCGCTCACCCCACCGAGTCGCTCAGAATTTCTTGGCAACCATTATCAACATGAATTTTCATCGCTATTGCAGAGAGAACTTATAGAAATCGTGCTTGCCTCGGATTCAGAAGACTCTTCCACATCCTTTTTGCATGTTCGCGCGTTGTGCCCAGTCCCCCCACAGTTTCTACAGCGCCGTATACCTCGCTGAGCCCTCTGGTGAC